>CM025787.1:13833451-13853097 GCA_014636745.2 Centella asiatica | reverse complement strand
CTACTATTTAGGGAGAATATTGTGTGTCAAGAATGTAGAGGAGGTGGGATGGGTAGTTGGTCAGATCTAGTATGAATCGTGTTGGAGTTGGCGGCTTATGTCCACTCTTAATTGAGATAGGAGATCCAATTCTTGAAGTAGATATCAGTGTGATTCTATCATACATATTGGAATTTGGTCATACTTAAAAAAGTACTTTTTTTTAACCAATAATTCTTGGTCGTCATCATCAATCGAGTCAGTATTTGCTGACCGGGATTCTCTTCTATTATCAATCCAAAGCCGTTCACATTCTTTCTTCTGATGACACTTCCGAAAAGATGAAAGTAAATGTAGATCTGAAGTCTATACTCTATATCTAAGTGAGTATGTAAAGGACTTATTCATATATCTATGTGAAAATATTTGGCGAATCAAATACCATGGTTTAATAATAAAGCATTTTGATTAGTTGAAAATATTAGTATTGGTTGGGAATTTTGCGAAAGATTCTTGAAGGGTAGCGTTTGGGTTTAACTTTTACGAATGTAACATGGTAGAGTAGTCAAGGTTTGAACATGGTGTGCGGAACCTGTCCCTGCTCCTTCCTGTTGCCATCCCTGGGAACAGGACCAATAAAGGTGTTTTGTTTCATGAAGACTTATTTCGTGAAGACTTGATTTATGAAAATATTGATTAAAGCATTTGATTGTCAATTACATTATAATATTATTTAGGAAAAAGTCTCTTGTAAATAATTATAAGTATTATTATTATTTAGTTTTAGGAATATTATAAAATAAATCTTATACAGAGTATTAATTAGTAGATATATTTTAGGATATATATTAGGGATTATCTTACTTATGAAGACATAGGAATACTTATGAATTGAGTTATTGTGTTTTTGTGGGTTGTTGCCCTAGTTATCCCTCTATGATCTCTTTCTTCTTTCTTAATTCCGTCGTACATCATTATCCCTCTCTAATCTCTTTATTATTTCTTCTCTTAATCCTACATCAGTATCAAAAATTACTTTGGTGCTAGGGCCTTTAAATTTGGAGAACCCTCCTGCACAGTTCAGTTGAAATCTGTGGTCTACTGGAATATGCAAATTTGTAACACCGTGAGAGGTGCTCAGAGCATCAAATGGATACAACTGAATGATCAAACTGAATTGATACACACACATATACCAAATTTTTGGTTTTACACAGTTATCTTGGGTAGTTACTGACTCATAACTTGTATTCAGGTTTGGAGTTATAATGAATTTTGTATGATTTGGTTAACTGAATAGCTGAATTACTTTGAGGGAATGTTGGTATACTTTTTATTGAAATGATGAGAGATAATGGGATTTTTTTAACTTGTTAGAAGTTTATTTCAATTGGAAGTTATGGTAGTAGTTTTATTATTGGATTCTTCTCATTACTAATCCTACTTGTTCGTAAATATAAACGAGATTATATAGAGGTGAAAAAGTTGAAAAGACATAACCATAACATCATTAATCCTACTCACTAGTAAATATAAACGGCACCGTATCAAGGGGAAACTGTTAAAAAGACATAACCATATACCCTAATATTCTCATATCATCCTTCCAAATGAATCAAAACCATGTTCTCCTCCAACCATTCTTCTTTTCTTTTACACCTGAAAACCTGCTAACCCTCTCTCAATTCTCTCTTCACCAACTCTCTCTCTCACACACACAAAAAAAAAAAAAATAAAAATAAAAACAACCAACCGACCTGTACGGTTTCAATCTCGTATGATCTCATAATGACTAGTTATGGGATCATTAACCAGGGAGTTGACGCAGCTTGGGAGCAGCTTTGACGAGTTCCAGCATCAAACCTCTCCCGTGATCAGCTGCACTCTCCTCTAAAAGGAACTCTCCAATCATTTCACCTCTCGTGAAGATCTCGAGAAGAAATCCACGCCATCAAGTCCGTAATTGAGTTAGTGGACACTGAATCTACTCTTAAAAACCTCGAGACTGGTGTGGTAAAAAATTTCCTGTTTTGGTGCTGTAATCGTTGATTGCTGTAGTGCTGGATCTGATTTTCGGAATCCATTGCTACTTGTGTCGCTTAAGGTGAAGGAGAAGGCAAAACTGATTGCTGAGACGTGGGGCGTGGGGGCGAGTTTGGACCAGGGTGACAGTAGTGGGAGTATTAAAAATTAGTTATAACTCATTTATGTTATTCCTTGTACACATATTTATCTATATATGCATGTATGTGTATTTGTAAATCTTTTATTATTTAGCTCAATCTGTATGGAGTCAATTAACTGAATGGTAGTGTTCGGTATTTTGTTAATATTAACTATTTGGTCAGCAGAAATGTGATTGTTCAACATTAATAAGGAATCTTTGTGGGTATAAAGTTGCATAATGTCCGATTATATCTTTTGATGTAGGTGGAGGGTGAAACTGTTTTGAAGTTTGCACTATGTTATGGATTCAGAAATCTGCAGAACATCGTGAGGAAAATTAAAATTGGAAAATGTGACTACCATTTTCTTGAGGTCATGGCATGCCCTTCGGGTATTTTACTTTCTATTTGTCAAATTAGCATTTCCTCAATTTTGATGAAAGATTTATGTACTCTTTAGACGTTCTGAGTTATATCGCAGTTGAAGTTAATATGCATGTACTTTCCAACAGGGTGCCTGAATGGTGGAGGTCAAATCAAGCCAAAGACGGGTCAATCTGGGAAAGACTTGATTCAGTCACTGGAAAAGATATATGTGGAAAATGTAAGTTATGTTTTGGACTGGCTTTGTTTCGGTGTGCTATACTGAAATGTTAGTTATCTTTTTCATGGGCAATGGCACCTCCGGAAACGTAAAACATTAGAATGTATGCAGTATAGTATTGTTTTCATAACCATGAAAATTAGGTTTTTTGGGATGACGGGAAATCATTGATCTTTACATGGATATAAAAATTATGTAAAGGAGATTAGAAAAATTCAAAAAATTATAATATATACAAATTTTTAATGTCCTTTTAATCCGCACGGTTAAATTTTTTTTCTCACTTGTGTTCACATGTTTCTTTTTTCGGGGGTGGGAGCGGGAGCTGAATTTGTGCTGTAATACAAATGACGTCGTTTATGGTTAAAAAACATGGGACCTATCTCCTCTTTCCAAACCACACAAACTGCCTTTGCTCATCTTTCTCCTCCGTCCTCTTTGCCTTCCCAGTCCCAAATCTGAGGTCAGTCCCATCGCATGACGATTCATCCACTGAACTAGTGATCCATCCCAAACTGTTTTCTCGATCATTTTTCTCATTTATGAAACTGCTAAATGAAACATGCAATATCCAAATGTCCGACCAATCTATTCTGACCTGTCCCTTAAATACTCAATCCTAAATTTGAAACTCCTAAACGGTGGCGAATTTGCCACACTTAAGGAAGTCCACCTATTTTAGAAGTCGTGACCAGCAGTATTGCAGCGAGCATTGTTGAAGAAGTCATGCTTCAATTTACTGTGATCAAGATGTCATTTGTGTTTCAGGCTGCAAATTAGATACTGATCCTGGAAGAATATTGTCAGCTTGGGTAATGGATTTTGGGGATGTCTATGATTGGGGGATATTTGGGGAAATCATTTCTCTTTATCTACACAAACACACATGTATATAAATATATATAGGAAAAAGGGAAATGAGCTATAGCTCGTTCTTATAATCCTACCCAACATGCTATCCTTGTTTCCAAAATATTTGAGAAAAATCTAATTGTATGGATTGAAAGAGCATCTCAAAACAATATAACATGTGATTTTTTTTAATTTTTTTGAACTCTTTTATATAGGTTTTATAATCATTTTAAAATTAATATATCTTACTCTTGAAAATCTATTAAGTTTACATGGTTATGAAAATCATGTTATGCACCACAAAGAGATCTGAAAATATATTTGTCCATCTATTTTTTGGTTCTCTTTCAATCTGTGCGGGTTGGATTTTCTAGGTAGATTGTGAATTGTTAGATATAAAAGTAATGGGTAAGATATGAAAAGTGACCTATAGCTCAATTCTCCTAATCCCTACCTATATGTGTGTACATATATGTGTGAGTATATACATATATGTGTGTGTGTGTCTATATATATATATATGTTCATTTTATTTATTCCCTATATACATATAAATAATTATTTTTTTCCCTCGAATACATTACGAGAAACAAAATTATTTGTTACTAAGAAAGGATGAATTGACACTATAGTTATAGGAGAATTATATTTGTTCCAACTTTTGACTTTTGGCAGATATCTATTAGTTTATAGACAATATTAAGTTGGTTATAAATTAAAGATTAGCATTCTCATCAATATATTTATCATCATCTCGTGTTAAGTCTATAAATAAGTACTAGTCTATATCATAATCTTTTGAGGAAATGGAATGAATCTCCCGTGTTTGTCACGTTAAAATAGTTATCTCTCATCTTTCACATCTATTCTTCTCTATATTCTATGTTTCTACATGGTACATTACAAGTGTAAATTGTGGAGTAAGATAACTAGCCTCAATTGTAAAGGATCTAAAATTACAGAGTAAGATATACATATGGTATATGTGTAGGGATTCGGTAAAACATATTAATCTCTAAAATCTTCTTGCAAACTTTGTGGTATAATCAGTTATTAAATTACGTTTCATCAGGTTACGATGGCTGATCCTTTTGACAATCCACTTGTTCGGAGCATGTATGATGAATGGCTTCAGCAGCCAGGTTCAGAGAAAGCTAAGACATATTTGCACACCGAATACCACCCTGTGGTAAAAAGTGTTACATCTCAACTGCAGAATTGGTGAAAAAGATGTCCTCCAAACACTCCATGGTGCAGCTTAGTTAACTTCTCGGGTTGAATTGAAGATTTTGAGGAATCACAATTTTGATATTTTATACTCACACATGTGGATGTATATAACTTAGTTCCTTTGTTTTGGTCTCAACAGGAAAATATAATGTTAGTTGATTAGTTGGTGAAGATTGTATTGTAATTTTATGTAGCATGTATACTACGTACTTTTATGGGGGTGTATAGGTGACGAAGGACAAGTGTATTGTAAATAAAGAGTTTGTTTCTTCCTCTAGTTTTCCAACCACTATGTTTATGCTTATGTATATTTTTAATAGCAAGAGAGATGTATATGGGGTTTTAGTTATCTTGGTTTTGGATGTGGTCAGGTTGAGACATCGGCTTATTCATTCTATCAAATTAGTTAGAGCATTCGAAGCGGGAGATTTTTTAGTTAGTCGATCTGATGTGTTAACAAGCGACCAATCGAAGAGAGACATAGGAATCACAATTGTACGGGTATGGGATAAGGAAGCTGTTTCCAAATTTTACCCGCTTAAATTATATACTTTCTCAAACTCATTACGTCTCGTTAACGCTTCTATGAAATTCGTCTCGTTCTCATCTTGTTATCAAAATTATTTTTTTAAATTAATTAATTTATTTTTCCCTTTTTTTTATTATATTATTCTCTTAGAAAATATTTTAAAATCATTATAAAATATGTTAGAAATATAAATGGGTTGGAGAGATAGTTAAATGGGGTAAAATGGTAAATTTTATATCTTATCTTAATCCTATAGGATTCAAATAATTAGGTCTCATTAGGGACGAAGTTGGGTGGAATATTAACGGTTCGAGTGAAATTAACATTCCTATGGGAATACTAGCTAGCCAATCGTACGTACATCTGGCCATGCCTACTAATTTTATCCTTCTTGATAATGTAGATATCTTCGAGAAAAAAAATCTAAAACATACGTAAGAATATCAAAATTTATACACTTCAAAATATGATGAGCTTCAAAATAAGGCTATAAATGAACCAAACTGTTTGTGAGTATGTTAGGTTTGGTTCAGTTAGTGTTTGGTTGAACTCGATTATTGAATTTGAGTTTGGACAAGGTTTAATGTTTGATTATTCTTGAACATCTTGGTTCGGTTTGATAAGGTTCGCAAACAACTCGAGTTTGGTTCGGTCAGATTAGTTCGAGTTCGAATATGTTTTTAATTATTTTCAAATGTAGTGATTTTAATTACTTTCACATTGATTTTAATAAATATATAATTTTTGGATATTATATATATATATAGAAGATGTTCTATAACTTTCGTTAGTTATAAATCTTCCATAGCTAACGCAACAAAAATCGTTAGATCAACCATCTAACGGTTGGAAGAAAAAAGACTTTTTCTACCTACGACTTTATTAATGGCGGTATCTTAAATCAAACAAGAGACCACGCCAGGCATGACATTTTTAACAAGAGACCACGCCACTAACACTGTTAGTGGCGTAGATGACATCTCAGAGTAACCTCCCCAATATTAGTCAGTATTAGGGTGTTTTAAGGTTTTAGAAATCTCTGTCTCCTCGCCTCTGCTTGCTTCGCTTCGTAGTATTTCCTTAACTTGCAAAGTTCGAGCTCATAAACTTTATCTTGGTACGTTTTCTCGATATCTTCCTTCAATTTTAACATTTGATTAGATTTTTAATCTATAGCTAGACAAGGTAATTACAATATTGGAGGTAGTTCTCAATCTCAATGAAACGAGTAACAAAATAATTTTGACGACGAAGAATGTGAAAACCCGAGATTTTTAAATGAATATTGTTATATGATTAATTCCTTTGGTGATTTGTTTTATGCATGAAAGTTTAATTTCTTTTATTTCGGTATGAATAAAGAAGGTTCAATGGCAATGTGATGTTCAAAAGATTTTAAAAGTATTTTGAACTCAAATATTTATATGATTATTGTATTCAAAGGAAGTGTGATAATTTTTTTATTCATATGGGTAGAAGCACACAAAGTGTGAACGGGTTAAGCTACAGTAGCCGTTTTCAAACCAAAGACTGCTGAGAGACATGAGACATTTAATGTGTATCACTTCCAACAGTACTCTAGAGTGGGCTACGATAGATGACCGACTGACGTTAGCAACCGCTGCATTTCCCCCCCCTTTCTCACCAATTACTTCTTTCTAAAGCCCATTGCTGCCTTTTTCCAACCAACAACTGAGATCAAATCTCAAACAATCCAACGTCTCTCGTTGCTCAGCAAATGATATATATGTATATATATCACGTTGGTACAACCCTAGCCCCACTTTCATAAATCTGTTATACAGTATACCACTAAATCCAGGTTTACTCTCAAGGCAACTGTCCTTTTTGGAAGAACAAATCCAGCTTTTAACTTCTTCTTTGTAGCCAAGGAGGTAAGAACATTGCATTAAACTCTTGCTTTGTTTCTTACACTTTTGTTCTGTTACGCATGCCATGTTAAATACTTCGTTCATTCATTTCCAAAACATAGATTTAATGCATGCTTTTAATACCTGGAGTTAATGTCATTTATTTCAAAAAGCTATCCAAGATGAGCGTAAGAATGTTGACAACCACTTGGTAGGCAACCCAAATATTTCTTTTTTATCAGTAGTAGCAATACCATGCTTGAGCCTTTGTCAACCTAAGTTTTGAAGCCTAAACTATATCTATAAGAACTAGTAAACCCCTAAGAGATGTTATGAATTACTAAAAGGATGATGAGAGTTGACCTAAGTATGGTTATGGTTGAGAACGCCACCCATGGAGGAGTGAGGAAGACACCACTGTATCTAAGACAAGTCTTAACTTAGTCTCTGACGGGTTGAAGTTAGTCTTTGACTCTATGAAATAGTCCCTGGGAGATTTCAAGATTTGTCTCTGATAGGCTAAACAAAATGTTAGTCTCCGATGAAGGGAAGTTATTAGTCTCTGTCGAGGAAATCCCTAGTCTCTGATGAAGGAAGTTTAAATTAATCTCTGATGACGTCGTCCTCAGTCTCCGACAGACTAAGTTTAGTCCCTGATGATGTCATCCATAGTCTTTGATGGGCAAAAATATGTTAGTCTCTGATGACTAAAGATATTAGTCCCCGAGGAGTTCAGTGATGACTTATCAAGTTCAGTGATGACTTATCAAGTTCAGCGCTGAACAACTTTTCTCCGAGGAGTTTGGCGCTAGACAAGTTATCCACTGATGGAGTTCAGTGATGAATTATTTAGTTGGCGATGAGCAAGTCATCCCCTAGCAGCCGACAGAGTTTGGTGATAGCCAACTGAGTTTGGCGTTGACTTAGTGAGTTTAACGTTGAACAAGTTGTCACCCAACGAGTTTGGCGATGATCAAATTATCCCCTGATGGTCGAAGGCTATCCCCTGATGGTCGAGAGACATCCCCCTGACGGGTGGTTTACCCACTGATGTCCAGTCATCCCCTGACGTAGCAGATTATCCCCTGATGCACAGTTTGTTTTTGAAACTATAAAACATTATTTTCTTAAATTATTTTATGATGTTTCAATTATTCATTTAACTTCAACGATTCTTATGTCAAATTTGAGACATCAAAAGTTTAAGGACATCACATATGCATTTCTTTTATAATTCTTTCTAAGGTATTAAATTATTATGTCATATGCATGTTTACAGAATCTTTCACTCACGAGTAAACTGAATTTGATTTTTGTGCAAAGGACCGAGGCAAGTATATACATTCAATCTGATGCTTATTTCAATTTAACGCAGTATCATTTGATTCGATATGCCTGCAAGGCTTTGATTATATGTTTCAATTGTTTTTATGAATGAGCATGCTATGCTTTAAATTCCACTAGCATAATATGAATGATAATGCATGGATATAACTGAGCTTTGATTTTCAGCTATTTTTCAATCTTATATCTGTGCAAACAAATGAGAATGATGTACCTTAAATGGGTTCTGCCACATGGTTGGCTAGAGGAAAGGAAAGGTGTTGATTTGTTCTTCACCTTACCTAGATGAATTATAAGTGACTATGTACGTTCACACAAGGAGGGATCATGCGGTCACAGTTAGGCCAGCTGTGTACTGTATGGTTAGCAGATCCAACGGGTTTAGCCCCCGATGGATATTTTGAGAAAGATATGCACAGGTGAATACCTGTGTTTCTTCCAGGAGGGTTACACATTGTTTATCATCTGTGATCCTCAATGTTCTTCAAAGATTTTCGAGGCATTAGTATTGTTTCACTGAGCCTCACAAACAGAATTGAACTTCCTTCAAATCTTCTAGTTATATTTCTCTAAATTGTTTATATACTTGCTGGGCGTAAATCGCTCATTCTTGTTGAACTTAATGTCTTGCAGGGCAAGGTCCAAAGGCTGAACCCTCTGACAAGGGGAAAGAAAAGATGATTGACTATTGAGTTTTGTTAACCCTTTTGAGTGCCGATAAGGAAGGAAGGAAGGAAGGAAGATGCTTTGAGTTGTAATGATTATGAATTGTAATTTATAAAGATAGAATAGCTTCCGCTGAGATTGTAATATTTTGGGTTATAATAACTCTCTACTAACTCCTTTTTGTTAGTATTTATGCTATGAATGGATGTGATATTATCCTTTCCTTCTTTTGATGATGCCCTAGTCCGGTATGGGATTTTGGGGTCGTCACAAAGAAGAACAAAATAATCAGCAAAATAACTTTAATAATACAAATGTTGATAAGGAGGAAAAAATTGTACCATTTTTGGGTCAAAATTTTTATTCGATTGATGAAGCTGAAGTTTTTTACAGAAGTTATGCTACAAAAAATATTTTTGAGATAAAAATCAAAACTTCTCGTAAGCATGATACAATAGATTTTTGTTCTAGATATTTTACTTGCAAGAAAGAAAAAACTCCTATAGAACGTACAAATATTGGAGATGAAAATGTTCAAGTAGAAAAGGGTAAACGAATTGTGTCGGTTGTTGTATGTGCAAGGCTATAATGTACGTTGTTCATGATAAAAGTACTGACAAATGGAAGATCTCGATATTTGATTTGAAACACAATCATGAACTAGTTAGCCCAAGTAAGATAAATTTTATAGAAACTTATCGAAAAATTACTTTAGTGGCTAAAGACATGATAGAATTGTTCAATGGCATAGAAGTAGGTCCGTCAGACTTTATGAGTGTTTTTGAGAAATGTTATGGCAGTCGAGAAATGTTGGGTTTTGTGATCGGGATATAAGAAATGTGATTCGAAGTCTTTCAAGTTCTTTGAATGAATCGAATGATGTGATAGCGACATTGCATACATTAAGAAGTCTTGAAGTGGATAGTTTAGGTCGGTTCTTTCATCTCGTTAAAATTGACAAAGAAAATCATTTATTTTGTGTTGTGTGAATCGATTCTAGAAATATAATCGTATACAAGAATTTTGGTGATGTTGTGACTTTCTATACTACGTACAAAACAAAACAAATAGGTACAAGATGCCTTTTGCTCCATTCATAGGGGTTAATCATCACTATCAGTTGATTTTATTTGGTTTTGCATCGCTAAGAGATGAGACTGAAGATACGTTTGTATGGGTTATGGAGTCATGGCTAGAAGCGATTGAATACAAGAAACCTTTTACAAACATCACTGATCAGGACAAAGAGATGTCAAATGCGATTGCAAAGGTATTCTTGAATACATATCATATTTTATGTCGTTGGCATATAAGTCAAAAATTTCCTAAAAAATTGCATAGGATTTATGAAAATAATCCTACATTCAGTGATGATTTTAATAGATGTATATATTCTGTGACTTTGGATGAGTTTGAATCTTAATGAGATGTGATGATGAATGCATATGACCTACATTATCATAAATGGCTCAAATCAATGTATGCAGTCAAAGTAAAATGGATAGGTGCATACTCTAAGAGGTATTATGCTGCAGGTATGACAACCACTGCAAGAAGTGACGTATTTGATCCAGGAAAACCAAATACAGTTGCGGAATGTTAAGAATTATAGCATTTGATGATGATGTATAACACTTAGAATTGTTAAAATTTTGTAAATGTACAAGTACCTGTAGTAATGCACTATGAGAATCTACTATCAAGAAACTGCAGGAAAGCATTAGAGACTACAATGAATGCACTTGGAAAGTTCAACAAATATCAAAGTTGATCAAGCAAAAATAGGCTATCGGAGACTAAGTTTTTGTCTATCGGAGACTAAGCTTTTTGCCTATCGGAGACTAAGCTTTTTGCCTATCAGGGACTAAGTTTTTGCCTATCGGAGACTAAGCTTTTGTCTATCGGAGACTAAGATTTTGGCTGTTGGAGACTAAGTTTTTGAACTGTCAGAGACTAAGTTTTTTGGCTGTTGGAGACTAAGATTTTGGCTGTCGAAGACTAAGTTTTTTGGCTATCGGAGACTAAGATTTTGGCTGTCAAAGACTAAGTTTTTGAACTGTCAGAGACTAAGTTTTTGAATCGTCGGAGACTAAGTTTTTGAACCGTCGGAGACTAAGTTTTTGAACCGTCGGAGACTAAGTTTTTGAACCGTCGGAGACTAAGTTTTTGTCTGTCCGAGACTAAGTTTCTGTCTGTCAGAGTCTAAGTTTCTGTCTATCAGAGACTAAGTTTGTGTTTGTCAGAGACTAAGTGTTTGTTCATCAGATACTAATGTTGAAGCAACCAGAGACTATCCATCAGAGAATAAATTTCCACTGATATAACGGATGACATATGACTAAAGACGGTGGAAATAAAGATAAGGATGGTTGTCCAATAAAGAGAGATTGGCTACCAAGGAAGCTTCAAGGAAATAAGTTATACACACACACACACACAACAAGTTGCAAGTATGAAACCTGCAAAGCCGCAAGCATGAAACCTGCAAAACAACAAGTTGAAATACTACAAAGACAACTTATAACAACTTGAAGCAAGAAGTTCATTGAAACTGGACTAATTATGTCCAGAGAAGCCCACAAAGATAATTTATTTTCTGTTGATATCTTATCTTGGAAACTCCAAGAAGAAAAATGGAAGCTTGTGCAGTGAATATATACCAGAAAAGTCACATAAACAGGCTGGCATCCAAGGGAGGCTGTATAATGAAGAAAGTTGTGTGACAGAGCTGCAAGTACCAATAAACTACAGAGATATTTTTGGTAAACAGCTCAGAATAGAAACTTGGAGAATATGGAAGCTGTGTCTATAAATAGACATAGAGCAGCAGAGATACAAGTGTGTGAATATCTGAGAACTGAAAAAACAACTGATAATAACAAGTATATATGTCAGATCACATATCTCTCAGAACAACTGTGACGACCCCATAATCCCATACCGGGCTAGGGCATCATCATAAGAAGGTAAAGATAACCATTCATCCATTCATAAATAAATACTGAATAAAAACAGCATTTGAGAGTAATTACAACCCAAGAATTAAGTAATTACAGCGGAAGCTATAACATCATTTCTTAATAACAAAACAAATTTCATTAATTCTTCAAACGTCTTCCTTCTTTCCTTCCTTCATCCCTCTCGTTCCTTCATCAGTTCTATCAAAAGGGTAAACACTCAGTAGCTTATCATCTTTGCTTTCCCCTTGTCAGAGGGTTCGGCTTTAGCTTTCTGTCCTGCAAATCATTAACATTCAACATGGGTGAGCGTTTTACGCCCAACAAGTATATACACATTGAGGAAAAATATGAATAATTCAACGAATTTCATCTGGAATCAAAGGAGAGAAATTCAAATTCTGTTTGTGAGGCTTGGTGAAGCAATACCAAGACCTCGGAAACCTTCAAAAATCTTTGAGGATTCACTGATGATATACAACTTGTGTTCCTCCCTTGAAGAAAGTCAGGTATACACCTGATCATAACTTTTCAAATATCCAACGGGGGCTACACCCGTGGATCTGCTAACCATACAGTACACAGCTGGCCAGGCTGGACCGCATGATCCCTCTGGGTGACTACGTAGTCAAATAACATTTCCTCTTGGTCAGGTGAAGAACACATCAGCACCTTTTCTTTCCTCTTGCCAGCCATGTGGCATAACCCCCATAAGGGGCATCATTCACATTCTCATTGCACAGATATAAGATTGGGAACATAGCTGAAATTCAAAGCTCATTTATATCCATGCATCATTATTCATATCATGCTAGCAGAATCAAAAGCATAGCATGTTCATTCATTAGAACAATTAAAGTATAAATCCAACCTTCTACGCATATCGGAACAAATGATAATGCGTTAAACTGAAATAAGCATGTGATTGTGAATATACTTGCCTCAGTCCTTTGCTTACGACCAAATTTAATTTACTCGTGAGTGGAAAGTTCTGTAAGAATATACATATCACAAAAATGAATTTATTATCTGGGTTAAAATATGAGGGAAAAATGCACATGTGATGTCCTTAACTTTTAACATCTCAATCTGATATAAAACTATTGAGGTTAAGAAATCAATTCAAACATCTTAAAATAATTTAAGAAAATAGCATGTTATAGTTTTTAAAACAAACTGCGCATCAGGGAATTACTACGCTTTAATTCATCGGAGATTAATATCTCATCGGGGATTAATAACCCATCGGGGATTAACTCATCGGGGATTAACTCATCGGGGATTATCAACCCGTCGGGGATTAACTCATCGGGGATTATCAACCCGTCGGGGATTAACTCATCGGGGATTATCAACTCATCGGGGATTAACTCATCGGGGATTATCAACCCATCGGAGATTAACTCATACCCGTCAGAGACTAAGTTAAAGTCTGTCTCAGATACAGGGTCGTCTTCCTCACTCCTCCATGTGTGGTGCCCTCAACCATATCCACACTTAGGTCAAAACTCATCATTCTCTCAGTGATACATAACATTTCTTTTGGTCTGCATGCCATCCTAAACACGGTTTAGGGTAAAGAAAATCAGGTTAAGGAATACTCAAGCATGGGGTTGCGACTACTGTCAACAGAATGTTTGGTAGTTAAAGGTTTGTCCATCAGGTGGTTGTCAACAACACTACACCCAACTAGACAACTTGAAATAAATGACATTTACTCCGATCGTTAGAATATGCATTAAGTCATACTTTTGAAAATAAATGAACATGGTATTAAAGGTGGTAGGTAGAGCAGAGACGCAAGAAATTTAGCAAGACTTAAATAAGATGCTCTTACCTCCTTACTGTAGGAAGAAAATAAATGCTCCGGTTTATCCTTCAAGAAGAACTGCTGTCTCGAAAATTAAATTTAAGTTTGATGGAAGTTTAGAAAGGTAGAATCAAGGTTACAACAGCGTGATGTGTATATATATCACTTGGTTGAACAACAAGAACCGTAGGATCAACTTGATCTCAGCTGTTGGTTATGAAAAGAAAGGAAATGACTGAAGAAGGAGAGAGTGATTGAAATGGCAGCTGTGTCCTTCGGTCATCTTTCATAGCTGACTCTAGGGTAATGGTAGGGATGATGAGCATTTAATGCTGCTGTTCCCTCCCCCCATCAGTGGAGTATTTTAAAAAAAACGGGTACTGTAGCTACCCGAAGCATTCATGCCAAAACACTCCTTTAAAGGTAGAACAACTTATAATCCTCATAAGCTTTACAAAATCATTTAGAAAATAAATCTTTTGGACATCACATTGCAGATAAATTTTTCATAATAAGAAAATAATTTCAATATTCACAACTTATAAGAAAATAATTTTCATAAAAAAAAAAAATAAGCAAAAATAATTAGATTTCATAACGAAATTTATTTACAAATCCGGGTCTTCACAACAACACTTCTATACACATAGAGAGTTAGCAACTGTAATTAGTTTTACAGAAAAAGAAGCAAGTTATTACAACTTGAGAAGCTGTTTTTTTTAATAGAAGAAATTGTAAAGATTCAATTTAATTGACAATATCATTCTTTATTGTTGATTACAATTTATATCTTGCAATTTTGCTTTACTGTTTCTATCGTTGTATCATTTCAATAAAGTTTTATAACTATTCTTGGAAATTAAATTGTTCATAACAGTTTAGTTTTGAAGAAAAGTTTGTAATTGTATTCAACCCCCCTTCTACAATTTCTCACACGGGACAAACAATTGGTATCAGAGTTGTTCTAGATTAATTCAATCTAGAGATCATGAGTAATTCAAAGGACAACACCAGAGTTCAACAACTCAGAAAGGGTGAATACTCATTCTGGAAACAAAGGATCTTGAGTTATCTTGATGCAAAAGATGACCAATTCTTGGAGAGTATTGAAAAAGGTCCTCCAGAAATAAAGAAGCTTGTACCTGGCATCATCTCTCATTGGAGTTACTGCACATGACAAGTATGAAGCAAAAACTCCAAAAGAATATACTCAATCAGAAAAGGAAGAGGCTGGCAAGGATAAAAAGGTCAAAGATATCCTTATCACAACACTTGATGACAACATGCTATACAAAGTTATGAAGTGCAAAACATCAAAGGAGGTTTGGGACAAGCTCACTATCCTATGTGAATGAAATGACCAAATCAAGCTGAATAAGCAACTCCCGCTGATTCAACAATATGAGTTGTTTACTGCCAAGGATGGTGAATCTCTTGATGATCTATATGAGAGATTCATCCAATTAATTAATGATTTATCTACCTATGGCCAGGAGTATTTTGTCCTTCAAGTGAATCATAGATTTCTAAGGGTTCTTCCCAGACATTGGGATCCAAAGACTACTTCAATCAGAGAAGCCAGCAAAGATCTAGGTCTTCTAACACTAGACGAGATATATGGAAATTTGAAGACCAATGAGTTGGAAATCTACCAATGGAATAAGCAACACTCCAAAGATAAATCTGTTGCTTTGATTGCAGAGCCAAAGAAAAAGAAGCTTAGTGGACACATAAAGGTTTCCATTAAGAAAGAAGATTCCAATGATGAGAAAGAAAAAGAGAGTGAGTCTGAAGAAAATGAAGTTAGAAGCTACACACCCGAGGAGCTAGATAAAATTGATGAAAGCTTGGCTTACATTGCCAGAAGATTCAAAAACCTGAGATTTCAAAAAGGGAGGAAGTCCAGGAAAAGCTCATCAACATCAACATCTACTTCTGTCAAGCCAAGTTAATCAACTTTGATTGACAAATCTAAAATCAGGTGTTATAACTGCAATGAGTTTGGTCACTTTGCCAGTGAATGCAAGAAGCCCAACATTGAGAAAAAGAAAGACTTCAAGGATGATCAAGTAGATTACAAAAAGTACTTTGATCTTCTCAAGAAAAAGGGAAAGGCATTCATAGCTGAAGGCAAGGACTGGGTGGATTCAGATGAATCTGATGCTAAGGAAGAGTTTGTAAATTTGGCTTTAATGGCTAAATCCTCGAGCAATTATGAAGGAGAAGTTGAATCACAAAACTCATCACCATCTAAGGTACATAACTTCAATATTTCTTCAATTTCTAAAGTTGAATGTGATGCCACCATTCAAGAAATGGCCAAAGAGATTTATGACTTGCATGATAGTTTAAGATCTCTTACAAAAGAAAACAATAGGATTACTGAGACCAATAATATTATTTCTAAAAGAAATACTTTACTAGAATTTGATTTGTTAATCCTAGAAGAGGCCAAAATAGAAGCTCTTAATGCTAAGAGACATCTTGACAATGCCTTGAAAAGAGAAGCGTATCTAGTTGAAAAACTCAAGGCTGAACAAGATAAAATAAAACAATGGACACAATCCTCACACAAAGTGCATGATCTTTTAAACTCACAAAATCCAAATCAAAAGGCCGGATTAGGATACTCAGATGTGCCCATTGTTGTATCAGTTGGTGAACAACCCATCACCACTGATAAAGAATCAGAAGCTAGCTTAGAGCCTAAATCAGTAGGAAAATTAAAACCAATCAAATTTGTTAAACCTACTGAGATTGAAAAAGGTGAGAATTCTAAAGGTAAAAATTTGACTTATGTAAAAAAAACTTTGGAACCTGGGCTAGAGAAAAAGGCTACTAAAAATGTTGGTTTGCTTTCTAACAATCAATTAAAAGAAAAGCTAAAAAGCAGTCCAATATCTAAGCCTAAGGGAAACAGGAATGACAAATTAGGTATTAATAAATATAGTAATTATGCAAGAATGCCTAATGCACCTAGGAAGACATTCACCAAGTGTGGGAACTCCAACCACCTTGCTTTTAAATGCACAAAAATTACTAATAACATGCATGCTCCTTCTGTTTCAATTGCAGCTCCTTGTCCATACATTGCATCACCTCAATATATGCCATGTTATAATTGTGGTGACTTTAAACATCCATCATATGCTTGCAATGCTTGTGGAAATTGTTATTATGCTCATCCCTCAATGCCTAATGTTTATAATAACACAAGGAGAAAATCTCCTCAAAGATCAAAGGTTGTCCACAAACCACCTAGGACCAAGGTGGATCTTTCACCTCCTAAAAAGAGGAAAGAAAAGAAAAAGAATACACAACCAATGACTAAGTATAAACCTGTGATTAAAACTGTTAAATCTAAACCCAAGCAGGCTTAGGTTCCTAAAATATCTAACTAGTTTACATATGTGTGCAGGGCAAGAAGAAGCAGCAGTTGTGGTACTTGGATAGTGGCTGTTCAAGACACATGACTGGAAATAAGTTCCTACTCTCACAGTTTGAGGAGAAAGCTGGCCCTAAAGTGTCCTTTGGAGATAACAGCATTGGATACACTATGGGATATGGCAAAGTAGTTCATGAAAATGTCATCATTGAAAATGTAGCTCTGGTTGATGGTCTAATGCACAATCTACTCAGTATTAGTCAATTTTGTGACAAAGGCTATCAAGTTGTCTTTAAGGATGAACAATGCCTTATAAGCAATAGAAAAACTGGAGATGTTACATTGTCTGGAGTTAGAAAAGACAATGTATACATAGCTGACTTCTGCTCAACAAATGAAGGACTATACACATGCTTTTACAGCAAAGCATTAGCAGATGAAAGTTGGCTATGACACAAGAAGCTGTCTCACCTAAACTTCAAGACTATTAATAGTCTGGTGAGAAAAGGATTGGTGACAGGAATGCCACAACTTGAATTTTCTCAAGATGGTCTTTGTGGATCTTGTCAGAAGGGAAAACAAAAGAAAATTTCCTTCAAAAGTAAAGAAGCATCAACAATAACAAGACCAATTCATCTAATTCACATGAATTTATTTGGTCCTGTTAATGTTATGCCAATATCCAGAAAAAGGTATGCATTTGTAATTGTTGATGACTACTCAAGATACTCATGGGTTAAGTATCTACATACCAAGGATGAAGCTCCCCAAATGATCATTGATCACATTAAAAGAATAGAACTTGAAGCTGGAGAGAAAGTCAAGGCCTTAAGGAGTGATAAGGAGACTGAATTCAAGAATTCAACAGTGGAAATGTTTTGTGTGGAAAAAGGCATTTCATATACCTTTTCAGCTCCTAGAACTCCTCAACAAACTAGAGTTGTTGAAAGGAAAAATAGGACCTTGATTGAAGCTGCAAGAACCATGCTTAAAGAAGCTAAGTTACCTACCTACTTCTGGGCTGAAGCTGTGACGACCCCAAAATCCCTTACTGGATCAGGGCTTCGTCAAAAGAAGGAAAAGATAACCATACATCCATTCATAGTATAAATACTAGATAAAGACAATATTTAAGAGTCATTACAACCCAAAATAAAACAATTACAGCGGAAGCTATATAATCTTTGTAAATCACAATTCCAAGATCATTACAACGTCTAACATCTTCCTTCCTTCCTTCCTCAGCGTTACTAAAAGAGTAAATATCTTAATAGCCGATCATCTTTGCTTTCCCCTTATCAGAGGGTTCAGCCTTTGCATTGTGTCCTACAAGACATTTAAGTTCAACAAGAGTGAGCGATTTACGCCCAGCAAGTATATAAACAATTTAGAGGAATAATCTGAAATATTTAAAGAAGTTCAATTCTGTTTGTGAGGCTCAGTGAAACAATACTAATGCCTCGGAAATCCTTGAAGAATCTTTAGGATTACTGATGATAAACAATGTGTAATCCTTCCTTGAGAAAGACAGGTATGCACCTGTGCACACTTTCTCAAAATATCCATCGGGGGCTAAACCCGTTGGATCTGCTAACCATACAGTACACGGCTGGCCTAACTATGACCGCATGATCCCTCCTTGTGTGAACGTACGTAGTCACTTATAATTCCTCTAGGTAAGGTGAAGAACAAATCAGCACCTTTCCTTTCCTCTAGCCAACCATGTGGCATAACCCATTTAAGGGACATATCATTTTCATTTATTTGCACAGATATAAGATTGAAAAATAGCTGAAAATCAAAGCTCAGTTATATCCATGCATTATCATTCATATTATGCTAGTGGAATTTAAAGCATAGCATGCTCATTCATAAAAACAATTGAAACATATAATCGAAGCCTTGCACACATATCGAATCAAATGATACTGCGTTAAATTGAAATAAGCATCAGATTGAATGTATATACTTGCCTCGGTCCTTTGCACAAAAATCAAATTCAGTTTACTCGTGAGTGAAGATTCTGTAAACATGCATATGACATAATAATTAAATACCTTAAAAAGAATTATAAAAGAAATGCATATGTGATGTCCTTAAACTTTTGATGTCTCAAATTTGACATAAGAATCGTTGAAGTTAAATGAATAATTGAAACATCATAAAATAATTTAAGAAAATAATGTTTTATAGTTTCAAAAACAAACTATGCATCAGGGGATAATCTGCTACGTCAGGGAATGACTGAACATCA
>CM025787.1:13803630-13833051 GCA_014636745.2 Centella asiatica | reverse complement strand
GAAGGGATTTTTCTATTTTTTAAGTTTGATCTCTAGCGTTGGATTATTTGATCAACGATTATAAATGTATTAGCTACGAAAGACTCCACAGCTAACGTTAGCTATGGATCGGCCCCCATATATATATATATATATATATATATATATCACTTGCTGAGAAACGAGAGCCGTCGAATTTATGTTATATAAGCTGTTGGTTGTGGAAAAAAAAGAAGTGACTGGTGAGAAAAAGGTTGGTCGCAACGGCTGCTAGTACCCATCGGTCGTTTATCATAGCCCACTCTAGGGTACTGATGGAGGTGATGCACATTAAATGCTACGGTCTCCCCACAGTAGGTTTTAAAAATAAAAACGGGTACTGTAGCTAAACTGGTTCACACTTGGTGAGCCCTTTCCCGCGTGAACACACCCTCTCACTAGACAATTCTTGAATGCAATAACCTTTTAAATACTTGAGTTTCAAAATACATTTAAAATCTTTTGGACATCACATTGCCATTGAATTTTTATAAAAAAATATAATTTCATTATTTATACCCAATAAGGAAATAAACCTTCATGTAGAAAATAAAAATAAATCTCATAATCAAAATTTCATTGACATTTTTGGGTTCTCACAGAAGCTATGTCTACTGCTTGCTTCACTCAGAACAGATCAATTATTGTAAAAGCTCATCAAAAGACTCCTTATGAGTTCATGACAGGTAGAAAACCCACACTTAAGTTTCTTCATGTGTTTGGTTGCAGATGCTTTGTTTTCAAAAGTCAAGGAGAAAACTTAGGAAAATTTGATGCTAAAGCTGATGAGGCAATTTTCCTAGGGTATTCTTTAACAAGCAAAACATATAGAGTTTACAACCTTAGACTCCACATTGTTATGGAATCAGTTCATATAGCCGTTGATGATAAAAAGATTGAAGGAATGAATGATAATGCAGAAGGAATGCATGAGGTTCTAAGGTTTGAAAATGAAGATGAGTCAGAAAATGCTAAAATTGACTCATCAGATGATGAAGCTGATGTGTGCAAATCAATGGAAAATCTAGTAATCCCTGATGACAATTCAAGTCATCTAGAAGCTTTATCAGGGAATGCACCATCAGGGGAAAACTTAAACCCTGATCTGAGCACTAATTCAGGGGGAGTTTTCAATGAAGCTGAGAGCACTAAACACCATGGAGGAAACTATAATCAAGAAGCTTCTTCTTCAAGAAGTTTTCCTTCACAAATAAAATGGACAAGAGATCATCCTAGGGAGCAAATCATAGGAGATCCAACTAAAGGTATGTCAACAAGAAGTGCTACTCAGAAGGAATGCCTATACCTCAAGTTTTTATTAAAGATTGAGCCTAAGAAGGTTGAGGAGGCATTACAAGATGCTGATTGGGTAATTGCTATGCAAGAGGAACTCAATCAGTTTGAAAGAAACAAAGTCTGGAGACTAGTACCAATACCAAAGAATAAATCAATCATTGGTACTAAATGGATCTTCAGAAACAAGCTGGATAAAGCTGGTACAGTGACAAGAAATAAGGACAGACTGGTTGCACAAGGTTATTCACAAGAAGAAGGAATTGACTATGATGAAACCTTTGCACCAGTAGCTAGATTGGAAGCCATTAGGATATTTCTTGCCTATGCTGTTCATGCAAATTTTAAAGTGTACCAGATGGATGTAAATAGTGCTTTTCTGAATGGAAAAAATACAAGAAGAGGTGTATGTCCAGCAATCTCCTGGCTTTGAAGATCAGAAGTTTCTCAATCATGTCTACAGGTTAGACAAAGTACTCTATGGACTTAAACAAGCACCAAGAGCATGGTATGATACCCTATCTCAGTTTTTAATTGATAATAAATTTTCTAGAGGTATCATAGATAAAACTTTATTTTTGAAAACATGCTGGTCACATTATACTTGTTCAAGTCTATGTTGATGATATTATATTTGGTTCTACAAACGAGAGCTTATGTTCTAAGTTTTCTAAACTCATGCAAAGTAGATATGAGATGAGCATGATGGGAGAATTAACTTTCTTTTTAGGTTTACAGGTTAAACAAACCACTGATGGAAGTTTCATCAGTCAAACAAAATATTTAAAAGACCTTTTAAAGAAATTTAATTTACAAGATGCTGCAATTTCTAAAACTCCCATGGCAACAACCATTAAACTTGACAAAGACTCAATTGGTAAAAAGGTTGATGTTTCAAGTTATAGAGGCATGATAAGCTCTCTTTTATATCTCACTGCAAATAGACCTGATATAATGTTTTCAACTTGTTTATGTGCAAGATTCCAATCAGATCCTAGAGAATCTCATCTGATTGCAGTTAAAAGAATATTCAGATATCTCAAGGGTACTCCAAATCTTGGAATTTGGTATCCTAGAGATTCTGGATTTGATCTAATAGGCTATTCAGATGCAGATTATGCAGGTTGCAAATTAGACAGGAAAAGCACAAAAGGAAGCTATCAATTTCTTGGAAGCAAACTAGCATCATGGTTTAGCAAGAAACAACATTCTGTGTCAACCTCAACAGCTGAAGCATAATACATTGCTGCTGGGAGTTGTTGTGATCAAATCTTATGGATGAAAAATCAACTGATGGACTATGGTATGGTGTACAATCATATTCCTATTTATTGTGACAACACAAGAGCCATTTCCATTATAGAGAATCCTGTGCAACACTCTAGAACAAAGCACATAGACATCAGATACCACTTCATCAGAGAACATGTGATGAATGGTACAGTGGAACTTCATTTTGTTCCAATTGAGAAGAAGCTTGCAGACATATTCACCAAACCATTGGATGAAGCCACCTTTAATAGGTTGGTAAGTGAGCTAGGTATGCTCAATTTTGGTGAATAAAATTATTTGAAAATTTTGTGCAAGTCTGATATTTGCAGCAGTAGTTAATTATTTTTTGATAACTTAGTTACCAGAGACTAATTGACAGCTGATTGCAGCAGTCGATAATTATCCTACAATTTTTTAATTGATTAGTAGATAATTAACTACTGATTATATATATATATAGTAGAGAAACTAATATTCTATGCAGGATTCCCTATGTTTAATATTCTTCATCTATTTAAGGATCTTGTCATAGCTGTTTCAGGTATTGTCTTAACTCTCTACTATATTATTCTTTATTTCATCTAATTCTGCTACAATGAAGGATGTTAGTAATGATCCAACTCCTTCTACCCTAGTAGCAAAACCCTCTAAAAACAAGTCAATATCAAAAGCCACCTCCTCTATCTCTCAAAAGATAAAGGCTGTAAAATCAAATCAATCACCACCAACATTAACTGAGGGGGAGGGTGAGCATTTAGAGAAAGTTATGAGGAAGAAATAAGGAACAATGAGAACCCTTGGAGACTGCTTAATATACTCTCAAAAGTATATTAAGTTCTAAAAGGAAAAAGCACATTTCTAGGTGCAACCTCTCAAAAGGCTGTATCTATTGAAAATAGTCCACCTCCAAGGACACAGGTATTTGAGTCTACAATGATCACATCTATAAATACCTCTCAAAAGAAGAAGAAGAAACAGGCTCTGATCAATGATCAACCTGTCACTTAATGCACACACAGGGTGTCTGTTAGAGATAAATGATGATGATGATGATTATGTAATAAATTGTGCAACTGTAAATACTTGAGGTATTTTATAAACCTTAAGATCAGCACAAGTTTTGCATCCACTGATGATAAATTTATTCATCAGTGGATGGTCAATAACTTCACAAGACAAGTCAGAAAATAGGAACATTCAAAGGACTTGACAAAGTGAAGAAGAATGTCTGATGCTACTTGTAAGCAAACGAAGTATTCCGCACATCAGAAATTCTAAATCAAAGTTACGTTGATTAAGTCCCATCAGGGGGAACCCATCAGGGGGAACCTGTCAGGGGAACCCATCAGGGGAACCTGTCAGGGTATGACAAGGGTAGGCCAATCCGTCAGTGAAACACTTTAGGACATATCAATGTCAGGCAAACCCATCAGGGTAACTTGTCAGGGAGAATAACCAACATGACATCAGTGGAAGCCATCAGTGTATGCCGTCAGCTATAACCATCAGGGTTAAGAAGCACTGAGTTTAACTCAACCGAAGGTCGAAGCCTTGATCCAGTCAATAAGCATAAGGGGATCCAGAAGCACTGATCAAAGTCCATCAGGGCTAGCAGTCAGTGGATCGTTGTGACAGCATACACCCGTTATTAGTTCTTACACGGAAATCAACGTAACGTGTTACAGAAGAAAGAAATATTAACTGGAAAGATATTTCTTGAAGTTTGTTAATGGTCCAATGAGAACTCTCACGCATTAAATGCACACAGATCAGGGGAAGAAAAGTAGCAACAAAGCATGTAGCAGTCTGACACATAAAGTTTAGATGTGACATACTTGCGGCTAAGTTGAGAAGAGAAGCACCTCTCAAGAACGTGATTTCATCCCACTGATGTATATATAAGCAACGAAGCTCTCATTACAAAGAAAACGAATGATTGAATCTATCCAACAGATCAAACAAGCACTAAAGCACAATAACACTAGAGAGAAGCTTTGCAATAGATCTTGAGAGAGATATTTCAAAGAATATTAGAAGCTAGTGAGTGTGAGAAGCTGTGAACTTTATTCACAGAATTTGTAGTTGTAAATCACATTTGTGATTATACAGATTTCCAAAAAAACCTCAAGTTATAATATAACTATTTTAACTTGAATCTGCGTGTTCATTTCATATAGTTTTTCTGTTTGTTACAACTTGTTTTCAGTAAGCCTTATAAGTTTTTAAGTGCGAAAAGTTTAAGGTGTTTGTATTCATCCCCCCCTTCTACAAACACTTGTGCTAATATTGCACTAACAGTGTCACATTGATGTTTCTCTTTTCTCTATTTAAGAGGAGCATCCAATATTAAAAATTCTACCCTTATTCTTTCTTCTTCTCTAATTCATATTTCTTAAGAAGCATTGGAAATTTCTTAGTTCCACTGGTTTCAGATTCTTTGATATTTTAATCATCAAAGAAGGCAAGTTTTGAAGCTGAAACAAAGAGCAGCTCTCAAATCATCAGTGGATACTACAACAATTCTTTATCCAACATCCACTGATGTAAAACACTTTCTTACTATATTTTCTACACCACTCCAGGTCACCCACAATAATAAGATTTTATATTTAGTGAGCCTGAGAAAATTCAAAATGAGAGTCAAACCTTGTGTCTGGAAAAAGGTGAGGAAAAATAAATTAAAGAATTTTTTAGATAAGTGTGAGAGGCTAACTTATACAAGTCAGGCAAAAGGAAAGGGTGTGAGCAAGGATGAGATCCTTGAAGAAAAGAATAGAGAGAAATTATTTCACTCACTACCTTTGTAGCTCATGTATTCTCTGATCTCCATGCTGATAAAAAATCAGAGGATACTGAGAAAAGAATTTGTGATTGTTTGGTTGGATGCAAGCAACACAATATTTTTGAATGTTGAAAGCAACACACTTACTATCAGAATATTTGATCACACATGAATCATGTGCAGCTGTACTCACTGAATGTTTTTGAAGCATTGATAAAAGAAAGTACAACATGAAGCTCCAACACTTCATAATCAATGATCTTCAAAACAAAGCTCAAACAATTTCTTCCTTCTAGTCAACCACTACTGATGATTCCTACCTTCCAACATTAAGATGCTGATGTCAAAAAGGGGGAGAATGGGAGAATGATCAAGGCAAGGGAAATAAAGTAATTCTGATGAAGACATGGGGAGAATTGTTAAAAAGGCTAACAGAATGATGGTTGGGCTTTGAAGAACTAAAAACAACAAAACCATCATTGATTGTGTTTTTGTACATTTATGTTTTTACTTGTCTTAATTCAATTCTAAGTTATGGAGTTATAAGGTTGGTGTTTTGACATTATCATCAAACCTTGATTTATGCTTATCATTGATAAACATAAATAGGGGGAGATTGTTAGGAATTATAGCATTTGATGATGATGTATAACACTTAGAATTGTTTAAATTTTGTAAATGTACAAGTACCTGCAGTAATGCACTATGAGAATCTACTATCAAGAAACTGCAGGAAAGCATCAGAGACTACAATGAATGCACTTGGAAAGTTCAACAAATGTCAAAGTTGATCAAGCAAAATTAGCCTATCGGAGACTAAGTTTTTGTCTATCGGAGACTAAGCTTTTTGCCTATCGGGGACTAAGCTTTTTGCCTATCGGGGACTAAGTTTTTGCCTATCGGAGACTAAACTTTTGTCTATCAGAGACTAAAATTTTGGCTGTCGGAGACTAAGTTTTTGAACTGTCAGATACTAAGTTTTTTGGCTGTCGGAGACTAAGATTTTGGCTGTCGGAGACTAAGGTTTTTGGCTGTTGGAGACTAAGATTTTGGCTGTCGGAGACTAAGTTTTTGAACTATCAGAGACTAAGTTTTTGAACCGTCGGAGACTAAGATTATGAACCGTTGGAGACTAAGTTTTTGAACCGTCGGAGACTAAGTTTTTGAACCGTCGGAGACTAAGTTTTTGAACCGTCGAGACTAAGTTTTTGTCTATCAGAGACTAAGTTTCTGTCTATCAGAGACTAAGTTTGTGTCTGTCAGAGACTAAGTGTTTGTTCATCAGAGACTAATGTTGAAGCAACTAGAGACTATCCATCAGAGAATAAATTTCCACTGACATAAGGGATGACATATGACTAAAGACGGTGGAAATAAAGATAAGGATGGTTGTCCAATAAGGAGAGATTGGCTACCAAGGAAGCTTCAAGTAAATAAGTTATACACACACACACACACATCAAGTTGCAAGTATAAAACCTGCAAAGTCGCAAGCATGAAACCTGCAAAACAGTAAGTTGAAATACTGCAGAGACAACTTATAACAACTTGAAGCAAGAAGTTCATTGAAGCTGGACTAATTATGTCCAGAGAAGCCCACAAAGAGAAGTTATTTTCTGCTGATATCTTATCTTGGGAACTCCAAGAAGAAAAATGGAAACTGGTGCAGTGAATATACACCAGAAAAGTCACATAAACAGGTTGGCATCTAAGGGAGGCTGTATAATGAAGAAAGTTGTGTGACAAAGCTACAAGTACCAATAAACTACAGAGATATTTTTGGTAAACAGCTCAGAATAGAAGCTTGGAGAATATGGAAGCTGTGTCTATAAATAGACATAGAGCAGCTGAGATACAGTTGTGTGAATATCTGAGAACTGAGAAACAACTGATAACAACAAGTATATATCTCAGATCACATATCTCTCAGAACAACACTTCCATACACATAGAGAGTTAGCAGCTGTAATTAGTTTTACAGAAAAAGAAACAAGTTATTACAACTTGAGAAGCTGTTTTTTTTAACGAAAGAAATTGTAAAGATTCAATTTAATTGACAATATCATTCTTTATTGTTGATTACAATTTATATCTTACAATTTTGCTTTACTGTTTCTATTGTTGTATCATTTTAGTAAAGTTTTATTACTATTATTGGAAATTAAATTGTTCATAACAGTTTAGTTTTGAAGAAAAGTTTGTAATTGTATTCAACCCCCCTTCTACAATTACTCACCCAGGACAAACACGGAAGCAGTAACATTAGGTTGATTCTATAAATAAATTAATCAACAAGAATCAACATTAAAGGATCGATAGTATTAATTTGAATAAAGAATTTAATCACCCACAAACTAAACAAATCTGGTTGTGAAAACTTAAAGGAATTAATCACCCACTTTCAGGATAATTGTAAGTTTAAAGCTCACGAAAGTTTTTTATATCAAAGTCTGTGTTCCAGCATAAGCAGCTATGTATAAGCTGAGATAAATCCTAATTCTACTTTGGAAAGAATTCTACAATGAAAAGAAATTTACAATGGAAAGAGATCTAAAGCATCTATGGAAAGAAAAAACAAACCTATTACAATTAGGAAAAAAAAAAAAAATTTAATATGCTGCAGTTCATTCGTGAAAATAGTCTTTGGCAGGGCAACTGAAATTAATCTCCGATATTTCAAATTATCCCCTGACAACCTTAGTCTCTGACAAGCTTATTTAGTCCCTGATGAGAACTATACCCTGACGCCGAGAAACATCCCCTGATGTCGAGAACGTGATCCCCTGATGCCGAGAAAACATCCCCTGATGCCGAGAACAACATCCCATGAAGCCGAGAAACATCCCTTGACGACTGAGAACAACATCCCCTAACGCCGACACCGCCGAGTAAGTAACCCCTAATGGGTATCTCTTGATGGTCTCTAGTGCCTACTGCAGCTTTATTACAACAGTCTCACTTAGTAAAATATAAAACTATAAATCATCCATAATTGTGCAACATCTTCATGGCAACATCTTCATGGCAATTGTCCTCAATTGTGAAACATCTTCATGGCAAATACAAGGAGTAAAATTCCAACTCTAACTATTACACTTACTCCTATCAAGTACAACAAAATTTAACACATTGAAAGAAAATCCAAAAATTCCTTGCCTTTATCAAATGGAATATGCTTTGCAGATTGAATTGGATGCCAACGAACCATTAAGATATTGTTGTCATGGTCAACATAGAACCTTACCTGCTGTAGTCCCCGACTAACATAAGGCTCCGTAGTTGCCCCCTTAAATTGGACATGTTTGAAAAACAACATCTTTCTTGTAATTTTTTGGACACAATGTAGCCCTAATCAAAGTATATTCCCGAAACATTGCAACAATAACCACAACACCCTTCTCAGATGCATCTGGCTTAGATTTTTCAAAGAATTTACTCGAAGTATTCTGGGAGGATGATGACACATCAAGTGGAAATACTTCAGAAAAAAAATCCCCAAATTCAGCACACACCTGATTTAAAATTTTAGGAGGTTCACAACGAGTTAAGTCAGCTTTTGAGGGAACTGAATTTGCTTACAAAATTCTTCTAACAAGCAGTTATGATCCACATGTTTCAAGTCCTTCCTCAAAGTCAACCTCAAACTCCTCATCATCCTTTTTTCATATGCTTTTCTCCCCTTCTTTAGTTGCTTCTAACTCCTTTGAAGCATAGGCTACTTCAATTTCTTCAATGTCATACAAGGTCATGACTTTATTGCTAGGACATTCTCGCTGCATGTGTCCATAGCCCTTGCACTTGAAAGAAATTTTTCTATCTCTGAAAGTTAAGGGTATAGAGTTCTTTTCCTTACCCTCCTTGAACTTGTCGAAGCTTGGAGTGAACTTAGCAACAGGTTGTGCTTCTTTTCTCTCCTCAGGTCTCTCCCATTCAAAAGTCTGGTTATTGCTAGGCCTTGCATTGCTAACTCCTTTAGCTTTTGCATGTTTTTCTGCTCGCATGACCACTTTACAAATTTCTTCAAAAGACCAATAAGGTTGGAGTTCAACATTTTCTGCAATATTAGAATTAAGGCCCATTAAGAAACAAACAATTTTGTGCTCTACTCTTTCCTCTAAATCACAGAGCATGGGTAGTCTTTCAAATTCCAAGGTGTACTCTTCCATTGACAGTACTCCTTGTTTAAAACTTTGCAGCCTTAGGAACATGTCTTGCACGAAGTCAGCTGGAAGGAACTGTTTCTTCATTCTGGTTCTTAGTGCTTCCCAAGACTCTATCCGTGCCTTGCCTTCTTTTCTTCTTTTGGCTCTCAAATTTTTGTACCACAAGTTTGCGTAACCTGTGAATTTCAACATAGTCACCTTGAATCTTTTACGATCATCGTAGTGTTTATAATCAAAGACTCGTTCAACACGTTGTAACCATTCAAGGAACTTTTCTGGTTTCATGCTCCCATCAAATTTTGGAATATCTAGACGTAAACCCTTGTCATCATCATTATTTTCTCTAACTCGACGGTTTATTGGTCTAGAAATTTCTTCCTCCTCTGAATTTGAGGTCCGAGCAGATCTAACATTCCTACTTAGGCTAGTAGAGGGAGTTCTTCGATCTAACCTTGCTAGGAGCTCGTTTAATTTATCAGTTAGCTCATTGATTTGCCTGTCACAGAGTAAGTTTTGGGCTTGCTCCATGGTCAGACCTCGTGGGATAACCTGTTCTTCTTCTCCAGCCATCTAGGTTGCAGTTTGTAGATTTAATACAAGAACAAATCATCCACTAGCAGCTCTCATACCAAGATGATGTATTTGATCTAGGAAAACCAAAAATAGTTGTGGAAGCAGTAACATTAGGTTGATTCTATAAAGAAATTAATCACCAAGAATCAACACTAAAAGATCGATTGTATTAGTTTGTTTAAAGAATTTAATCACCCACAAACTAAACAAATCTAGTTGTGAAAGCTTAAAGGATACTTTCGGGATAATTGTAAGTTTAAAACCCACAATTTTTTTTTATATCAAAGTCTATGTTCCAGCGTACAACATAAGAAGCTATTTATAAGTTGAGATAAATCCTAATTCTACTTTGGAAAGAATTCTACAATGGAAGGAAATCTACAATGGAAAAAAAATCTGAGAAAATAACTTAATATGCTGTAGTCCATCCGAGAAAATAGTCTTTGGTAGGCCAATTGGAATTAGTCTCCGATAGTTCAAATTATCCCCTGACAAGCCTTAGTCTCCGATAGACTTATTTAGTCCTTGACGATAACTATCCCTTAACGCTGAGAAACATCGCCCGACGACGAGAACAACATCCCTTGACATCAGGAAACATCCCCAACGACGAGAACAACATCCCTTGACGTCGAGAAACATCCCCTAACGACCGAGAACAACATCCCTTGACACCGACATTGCCGATTAATTAACCCTTGACGGGTATCCCCTGATGCTCCCCAGTGCCTACTGCAACTTTATTACAACAATCTCACTTAGTAAAATATAAAACTATAAACCATCCATAAACTAATTAACCTTCATGGATCAAGAAGTGAGTCAATGAATATTTTTTTTGATGAATATGTGAATTCTAGTACATGACTTGAATAATTTGTGACCAAATCTCAAGAGGCAATTGATAAACAATTTTATCTTGAAAGGAAGGCTGGCCATTGTTGAGACTTGGAGGAAATAAAACAAGAACTTTTATTTATATAATATATTGAGTACAAGATGATTAGTGTTTCTCTCAATTTCACTCTTGAGAATTCTTTCTCTCAAATGTATCTAGAGTTATGCCCATCCACCCCTTTTATACTAGTCCAAAGGAGGTGGGCAAGTCTTTAGGTCCTGATGTGGGCACGAACAAGAAGGAATCAGATGGAAACGGTGAGCTAAGGCTTAGGGGCCCAATTACTAGATCCAAGTCTAGAAAGTTTGAAGCAAGTTTGTCAACTGCAACGGGTTTGAATCTTGAAGAGTTTTGGATATTAGGGTTATGTTTGGAACGTTATGAAGATGGAACTGAAACTTGGAGTTGGCGAACTCTACGTTATGATCTTTCACAAGGTGCTTGTAATTATGTTATTACTTTGCTTTTGAACTTGGAGTGAAACATGTTTGTGACTTAGTCGAAACTTTGCTGAGGAGAACATCAGGGGATATTTATTACATCAGAGATTACAGGCGTCAGGGGTTAAGTATGAACATCAGAGACTACGACATCAGGGGATAATATTCTCCGATAGGCAAATTCATGCGTTAGGGAATAGTTAGTCTCTGACAGTGTAAATTGCTTGTTAGGGGATGAGTAGTCTCCGATAGGCAAAATAGCCCATTAGGGAATAATTAGTCTCCGATAGCTTAATTATCCACTGACAGTTTCGATTATTAATTTTCATGTATTTTATTTATTTATGTATTTGTTTCGTAATTGTTTTCTACTTTTAATAGGCTTGTTTCCTTTCCTTATTGGATTAGATTTCTTTCAAATGTATTATTCTTTCCAATTAGGATTAGGGATTTTAACAGCTTATAAATAGCTGCTCATATTGTACGATAAAGAATGATAGCTTTTGATTAATAAAATTCAGAAGTTTCTACAATTTCTTCTTGTTTGTGTGATATAAAGAAAACCCTATTCGTGTGATTCGAGTAGTATTGAACGTGTGATTCGTTCAAGACCCTTAAGTCGACTTCTTGTGCGTACATCAACAAGTTGATTTAATCTATCCGAGGCTGTAGGCTTAAACACCCTACATCATATTGGTATCAGAGCAAGGCTTTGCGTTGGGAGCAGAGAAACAAGGACGTGTGACTCTTTCTTGGTTTCTAGATTTCTATGTGGAGTGTAATATGGTATTTTGTGCTCAAACTACGATCAAGAATTATTAGAAATTTAATTGATTGGTCTATCAATTTGAAGATGTTTGATTCAAGTGGACATGATAATATTGGAGATACGGGTTTACCTCGTGGAGCAACATTACAAGACACAAAGATCCAACGTTTGCAAAATCAATATGCAACGATGACTACACAATTGGATCGACTGGAAGAGATGATGGCCAGATTATTGGGACATAACAACAATCATGCACGAGAAACTGATGGTCAAGAATAGGAGTAGGAAATTGATGCTCATAACGATCAACCTAATGTTCGTGAAGGGCACTCAAATATAAAGCTGAAAGTTCCTTCTTTCACTGCGAGCAGTGATCCAGACGAATTCTTAGAATGGGTTCAAAAGGTGGAAAAGATCTTTGAATTCTAAAATCACACAGAAGAAAGAAAGTGTAAATTGACGGCTTTGGAGTTCTTAAAATATGCTAGTCTTTGGTAGGACAACCTTGTTGCACAAAGAAGGCGAGAAGGAGAAGAATCCATTGTTAGCTGGCATGTGATGAAGAACCTAATGAGGAAGAGGTTTGTTCCTGATTATTACAAACAGGAGCCATACTTTCTGTTGTTGCACCCCTGCTTATATAATCTTTGCTTAAACTTTTATTTATTGTTCAATATATAAGAATTGATGATGTAATATAGTCCTTGCTTAAGTATTGTAAAAGGACTTAGAAAAATATCCAACTTGTTAGGTGGATATAATTTGTAGTTAAGCAAGGAGTTTTGATCACCATTAAAGTCTGCTGATTTGATAAGCCTGCCATGAAGGATTCTGAAGATATGAAGAATTTTCCAAGTATAGTTCTGCTTAGAATGGAAATAAGCAAGGACTTAAGTAAGCAAGATCCTTTGCTTATCAAAGTCAAGATTGTCAGAAAAGTTATCTTAACCCCTGCTTAGTCAACTTCTAGGAAACTCTTCTGAAAGACACTAGAAGACAGAATAATGGCTATCTTTTTGAACTAAGCAAGGACCGCTGAAAAGGTACAAGTCACATTAAGGACAGTACACTCCAACGGATCTATTTCAAATTCCCAACGGATAGATTTTTTGGAGAAGTATAAATAGGAGTCATAAATTTCATTTATGACTAACAACCACCTCCAACCAACTGAACAACTTCTTTGACATATTAAAGACTTCAGCAAGACATCATAAAGCTTGAACAAGTGCTATCAATCTGCTCAACTACAGAGCAATCTACTTGAAGATAGCAAGCACGATTTTCTCAAATCTGCTTAGAGTCTGTGTGACTAAATTGGACTAAGTGTGCTCCTGCTAAGTTGGTCTAAGTGACCTATTGTAAATTGGACTAAGTGTCCTCCTGCTGATTGTTCTGTGTGAACAAAGTTCTAGTGATAGCCTTCTCAAGTAAAAGAGAAGAAGAGTGGAGTAGGCTTAGTCCGAACCACAATAAAAATTCTATCTCTACTCATGCTTATCTTTCATATTGCTTACTTGCATTATTTGTGCTTTGCTTTGGTCTTTGCTGAACTCTCTTAGCAAAGACTTACTATTTTTACTACTTCTAGCCATTAACCTTTGCTACAAAAACTAAGGGGTACTTTACTTAAACTAATTCCGCTGGTAAACTTTTTCAAAACAAAAGAAACTCCTTTTTAAGCAAGAAGTGTTTTAAATCTGTAAAGTTTTCTAAGCAAAACTTAATTTTGAAAAACACTATTCAACCCCCCCTTCTAGTATTTTTACCCTTTGGGAGCTAACAAGTGGTATCAGAGCTTAATTCTCTTTGCTAAGCCTTAAAGCTTTAGAGGATCCTAACTTAAATTTTCTAATGGCTTTAAGAAGTGATTTTGGTGGCAAGCCTCTTATGTGTGCCAGAGATAGATTTGCTAATTGGAAATTGAGAATACAGGTATACATGGATGCCATTGATGAGGAACTATTTGAAGCAATAAAAGTTGGACCCTACATTCCAGAGAAACTATCTGCTGATGATCCAAATAAGCTTATTCCTAAGCAAAGGAAGGAATGGACTGATGAAGAAAAGAAATTGGTAGGCTATAACAAAAAGGCAATGAACATTTTCTTCATGGCTCTTGAAGAAGAAATGTTTGAAAGCGTGTCTAACTGCACCTCTGCTAAAGAAGTGTGGGATGCCTTGCTGGTACTCAATTAAGGAACGGTAGAAGTCAGATAGAATAAACAATTCCTGCTTATTCAACAATATGAAATGTTCAGCATGCAGCAGGGGGAGAAACTCACTGCTATGTATGAAAGATTTACTGTCCTGCTTAATAACTTGCGTGCTCTAGGAAAAACCTATGACACAAAGGACATAAATCTCAAATTCATGAGATCTTTAGCAAGGCAGTGGGATCCTAAGACCACTGCTGTCAAAGAGTTGAGAAATTTACATACTACTGATCTTCAACAACTCTATGGAAACCTGCTTACATATGAAATGGAGTTAGCTCAGACAGAGGCTACATCTGAGCCGAGGAGGAAAGATAGAGGAGTTGCATTGAAGGCTGCTGAGCCTAAGCAACAAGTAAATTCTGACTCAGAGTCTGCTGACAGTGATGAAGATATGGCTATGCTAGCTAGAAAATTCAGAAGGTTCATGAGGAAGGATAGAGGAAACTTCAGAAGAAATACAAGAAGCAGTAAGAGAGATCCATTAAAGGATCTATGCTATAATTGTAAGAAGCCAGACCATTATGCTGCTGATTGCCGAAGTTCAGCAAGAGATGAAAAGAAATTCCCTGCTAATGATATAAGCAAGGGAAAAGAATACTACAAGAAGAAATTTCAGCAAAAGAACAATCCCTCAAACTTCAAGAAAGACAAGGGTTTTATTGCTGAAAAGTCATGGAGTGAGAGTGAAAGTGACTCAGAAGACTTCGAACCAGAGACTGCCAACCTTTGCTTAATGGCAAGAGAATCCGAACCTAGCAAGGAAGTTGACCTTACCGAGGTATTTGATTTTGACTCTCTTGATATTACTGAAGCTGAGTTGCACTCTTTGCTCAAAGATGTTGCATCTCAGTGGCATAGATATAGAAGATTGCTGAAGATTGCTTCAGCAGAGTCGGATCAACTAAGGAGCAAGAATTCTGAAATCTTGCTTACACTTGAAAATGTGCAAGCTGAGAATTTGGAGTTACTTGCTGCTAATGATGAGAGGACTCTGCTTAGACAGCATCTTAGAGGCTCTCAAGAGAGAGAGTTTAAGTTAACCTCTCAAGTTGAGGAACTAACTACTACAATCTCCACATGGAACAAATCTTCTTCAAATGCGTATGCCTTACTGAAAAGCCAAAGAAGTATGCTAGACCGAAGTGGAATTGGATCCGGGACTTGCGTAGTCCTTGCTGAAGGAAGTGGAGAAAGTGATGCTGGGTCTATCAGCAGAACAATCTCTGTGCATTCAGCAGAGTGTAAAACTCCTGCTGAAACCAAAGGTAACAGAAATGTTACCTTGCTAAAGAACAAATTCCTTGCTGACCGTAACTATAAGCAGGGACGTGATGCTAAATAGACCAATGGTTGAAAGTTTAGCAAGAACCATGTTCCTCCTGCTCATCATTACAACAATGCGAGGAATTTGGAATTTAGCAAAGGTAAAGTTGGGAGCAAACACTGGAAACAACCTCAACCTAAGAGAAGAGGTAAGCAGTACACACATCACAACATGATGCATTTGAGATGCTATTGTTGCCATAGGATTGCCCACATAGCCTCTCTTTGCCTTGCTGACCCTTACTATACTGGTTGGTCTCAAAAACCAAAAATAACATAAGTATGGGTCCCCAAGGGTACTAACCTAAATGGACCCAAGTCTTGCTGGGTACCAAAGTGATTGCTTATGTTTTGCAGGTTGTGAGCAAGGAACAAATTTGGTACTTGGACAGTGGATGTTCAAGGCATATGAATGGAGATAAAGCCTTTCTCACCAATTTCAAAGAAAAGGATGGACCTCAAGTGATCTTTGGAGATAATAGTGCTAGAAGAACTAGGGGATATGGTTCAGCAGGAAATGGGTTAGTCTGCTTCAACAAGGTTGCCTATGTGGAGGGTCTCAAGCACAACCTGCTTAGCATAAGCCAGTTGTGTGACAAAGGGCATAAGGTCACCTTCCTAGACAATCAATGTCAGGTACGAGATCTTCAAACAAATTATCTGAAGCTTTCTGGTTCAAGAAATGGGAATGTTTATGTAGTAGATTTGGCTAAGCTAAGTCCTGCTGAAACAACCTGCTTTCTTGCTAAAGCTTCAACAGATGCTAGTTGGTTATGGCATAAGAGACTTTCACACTTAAACTTTAAAATGATTTCAAAACTCGCTGCTAAAGATCTTGTAAAAGGTTTGCCTAAATTTTCCTTTGAAAAAGAAAAACCTTGTAGAGCTTGTCAATTTGGTAAGCAAACAAAATAATCTTTTTTAAGCAAACCTGAAAAATCAAACTCTATGCCCTTCCAACTATTACATATTGATTTGTTTGGCCCTATATCAAGTAGTCTTGGTGGAATGAAATATGCATGCACTATTATGGATGATTTCACAAGATTTACAAGGGCATTATTTCTTGCTCACAAGAATGATGCATTAACAGAGTTTGAGAAATTCAGCAGACAAGTTCAAAATGAGAAGGAACTCAGAATCAAGTCAGTAAGAAGTGATCATGGAAGAGAATTTGACTTTGGAGGCTTTACTGAGTTCTGTGATGAGCAAGGAATTTTTCATAACTTCTCTGCACCAAGGACTCCTCAGCAAAACGGAATGGTTGAAAGAAAGAATAGGACCTTAGAAGAGGGTGGAAGAACATTGCTTGCTGATGCTAGACTTCCTGAGTACTTCTGGGGAGAAGCAGTGAACACTGCTTGCTATACTCAAAATCGATCACTTATTCATCCAACACTAAGCAAAACTCCATACGAGCTATGGAAATGAAGAAAACCAAACATAAGCTATTTTAGGGATGCCCCTGCTATGTTCACAATAATGGTAAGGAGTATTTAACTAAATTTCAAGCAAAATCCGATGAAGGTATTTTCTTAGGATATTCTACTCACAACAAAGCTTTTCGTATTTTCAATAAAAGAATTCTAATAGTAGAAGAGTCGGTCCATGTTGTATTTGATGAAACTAATCATGAGGAACCAAGTGGTTCACTCCCTCTTATAGTTCAGCAGGAACCAAATGAGAATCATCAAGCCGCAGAGACTAAGGAAGACCCTGCTGAAGTACCATTAAAAAGCACTTCTCCATTGGATAGCACCCCTGCTGAAGTAAAAGATGATGAACCCAACTTGGAGGAACTAAGACAGCAAGAGATTCGATCAGATCTACCGAGAAGGATGAAATGGACCAAGTCTCATTCAGAAGATCTGATAATTGGAAATCCTACAAGTTCAGTAAAGACTAGAAGATCTGCTCTAAATGAAAGTAGTTTTCTAAGTTTCCTATCTCAAATGGAACCTAAGAAAATTGAGGATGCTCTTGTTGATGCTGATTGGGTCCTTGCTATGCAAGAAGAGCTAAACCAATTCAGCAGGAACAAAGTTTGGAAGCTTGTTCCCAGGCCAAGGAATCATGCAGTAATTGGCACCAAGTGGGTGTTCCGAAATAAGATGTTTTAGATGGACGTCAAGAGTGCATTTCTGAATGGAGAACTTCAGGAGGAAGTATATGTGGAGCAACCCCCAGGTTTTGCTGATCATGCTAATCCTCATCATGTATATAGGCTTGATAAAGCCTTATATGGTTTTAAGAAAGCTCCACGTGCATGGTATGATACTTTATCTTCCTTTTCGGTTTTAAGAAAGCTCCACGTGCATGGTATGATACTTTATCTTCCTTTTTAATTAATGAAGGTTTCAATAGAGGTAAAGTTGATAGTACTCTTTTCATTAGAAAGCATAAAGATAAAACTTTGCTAGTACAAATATATGTAGACGATATAATCTTTGTTTCTACTGATGAAAAACTTTGTGCAAGATTTGCTAAGCTTATGCAGAGTAAATTTGAGATGAGCATGATGGGAGAGCTGAACTTCTTCCTTGCACTTCAAATTAAGCAAAGAGGTGATGGAATTTTAATCAATCAATCGAAGTACACCAAAGTCCTGCTTAAGAAGTTTGGGTTAGAATCAACAAGTCCTATGAAAACTCCCATGTCATCAGCAACAAAGTTGGATAAAGATGAGCAAGGTAAATCCGTAGACATAACGAGCTATCAAGGTATGATCAGATCCTTGCTATACTTAACTGCTAGTAGACCAGATATTATGTTTGCTACATGTGTTTGTGCACGTTTTCAAACTAACCCCAAGGAATCACACTTAGCTTCTATTAAGAGAATTTTCAGATATCTCAGAGGAACCCCTAACTTAGGAATATGGTATCCAAAAGATTCGAACTTCAACCTTGCTGGATACTCGGATGCTGACTTTGCTGGGTGTAAAATTGATCGAAAAAGCACCAGTGGTACATGCCAACTTCTTGGAGGAAGACTTGTTTCGTGGTTCAGCAAGAAGCAAAACTCAGTGTCAACATCCACTGCTGAAGCTGAGTACATATCAGCAGGAAGCTGTGTTGCTCAAATTCTGTGCATGAAAAACCAACTTACTGACTACGGGTTTGATTTCAAGTTTATCCCTATATTCTATGATAATACTAGTGCTGTTGCCATTGCTTATAATCCTGTTTTACATTCTAGAACTAAACATATAGACATAAGGCATCATTTCATTAGAGATCACATTCAGCAGGGTACTCTAGAGATAAACTATATTCCTACTGAAAATCAATTAGCATATGTTTTTAGAAAACCCTTGGACGAAAATCATTTTAATAAACTAATAAGTGAATTAGGAATGTTAAATTGTGAATAAGCTTTTTGCTACTAACATCTTGTTTGCTTAAGCAAGGACTTTTGTTCTTAGCAAGTTAATTTCAGGAGAAGGAAAAGCACTGCTGATGTCTCAGCAGACCTTCTTATCCCTATTGAAAGACACATTGCACATTGCTGAAATAAATAAAGATGTTGCTGATAAAGTCCATGCTGATCAACAAAGACTCTGCTGAAAATTTTCGAAAAAGGGGAGACGTCCAGACGAAAGGGACGATTTCAAAATCTATGGAAAATGCTGCTAAAATGTCAAAGACACTGCTGAAAGAACCTCTGCTGATCAAAGTTCAACATGTTGCTGAAAAATCCATATCAACATTGCTGAAAATATCAAGAAAAAGGGGAGACCTCTCAACGAAAGCACCAATTTGAGAGACCAACTCCAGAACCTTGCTGATCCCATAAGCAAATGATGATCCTGCTGAAAACTCCAAAATGTTGCTTACAAGACCCTGCTGATATCAGCCTCAAGAGGAAGCTATAAATTCAGCAAGGATATTACCCCTACTGACTCATGTCTCCACATCAGCAAAGGCGTGCTATAGCAAATCTGCTCATTTCCATCATTACGGCTGGAAAAATAGGTCATCATACCTAGCCGTAAATTTTCTCTCTCCACATTAAATGCCACTTTGCCCCATGATCTTTTACTGCTGCTATCACTTCAGTAATTAATTTTCATTACTACCCATATTTTTCTCCCACTAACTCTTCACCTTCTCAAAGCAGTTACCTTTCTCTAAACCCTTCAACTTCTTTTACCTCCTATATAAACTCTTTTTAACCCTTCTCAAATTTTTACCAAAACCAATTGCTTTAATCTCTCTATAATCACTCTATAAACCCTTTTTAAATCAGCCGTAAACCTTCTCCGACTACCTTTTCCGATCACCATTAGCAGATATGGCCAACTGGTTAGATAAAATCGAGTCTGAGTCTATCATTGACTTAGATTCCTTTGTTGACATTGAAGATGCTGAAATCGCCGAGGTTATAACCCTACTGAGGAACAGTGGGGTACGCTATGCAATCTCTGCTGATACTCCCATATATGGGGAAGTGATTAGGGAGTTCTGCTCAGCAATGTAAGTCCAAGACCACAGCATAATCGGACGAGTAAATGGTCAGCTGGTCCTCATCACTCCAGCAAGCATCGCCCAAGTTCTACAGATGCCAAGTGTGGGTCTGCTGACTCCTTCCACTGTCACCTCTGCTGTACTTGCTGAGCTGGGCTATGTCAAGACCCATGCCAACAAGAAGAGGAAGGACTTCCCAAGAAAATGGGACTTCCTGATGGATATTCTTCACAAGACTTTGCTGTGTAAGTTTACCTCACAGGATGAGGCATCAGCAAGGGTTATCTCTATCGTCTCCTTGCTAAAATCAGGAGAGCCAATCAACTGGGCGCAAATTTTCTTTGAAGTCCTTGCTGAATTATTCTTCAACAAGAGGAAGACGAATATTCGTCATGGATGAACTTTGTCCCTGCAGATCAAGGGAATACTTGGAGCAAACTTCCCAGTAGGGACCCAGTCCAAGAAGCTGATCAGCAGCAAAGTTATCACTCCATCCCTGCTGAAAAATTATGGGCGCAACCCTGCTGCCCTGGCAAAAGCTGCTGCTGAAAGAAGAGCAAGGGGATTAGCAGAGTCTCATGGGCAAACATCTTTAACCCCCAATGCTAGAAGTGACGAACGCGTCCCTGCTGTTCAATCCAGCAAAAAGAGGCGAGCAGCAAGTCAAATTCAGAGGCCCAAAAAGAAATCCAAGGCAACGCCTGCTGAATTTGACCTCTCGACCTTGATTGAGGAGGAGAGGGAAATCTATGAGTTCTACATGGAGCTCTACAATGAAGATTCTGCTGCTGAAGCCATTGCTGCTGGAAGAACTGATGTGGAGCCTCCCTCTGAAGAAGATATCCCCACAGCTGTTCCTCTCTCACCTGAGTCAGTAGGGGATGAAATCTTTGATGAAATTGACAACTACATCCCTGCTGACTCGTCCCCTACTCTTGCTGATGATCAGAAGAGCTCTTCCACCGAACTCTTTAAGTAGATTGATGAGATCACAGGGGTGGCGGCTGCTGCTGATGAACTTATCCCTACTGAAACTTCAGCAGCAGAGCCTACCACTCCTACTGAAGTTCTGGAGCTCACAGAAACTGAGTCTGTTGACACTCCAGACTCAGTTACAGGGCCTGCTGAAGTGGATATTGCAATCCATGCTGCGAATAAAGCTAATCCTCCTCCCTCTTACTATACTGGTGAAATTGATAGATCAGCAGTGTCCCCCAAACCATCTGCTGCTCGAAGACTCATCCTCCCTGGCTTTGCTATCCATTCACCTGCTGACCCGACCCTTCCTTCTAGAAGAAAACATGTGTGAACAAAGTGACTTATTGTAAATTGGACTAAGTGTCCTCCTGCTGATTGTTCTGTGTGAACAAAGTTCTAGTGATAGCCTTCTCAATTAAAAGAGAAGAAGAGTGGAGTAGGCTTAGTCCGAACCACTATAAAAATTCTATCTCTACTCCTGCTTATCTTTCATATTGCTTACTTGCTTTATTTGTGCTTTGCTTTGGTCTTTGCTGAACTCTCTTAGCAAAGACTTACTATTTTTACTACTTCTAGCCATTAACCTTTGCTACAAAAACTAAGGGGTACTTTGCTTAAACTAATTCCGCTGCTAAACTTTTTCAAAACAAAAGAAGCTCCTTTTTAAGCAAGTGTTTTAAATCTATAAAGTTTTCTAAGCAAAACTTAATTTTGAAAAACACTATTTAACCCCCCCTTCTAGTATTTTTACCCTTTGGGACCTAGCACTTACATCTATAAACACTTAGACAAGGAGGTATGAATGTAGAGGATTACGTGAAAGAATTCGAATCCTTGAAGTTGCGATGTGAACTGGTTGAGCCAGAGGAGCAAACTATTGCTCGTTTCTTGAGAGGGTTGCACAGATAGATAGCATATATGGTTGAGCTTAGTCCATATGTGTTCTTCGAAGATGTTGTTAAACTAGTCGTGAAGGTAGAGAGGCAACGCAAAGTGAATGCAAATAGATCATCCTCTAGACCTATCAAAGACACTGGTTCTTAGAGATCGGAGGATAGAAAAGCTGAATCAAGTGATTTCAAGAGCAAGGGAAAAGAAAAAGTGGTGGATAGTGTGGCCAAGAAAGACAAACCAAAAAAGGACCCGAGTAACATTATTTGTTACAAGTGTAAAGGGTTAGGCCATTACGCCATGGATTATCCTAACAGAAAAACTTTCACTCTACAAAAAGTGAAGGAGGCGTTTGCCATGGAGAATGCTTATGTTAGTGACTCTGAACATAAAGAAGAGTATGACTATGATTGCAAGAGTCAAGAAGTGGAGTATAATAATGGTGAGTTACAGGTGTTGAGGCGTCTACTTAATACCCAAGTAGTCGACAAGGCTGATCAACGTGAAAAAATATTCCAAACAAGGTGCACTGTGATGCAGAAGGTGTTCAACTTACTCATCGACGGAGGGAGTAGCACAAACGTGGTGTCAAGTGAGGTTGTTGAGAAACTGCAACTCAAAACAATGAAGCACCCAAATCTATACAAGCTTCAATGGATTAATCAAGATAATGTGGTGAATGTCGACAAACAATTCTTAATTTCATTTTCTGTCGGAAGCGTATATAAAGATGAGGTATTGTTTTCCCAGTGAGATGCTGAGAACTTGTAGAAGGGGGGTTGAATACAAGTTCTTTGAAATCTTTTTGAATTACATGTTCTGTAAGAAATTAACTTTTCTTGCGGAATATAAAGAACAAGAACACAAATCAATTTATAAACAATTGCTTTATTGATTTACAATTGAATACAAATCCTAACAATTACAATAATGTAATCGTCAGCTTCTTTTCTATTCTATATAGGAAAAGATACAAAACTATGAAAAACCTATACAGCTTCGAAGTTACAATTTTCTGTAAAAACTAATTATAGCTTCTATTACAACTGTTTTTCAATACAAGCTCAATTTCTTCTTCAGCATCTTTGAAGAGAGTAAGAAATCCTTCAATGTGCCTCTCACTGATACTGTTAATGTCTCTGTTGTAGTCAAAGAAAACCTTCTCTCCATGAAAAGTCTCATACCACAATCCCAAAGGCTTAGACTTAGCTTCCGGTACTGAATCCACCTTATTCTCCATCTTCATCACCTTCTGAATTTGGCTTTGAAGTTTCATGTTGAGATTAGAAGTCTCAAGCACAACAGTCAACAACCACTCCAGATCTTCTTTATTCTGTCCCTCCAAGGCTGGCTTTTCGAACTTCAGAGACTCTCCATCTTTTAAAAAAACATGGAGAAGCTCTTCATTGTTTTTACCCTTGATAAGATCAATCTTCTTTGTACTTTTCTTTAGGGCCTTGATTATTTCTTCAGTGCTAGCCATTTCAACCTTATAGGACTTCCTTGATGAAACTGTTTGTGGTTTTGTTGATCCACTTACAACCACCAAGGCCGTCTCGGTTGACCTTGGAGGATCTTGAGAGGTAGGCTTCTTAATGGTTGCCTTGATCACAGGTTTCTTTGCAGATTCCTGGACCAAAGGTTTCCTCCTTGACTTTCTTTCTGCCTCTTCCATCTCTTTATTTTTCTTTTTGGTAATGGCTGCCTTCTGTGCACTGGATCTCCTTGTTGAAGTTTTCTTCTTCTTTGCCTCCTCCTCCTCCCTTGCTACTGCCATGTCCTCCTCCTCTTGAAGTTTTTGAGCTAATAATGCATCAGAATCTATTAATCTTTGATCATGAGGATTGACTAACTCAACTTTCCCTTCCACTTCAATTTCAATAGGAGTAGGAAAGTGAGCAGTCTTCATGGCATCCCCCAACAGCTTAGGTTGTCCTGGTTGAGTTGAAATCTTTTTCTTTGGTTCCTCAACCATGACTCCCTTACCTTTGTCTTTTGATTTTGGGGCTTGTGCAGAGGAAGAAGGAAAAGTTGTTGTTGGAATTGTTGTTGCTGTTGTTGCTGTTGTTGTTGCTGCTGCTGCAAGATCAGAATGCTTCTTTAGGATACTGTCCAACATTACTTGCAATTCTGCATCAAGGACAGAACCAGACTTGTGTGAATGTACAGGAGCAGTTTTGAATGGATCACTCTCCCCCTTTTTGACATCAGCATCTTGGGGTTTAGAGGAGGTGGCCAGTGTTGGAATTGCCTGTAGCAAAAGTTGTTCCATTCGATCTTGCTTTTAGATCAGGAGTTGGATATTTGCTTCGAGGGCTTGAAGGCGACTGTCAGTCTTGGACTTATCTTTGACTAATGAATCAATTGTTGTGACAGTCCTCCTTGGCAAGTGTCTTTCATAGCACCTTCTAATCTTGTCTATCTCCAACTCCATCCTTTCCTTGATTTGCTGCACTGCACCATTGATGCCAGTAACCAAGAAGTGGTGAAATTTTGTGTGTTTCTTATCCACCTTGGTTACTTCTTCAAGAATGTCCTTCACAGATGGTGCAGCAGCAGTTGACCCTATGTTGGTCACATAGTCCTGCCTCAACTGGGCGGCTGCTTCCTCCAGAGTGTTGGCATAAGAGGCATCAAGCCATTCATCAACATTATTTTCTGGAGCTTCTTCATGCACAGGTTCATCTACTAGGCTTGTCTTCAATGCAAAAATATGATCTTGTCTCTATTGTAGACCATATAACTCTTCAAAATCAGCATTGGACATCTCAGATATGACTTGTAAAGCTGCATCCCCTGTGCTTGATCTAATCTCTGGTTCTTCTGTTTGGATATTGATGGAGGGAGCAGAAGAAACCTGAGCTGCTTGTGAGTTGGTTTCAGCAGGTTGTAAAAATATACCTGCTGAAAATTTCTCTCTTTTCTTTTGTTCAAGGATCTCATCCTTGCTCACATCCTCTCCTTTTGCCTGGGGTTGGGCACCCAGCTTCTCTTTCTCTCCTTTTTCCAAGCTATCTAAAGCTTGACTCTCTTGTATGTGTATGGTCTCTCCTTTTTCCAGGGCAGGAGCCTGACTCTCACTAATTATTCTCACAACCTCACTCATATGGATGGTGTCACTCTGTCCTATAGAAGTGGGGGTTTGAGAAGTGCTTGAGACAGCATGGATAGTGGGTTCCCTTTGTTTATCTTGGGCTAGGGTTCTATCCGTGGAATTTGTTTGAGAGCTTGTCTCGATTATTGGCTCCTATTGGGAAAAATCAAGAGAATCAATCATATTTATATCAAAAGAATTAAGAGTGGGAGAAAAAGGAGAAGAATGTACATTGGGGAGTGTTGGCTGTTCCTCAGATATTGAAAATTGAGGAACATCAAATGATGACTCTGTGTGTGCACTCCTTGTGTCACTCTTTTCTTTTATTATCTCTCTTTGGGTTTCCTCTTGTTGGTGAACAAGAAGTTGTGCAGACTCTGTACAGTATGTTCCTGGTTGGGAACTTTCTTCAATGTCAACATCCTTTTGGGAGGATGGTGACAGTTCACTGTTTGTCCTTATAACCTCCAATGCTTTTTGAGAAGCACTGGATTGGGCCTGGCTAAGGGTTATAACTCTCTTCTTTCTCTGAAGTGGAACTTCAGCTTCTGGTTCTCCCTCATCCTCACTTGCTCCCTCAATTATTTTTCTTTTAATTGGGAGTTTTGTGATTGTCTTTGGTTTTACAACCACAGTCTGTTGAGAGACTGTGGAGGGGGCTATGGACAGTTGATGTGAAGTGGTTGGAGGATTAATGGGGGTTTGGCTTTCAATATCCTCAAAAAATTGCAAAGAATAAAGATTTGGAAGCCTGTCAATGAGAATAGATCTCATGACAGGAGGAAAAAATAAAAGGATTCTTACCTTTGCAGATTTATGTTTCACATTTGTAAATATTCTTTTACTCTGCAAAATAGTTGGTAAAACTTGCATACCAGTAATATCAAGGTTAGGAATTAGATAATTAGCAATCATCATCAAAAACCTAGAATAATAAATTTTATTTTTACTGGTTTTAAGTTTTATCAACAAATTTTGCAGAATAAAGAGCCCAATGTTAAGATGTCTATCATAGAGCACACTAAAAGCGATTTGTTGTGTGAGTGTAGTGATAGCATCATAGCCACTGCACTTAGTAGAAAATGCTTTTGTGATTATGTCAAAAAATAGTGACCACTCTTGCCTAAGATGGGGTCGTGTTATAGACCCAACAGAAGTAATTTCTGCAGAATAATGTAAATTTTTAAACATAGAAACAATTTCTTCATCAGAAGCAAGTGAGTCATAGTTTTCATGAACAGGTAAATGTAAAGCATTATTAACTACGGTATAATCTATATTATAAACAGAGTTTGCATACCTGAAACTTACCACAGGGGAGGCAATTTTCTCACCCTGGATGGTAGCAGTGGACTAGACAGCCGTGATAACCTTAGAGGCTTGAATGGGGGCTTCGTAAATGGCATACGAAAGACTGGAGTGTTGAAGGAAATCCACAAAGGGGTGGTATTGGGCTTCAAAGACATGTTCATGAGCCACCCCTGCATGGTTTGTCTTGATGATATCAAAATCTCCAAACTTGAACAGAACTATCGGGGACTAAGGTAGTCTCTGATAGTATTAACTATCATGGACTAAGGTAGTCTCTGATAGTGTTAACTATCGGGTAGTCTCTGATAGTTTTAACTATCGGGGACTAAGGTAGTCTCTGATAGTATTGACTATCGGGGACTAAGGTAGTCTCTGATAGTATTGACTATCGGGGACTAGTTAGTCTCCGATAGTTCAATTTTTTAATTTAGTCGGGGACTACGTAAAAACAACTATCAGGGATTAAAATAGTCTCTTGCTTACTCTAGCTCATGTTATTCAATCCAGAAAATTAATTCTAGCTTCACAAATTCTGTTTAATTAAAAATAGCTGCAATCCAGAAAATTAATTCTAGCTTCTAAAATTCTGTTTTAATAAAATAAAACAGCTTCTTTCCAGAAATTAAATTCTAGCTGCATACAACTAAACAACTTGTTTAAAAAAAATTAATCAATTTTTAGAGGCATAATTCAACATTCCTAATTCAGAAGCTAATCTAGAAAAGGTAGACTCATCTAAAGGTTTTGTGAATATGTCTGCAAGTTGTTTATCAGTTGTTACCCAGTGTAATTCGATATTACCTTCACTTACATGTTCTCTTATGAAGTGATATCTAATATCTATGTGTTTTGTTCTTGAATGTTGCACTGGATTTTTTGTTATTGCTATGTCACTAGTATTATCACAATAAATAGGAATTTTGGATAATGACATACCATAGTCTAGGAGTTGATTCTTGATCCATAGGATTTGAGCATAGCAACTCCCAACTGTGATGTATTCAGCTTCTGCTGTTTAAGTAGAAACTGAATTTTGTTTCTTGCTGAACCAAGAAACAAGTCTGCCTCCAAGAAGTTGGAAGCTTCCACTTGTGCTTTTCCTATCAAGCTTGCAACCTGCATAGTCAGCATCTGAATAACCAATTAGTTTAAAATCAGATTCTTTGGGATACCATAAACCAAGGTTTGGGGTACCTTTTAGATATCTGAGAATTCTTTTTACAACAATCAAATGTGACTCTCTAGGGTCAGCTTGAAATCTAGCACATAAACATGTAGCAAACATTATATCTGGTCTACTTGCAGTTAGATACAAAAGAGAGCCTATCATGCCTCTATAGCTAGTAATATCAATTTTCTTTCCTTTTAAATCTTTATCTAGCTTAGTGGCAGTAGGCATGGGTGTTTTTGCAGATGCACAATCAACCAAATCATATTTTCTCAATAAATCTTTGATATACTTGGACTGACTGATAAATATTCCATCAGTTGATTGTTTTATTTGCAAACCTAAGAAAAATGTTAATTCTCCCATCATACTTATTTCATATCTAGACTGCATAAGTTTTGAAAATTTTTCACAAAGTTTTTCATTTGTAGATCCAAATATAATATCATCTACATATATTTGCACCAATATTATGTCTGAGCCTTGCTTTCTATAAAATAAGGTTTTATCTATGATACCTCTAACAAATTTATTTTCAAGGAAAAATTGAGATAGAGTATCATACCAGGCTCTTGGTGCTTGTTTTAAGCCATAAAGTGCTTTGTTTAACCTGTAGACATGATTTGGAAATTTGGAGTCCACAAAACCTGGGGGTTGGCAGACATAGACTTCCTCTTCCAATTTTCCATTCAAGAAAGCACTTTTGACATCCATCTGGTACACCTTGAAGTTCTTGTAGGCTGCATATGCCAAGAAGATTCTTATATATTCAAGTCTTGCTACTGGTGCAAAAGTCTCATCATGTCTATTCCTTCTTCTTGAGAATATCCTTCTGCAACCAGTCTTGCTTTGTTCTTTGTAATTGTACCAGTTTCATCCAATTTATTTCTGAAGTCCCATTTGGCACCAATTATTGATCTATTCCTTGGTTTGGGTACCAGTCTTCAGACTTTGTTTCGAGTGAATTGGTTTAACTCCTCTTGCATGGCAATTATCCAGTCAGGATCTTGAAGTGCTTCCTCAATTTTCTTTGGCTCAATCTTTGAAAGAAAATTGAGATATAAACATTCATTTTGAGTTGCACTTCTAGTCTTGACTCCATCCTCTAAACTTCCAATTATCAAATCTGGCGTGTGGTCACTTAACCATGGAATTGCACGTGGCAGATTTGATTTTGAAGTTGAGGCTTCATTGTCTAGATTGATGTTATCCATTCTAGCTTCATGATCAGAGACTGCTCCCCCTAAACCATTGACTCCTGCATTATCAGCTCCCCCTGAGCTGTTTATTTCTATTTGCTCCGGTGTCACTGGAGTTTCAGATTGTGCATCAGTGACTCTAGTCTCTGGTGAAACATTAGTCTCCGAAGGATTACTAATGTCACCAGTCTCTTGAGTTTCATCTAATAATCTATTCTCTGATAAATTATTAGATCTTGGCACTTCATGCACAACTGTTAGCTCCCCCTCAACTAAGTAGGGATCATTACTATCTTGGGGTTGTTCAGTAGTCTCTGATGGATATTCCCATGCATCCAATTCATTCTCAAAACTGAGAGGTTCATGCAATCCTTGTCCAATCATTCCTGGAATCTTTTTATCATCAAACATGACTTATATTGATTCCATAATGACTTTTGTTCTTAGATTATATACTCTTGAATGATACACTTTTTTGTTTCCCTTTCTGGCATGCATCGCATAATCCTTCTTGTGAAAATTCTAATTGTGGAATGCCAGCTACCAATCCTTTCCTCACAA
>CM025787.1:13749471-13797085 GCA_014636745.2 Centella asiatica | reverse complement strand
TTAAATATTGGGTTCATGACAAAGACACAACTAAATAAAAAACTGGAGAATCTTCCAGACAAAAAGGCTGAAAAATTGGTGGAGTTAAGCAGAAAGAAGAAAAATAGGAATGGAAAGATAGGCATTAATAAACATACAAACTATGCTAGAATGCCTGATGCTCCTAGAAAGACATGTCATGTATGTGGTAACCCCAACCACATAGCTATAAACTGTATGAGCAAAAATAAAATTCCTATAATTGAGACTGCACCTTCAAAGAGAATAAAAGATAAATCACCAGTAAAAAGGTTAGAACATCTTTGCATTAAAACTGAAAATTCTAAGCTTGGCAGTCTCTCACAAACAAGTAGCAAGACTAATGATTGTCCTATTAAAGTTAAAACTGTTAAAAGACAATCAACTCAATCTGAGTCAAGTCTTGAGTCTACAACTAGTGAGAAAGAACCCAAGAAAGTCTGGGTTCCAAAAATCTCAAACTAGTTACTCTCTACTGTGCAGGGCAAAAAGAAGAAATCATGGTACTTGGACAGTGGCTGTTCAAGGCACATGACCGGAGATAAGACCCTGCTAAGACAGTATGAAGAGAAAAGTGGCCCAAAAGTCACTTTTGGAGATGACAACAAAGGCCATACAAGGGGATATGGCAGTGTTGAATATGGAGATGTCATCTTCATAGAACTAGCACTGGTTGACGGCTTAAAGCACAATTTACTTAGTGTGAGTCAACTATGTGATAAAGGATTCCATGTCATCTTTAAAGAAGACCTATGCCAGGTGTGTGACAAGGAATCTGGGAATGTGATATTGACTGGAAAAAGAAAAGGAAATTTGTATGTTGCAAATCTTATTTCATTTACTAATCAAATCACATGTCTGTATAACAAAGCTTCAACTGATGAAAGTTGGCTTTGGCATAAGAAGCTTTCCCACTTGAATTTCAAGAACATCAACAAGCTTGTGAGGAAAGGATTGGTAGCTGGCATTCCACAATTAGAATTTTCACAAGAAGGATTATGCGATGCATGCCAGAAAGGGAAACAAAAAAGTGTATCATTCAAGAGTATATAATCTAAGAACAAAAGTCATTATGGAATCAATATAAGTCATGTTTGATGATAAAAAGATTCCAGGAATGATTGGACAAGGATTGCATGAACCTCTCAGTTTTGAGAATGAATTGGATGCATGGGAATATCCATCAGAGACTACTGAACAACCCCAAGATAGTAATGATCCCTACTTAGTTGAGGGGGAGCTAACAGTTGTGCATGAAGTGCCAAGATCTAATAATTTATTAGAGAATAGATTATTAGATGAAACTGAAGAGACTGGTGACATTAGTAATCCTACGAAGACTAATGTTTCACCAGAGACTAGAGTCACTGATGCACAATTTGAAACTACAGTGACACCGGAGCAAATAGAAATAAACAGCTCAGGGGGAGCTGATAATGCAGGAGTCAATGGTTTAGGGGGAGCAGTCTCTGATCATGAAGTTAGAATGGATAACACCAATCTAGGCAATGAAGCCTCAACTTCAAGATCAAATCTGTCACGTGCAATTCCATGGTTGAGAGACCACACGCTAGATTTGATTATTGGAAGTTTAGAGGATGGAGTCAAGACTAGAAGTGCAACTCAAAATGAATGTTTATATCTCAGTTTTCTTTCAAAGATTGAGCCAAAGAAAATTGAGGAAGCACTTCAAGATTCTGACTGGATAATTGCCATGCAAAAGGAGTTAAACCAATTCACTCGAAACAAAGTTTGGAGACTGGTACCCAAACCAAGGAATAGATCAATAATTGGTGCCAAGTGGGTCTTCAGAAATAAATTGCATGAAGCTGGTACAATTACAAGGAACAAAGCAAGACTGGTTGCAAAAGGATATTCTCAAGAAGATGGAATAGATTATGTTGACACTTTTGCACCAGTAGCAAGACTTGAAGCTATAAGAATCTTCTTGACATATGCATCCTACAAGAACTTCAAGGTGTACCAGATGGATGTCAAAAGTGCTTTCTTGAATGGAAAGTTGGAAGAGGAAGTCTATGTCTGCTAACCCCCAGGTTTTGTGGACTCCAAATTTCCAAATCATGTCTACAGGTTAGACAAAGCACTTTATGGCTTAAAACAAGCACCAAGAGCCTGGTATGATACTCTATCTCAATTTTTGCTTGAAAATAAATTTGTTAGAGGTATCAAAGATAAAACCTTATTTTATAGAAAGCAAGGCTTAGACATAATATTGGTGCAAATATATGTAGATGATATTATATTTGGATCTACAAATGAGAAACTTTGTGAAAAATTTTCAAAACTTATGCAGTCTAGATATGAAATGAGTATGATGTGAGAATTAACATTTTTCTTAGGTTTGCAAATAAAACAATCAACTGATGGAATATTTATCAGTCAATCCAAGTATATCAAAGACTTATTGAGAAAATATGATTTGGTTGATTGTGCATCTGCAAAAACACCCATGCCTACTGCCACTAAGCTAGATAAAGATTTAAAAGGAAAGAAAATTGATATTACTAGCTATAGAGGCATGATAGGCTCTCTTTTGTATCTAACTGCAAGTAGACCAGATATAATGTTTGCTACATGTTTATGTGCTAGATTTCAAGCTGACCCTAGAGAGTCACATTTAATTGCTGTAAAAAGAATTCTCAGATATCTAAAGGTACCCCCAAACCTTGGTTTATGGTTTTCCAAAGAATCTGATTTTAAACTAATCGGTTATTCAGATGCTGACTATGCAGGTTGCAAGCTTGAGCTGCCAACTTCTTGGAGGCAGACTTGTTTCTTGGTTCAGCAAGAAACAAAATTCAGTTTCTACTTCAACAGTAGAAGCTGAATACATCGCAGCTGGGAGTTGCTGTGCTCAAATCCTATGGATCAAGAATCAACTCCTAGACTATGGTATGTCATTATCCAAAATTCCTATTTATTGTGATAATACTAGTGCCATAGCAATAACAGAAGATCCAGTGCAACATTCAAGAAGAAAAAACACATAGATATTAGATATCATTTCATAAGAGAATATGTAAGTGAAGGTAATATCGAATTACACTGGGTAACAACTGATAAACAACTTGCAGACATATTCACAAAACCTTTAGATGAATCTACCTTTTCTAGATTAGTTTCTGAATTAGGAATGTTGAATTATGCCTCTAAAAGTTAATTAGTTTTTGAAAACAAGTTGTTTAGTTGTATGCAGCTAGAATTTATTTTCTAGATTGCAGCTGTTTTTAATTAAACAGAATTTGTGAAGCTAGAATTAATTTTCTGGAAAGAAGCTGTTTTATTTTATTAAAACAGAATTTTAGGAGATATATTTTTATTTCTGGAAAAACTTGATAAAATGAATAATCAAATGATTGATTATTGAATAATATGAGCTAGAGTGAGTAAGAGACTATTTTAGTCCCTGATAGTTGTTTTTAATTAGTCCCCGACTAAATTAAAAATTGAACTATCGGAGACTAACTAGTCCCCGATAGTCAATACTATCAGAGACTACCTTAGTCCCCGATAGTCAATAATATCAGAGACTACCTTAGTCCCCGATAGTCAATACTATCAGAGACTACCTTAGTCCCCGATAGTTAACACTATCAGAGACTACCTTAGTCCCCGATAGTCAATACTATCAGAGACTACCTTAGTCCCCGATAGTTAACACTATCCGAGACTACCTTAGTCCCCGATAGTCAATACTATCAGAGACTAACTAGTCCCCGATAGTCAATACTATCCGAGACTACATTAGTCCCCGATAGTGAACATTATCAGAGACTAATCTTCTTCTAGTCTCTTACAAGTGAACTTATCAGAGATTAGGGCAATCTCCGATCGAGGGTAATATGGTAGTTATCTCTCCCACGATCAAAAACGGTTCACTACCCTTAAGAATTGCAAACTTTTCAAACAATTTGATAAAACAAAATTCAAACATCTTTGCAATTACAAACACTCAAGCTCTAAAATTAATTTCTCTCTGCAAATACTCTGCAATTTAACCATTTTTCAAGTTTTCTTCCAAAGTTTATAGATCTCTGAAAATGGCCGCTAAAATTGTTCTGTTCAAGTTTGGAGACTTTGATATCATCAAGACAAACCATGCAGGGGTGGCTGATAAGCATGTCTTTGAAGCCCAGTACCACCCCTTTGTGGATTTCCTTCAACACTCCAGTCTTTCGAATGCCATTTATGAAGCCCCCATCCAAGCCGCTGAGGTTATCACGGCTGTCTGGTCCACTTCTACCATCCAGGGTGAGAAAACTGCCTCCCCTGTGGTAAGTTTCAGGTATGCAAACTCTGTTTATAATATAGATCATACTGTAGTTAATAATGCTTTACACTTGCCAATTTATGAAAACTTTGACTCACTTGCTTCTGATGAAGAAATTGTTTCTATGTTTAAAAATTTACATTATTCTGCAGAAATTACTTCTGTTGGGTCTATAACACGACCCCATCTAAGGCAAGAGTGGTCACTGTTCTTTGACATAATAACTAAAGCTTTTACTTCAAAATGCAGTGGCTATGATGCTATCACTACACTCACACAACAAATCGCTTTTAGTGTGCTGTATGATAGACATCTAAACATTGGGCTTTTAATTCTGCAAAATCTTTTGATAAAACTTAAAACCAGTAAAAATAAAATTTATTATTCTAGGTTTTTGATGATGATTGCTAATTATCTACTTCCTAACCTTGATATTACTGGAATGCAAGTTTTACCAATTGTTTTGCAGAGTAAAAGAATATTTACAGATGTGAAGCATAAATCTGCAAAGGTAATAGTTCCTTTATTTTTTCCTCCTGTCATGAGATCTATTCTCATTGACAGGCTTCCAAATCTTTATTCTTTGCAATTTTTTGAGGATATTGAAAGCCAAAACCCCATTAATCCTCCAACCACTTCACATCAACTGTCTATAGCCCCCTCCACAGTCTCTTAACAGATTGTGGTTGTAAAACCAAAGACAATCACAAAACTCCCAATTAAAAGAAAAATTATTGAGGGAGCAAGTGAGCATGAGGGAGACAAGAAGCTGAAGTTCCAGTTCAAAGGAAAAAGAGAGTTATAACCAAAAGCCCACAGCAATCCAGTGCTTCTCAAAAAGCATTGGAGGTTATAAGGAAAAATAGTGAACTGTCACCATCCTCCCAAAAGGATGTTAACATTGAAGAAAGTTCCCAACCAGGAACACACTGTACAGAGTCTACACAAGAGGAAACCCAAAGAGAGACAATAAAAGAAAAGAGTGACACAAGGAGTGCACACACAGGGTCATCTTTTGATGTTCCTCAATTTTCAATGTCTGAGGAACAACCAACACTCCAAACTGTACATTCTTCTCCTCTTTCTCCCACTCTTGACTCTTTTGATATACATATGATTGATTCTCTTGATTTTTCCCAAGAGGAGCCAATAATCGAGACAAGCTCTCAAACAGATTCCATGGATAGATCCCTAGCCCAAGATAAACAAAGGGAACCCCCTATCCATGCTGTCACAAGCACTTCTCAAACCCCCACTTCTGTAGGACAGAGTGACACCATCCATATGAGTGAGGTTGTGAGAATAATTACTGAGAGTCAGGCTCCTGACCTGGAAAAAGGAGAGACCACACAAATACAAGAGAGTCAAGCTTTAGATAGCTTGGAAAAAGGAGAGATAGAGAAGCTGGGTGCCCAACCCTAGGCAAAAGGAGAGGGTGTGTACAAGGATGAGATCCTTGAACAAAAGAAAAGAGAGAAATTTTCAGCAGGTTTATTTCTACAACCTGTTGAAACCAGCTCACAAGAAGCTCCAGATTCTTCTGCTCCCTCCATCAATATCCAAACAGAAGAATCAGAGAAAAGTCCGAGCACAGGGGATGCAGCATTACATATTATCTCTGAAATGTCCAATGCAGATTTTGAAACTCTTTATGGTCTACAACAGTCTCAAGATCATATCTCTGCATTAAAGACAAGGCTTGCAGATGAACCTGTGCCTGAAGAAGCTCCAGAGCATAATGTTAATGAATGGCTTGATGCCTCTTATGCCAACACTCTGGAGGATGCAGCCACCCAATTAAGGCAGGACTATGTGACCAATATAGGGTCAACAACAACTGCACCATCCATTAAAGATTTACTTGAAGAAGTAACCAAGGTGGACAAGAAACATACAAAGTTTCACCACTTCTTGGTTACTGGCATAAATGGTGTAGTGCAACAAATAAAGGAAAGGATGGAGTTGGAGACAGACAAAATCAGAAGGTGCTATGAAGGACACTTGCCAAGGAGGACAATTACTGCCATTGATACACTTATCAAAGACAAGTCCAAGACCGACAGTCGACTTCAAGCCCTAGAAGCTAATATCCAACTCCTGATCCAAAAGCAAGACAGAATGGAGCAGCTATTGATGCAGGCAATTCCAAATCTGGCCACCTCCTCTCAATCCAAAGATGCTGATGTCAAAAAGGGGGAGAGTGGTCCATCCGATGTTCCTGTACAAAAGCACAAGTCTGGTCCTATCCTTGATGCAGAATTGCAAGCAATGATGGACAGGATCTTAAAGAAACATGCTAATCTTGCAGCAGCTACAACACAACTTCCAACATCAACAACAACAGCAGCAACAACAACAACAGCAACAACAGCAACAACAATAGCAACAACAGCAACAACAACAACAGCAACAACAACAACAACAGCAACAACAACATCTCCTCCTTCCATTGCACAAGCCCCAACAATGAAAGATAAAGGCAAGGGTGTTTTGGTTGAGGAGCCAAAGAAATCAAAATCTACTCAACCAGGACAACCTAAGCTACTGGGGGATGCTATGAAGACTGCTCACTTTCCCACTCCAATTGAACTGATAGTGGATGGGAAAGTGGAGTTAGTTTATCCTCAAGAACAAAAGCTGATAGAATCTGATGCACTATTAGCTCAGAAACTTCAAGAGGAGGAGGATATGGCAGCAACAAGGGAGGAGGAGGAGGCAAAGAAGAAGAAAATCTTTACAAGGAGATCAAGTGCACAGAAAGCAGCCATAACCAAAAAGAAGAATAAAGAGATGGAAGAGGCTGAAAAGAAATCAAGGAGGAAACCCTTGGTTCAGGAATTTGCAAAGAAACCTGTAACCAGGGCAACTATCAAGAAGCCTACCTCTCAAGATCCTCCAAGGTCACCCGAGACTGCTTTGGTGGCTGTGAGTGGACCAACAAAGCCACAAACAATTTCATCAAAGAAGTCTTACAAGGTTGAAATGGCAAGTACAGAAGAAATCATCAAGGCCCTTAAGAAGACCACAGAGAAGATAAATCTGGTAAAGGGTACAAATAACAGAGATTCTCCATGTTTTCTTGAAAGACGGAGAATCTTTGAAGTTTGAAAAGCCAGCCTTGGAGGGACAAAAGAAAGAAGATTTGGAGTGGTTGCTGACTGTTGTGCTTGAGACTTCTGATCTCAACATGAAACTTCGAAGCCAGATTCAAAAGGTGATGAAGGTGAAGCATAAGGTGGATACTGTGCTGGAAGCTAATCCTAAACCTCTAGGATTATGGTATGAGACTTTTCATGGGGAGAAAGTCTTCTTTGATTACAACAGAGATATTAATAGTGTCAGTGAGCGACATATTGAAGGATTTATCAGTTTGCTCAAGGATGTTACAGAAGAAATTGAGTTGGTGCTGAAAAAGCTGTTGATAGATAGACTGAAGTTGCTAAGGAAAAACAGAAAAGAAAGGCTAGAGTTGTTAAAGAAAAAATAAGGTAAACTTGTTGTGTTGGAGTTGTTTGTTAAAAATAAGCTGTAATTTTTTATTTTTTGAAGCCAGACTTATAGGATTTAAACCTGAGTCTTGGTGGAAGCTGAATAATAGATCAAAGATCTTAGTTCAGAATACATTTGTAGTTAGTAATTCTTTATTCTTTTTCTAAGTAATTGTAATATTGAGTTTTGACATCATTATCAACCTTGAAATTATGCTTATCATTCTGATATTCATAATTAGGGGGAGATTGTTAGGTTTTAGAACATTTGATGATGATTGTCTTTAGATTACTTAGAGTACAAATGTATAGAAGGTGTTAATTAGTAACACTGAAGTTTTGTAGCTAGCAGTTATCTCTTTGTTTGTAATTTATTCATTATTTGTAAAGAAATAAAATTATTTCATATTTGTAAGTAACTGCTGGAATGGTGTATCAAAGCTTCAGAAAGTCAAGATGTGTATTTGATCCGTTAGAGTTTGCAAAAAGGCTTATCGGAGACTAGGAAAACTGGTCAGAGACTAAAGATTTTTTATCTATCGGAGACTAGTTTTGCCTGTCGGAGACTAAGGCTTACGTCATCAGAGACTAAGTCTAAAGGAGTCGGTGACTGAAGCTTACGTCATCAGAGACTAAGCTGACGTCATCGGAGACTAAGCCTTAACGCGTCAGAGACTAAATAATTCTATCGGAGACTACACAAGCTGACGTCATCAGGGACTAAATGCACCAGAGACTAATAATGACGTCACCAGAGACTAAAGATGAAGCATCAGGGACTAATCGTGATTTATTTCCTGAAAGATACAGAGTTCGAATTAAAAATGAATGTCTTCCACGTAAAGCAAGATATTATTGAAGACGTAGCTGGTAAGGAAACTAACTAGAAATCTCTTCCTATCAAAAAGGAAAGATTGTATTTGATTCGAATAAGGAAGCTGAATTTTGTTCAGAATAGGAACTGAGTCAATGTTAGAGAAGCTGTAATTAGGTTTACAGAGAATTGTATTCAAAAGCTGTATAGGTTTTTCATAGTTTTGTATCTTTTCCTATACAGAATAGAAAAGAAGCTGATGATCATATTTATTATGATTGTTAGAATTTGTTAGAAAAGAATTTGTTAGCAATTGTTTATAAATTGATTTGAGTTTTTGTTCTTTATATTCTGCAAGAAAGTTTAATTTCTTAAAGAATAAGAAATTCGAAAAGTGTTCAAAGAACTTGTATTCAACCCCCCCCCCCCCCCCCCACAAGTTCTCGGCATCTCATTGGGAAAATAAGAAGTATTGAAGTCGGAAACATTGATTAATAATTCACGGCTTTAGAGCTTACTCGACGAGTTTAAAGCATTATTTCCCGAAGAATTGCCTAAAGGATTACCACCAATCCGAGGCATTGAGCATCAGATTGACTTGATACCGGGAGCATCGTTACCAAATAGAGCAGCCTATAGAAGTAACCCCGAGAAGGAGAAATAATTGAAGAGGCAAGTTGACGAATTGATTGAGAGAGGATATGTTCACGAATCCATGAGTCCGTGCTCAGTTGTAGCTTTGCTAGTACCGAAGAAGGATGGATCCATGAGGATGTGTGTGGATAGTCACGCAATCAACAAGATAAAGGTTAAATATCGTTATCCAATTCCTAGACTCGACGATATGCTTGATGAACTACATGGTGCTGTAGTATTCTCGAAAGTTGATTTAAAGAGCGGCTACCATCAAATTCAAATGCGAGAATGTGATGAATGAAAAACTGCATTCAAGTTCAAGCACGAGCTATATGAGTGGATGGTTATGCCATTCGGGCTGTCAAATGCTCCAAACACTTTTATGAGACTCATGAACCATGTTTTGCGCAGGTTCATTAGCAAATTTGTGGTGGTATACTTTGATGACATCCTGGTTTACAGCAGCAATATGGATGATCACTTGTTACATTTACGTGAGGTGTTTGTTGTCCTAAGTGAAAATAAGTTGTATGCTAATCGGAAGAAAAATGTATTTGCTCAAGACAAATTGATATTCCTAGGATACGTCGTGTCTAAGAATGGAATAGAGGTGGACAAAGAGAAGGTAAGAGGAATACAAGAATGGCCTGAACCAAAATCAGTAGGTGACATAAGGAGTTTTCATGGTTTGGCTTCATTCTATCGAAGATTTGTGAAGAACTTTAGCATGATTGCATCACCTATGTTAGAGTGTCTAAAGAAAGGGGGTGAGTTCAGGTGGACAAAAGCTGCTTAGGAAAGTTTTGATTTGCTGAAACAGAAGCTGTGTGAAACACCTGTGTTAGCATTTCCAAACTTCAACAACACCTTTGAGGTGGACTGCGATGCGAGTGGCATCGGCATAGGGGCTGTCTTAATGCAAGAAGGCATACCAGTGGCTTATTTCAGTGAAAAACTGAGTGGGGCGAGTCTAAACTATTCCACGTATGAGAAGGAATTTTACTCACTGATCCGAGCTTTGGAGACCTGGAAACATTACCTATTGCCCAAGGAATTCGTAATACATACTGACCACGAATCCCTGAAGTACATTAGAGGGCAGGGCAAGCTGAATCACAGACAAGCCAAGCAGGTTAAATTTCTGGAAACTTTCCCATATGTGATCAAGTACAAGCAAGGTAAAGGGAATGTTGTGGCAGATGCACTGACCAGAAGGTATACCCTTCTATCATTGCTCAATTCTCGTTTATTGGGATTGGATCTGATTAAGGAGCAATATGCACATGACCCTTTCTTCGCTAAAGTCTTGGAAGATTGTGGAAAGGGTGCAAATGGACAGTATTTTGTGCATGATGGGTTCCTTTTTAAAGGGAAGTGAGTTTGTATACCAAGCTTGTCTTTACGCAAACTGTTAATTAGGGAAGCACATGGAGGAGGTCTTATTGGTCACTTCGGTGAGGGAAAAACATTAGAAGCTTTAAAAGAGCACTTTTATTGGCCGAGCATGGATCGTGATGTCCATCGAGTGATTGAAAGGTGTGTAACATGTGTGAGGGCAAAAGCACATCAACAACCACATGGACCATATATGCCACTACCAGTTCCAAATCATCCGTGGGTTGATTTAAGTATGGACTTCGTGCTAGGATTGCCATGAACAACAAGGGGCAAAGATTCTATCTATGTTGTTGTTGATAGATTTTCAAAGATGACACATTTTATACCTTGTCATAAAATGGATGATGCTTCACATGTGGCTGATCTGTTCTTCCAAGAAGTAGTGCGTTTACATGGTATGCCTAAAACCATTGTAAGTGATAGAGATGTGAAGTTCCTTAGTTATTTCTGGAAGACTTTGTGGCATAAACTCGGAACAAAGCTGTTGTTTAGCACAACTAGTCATCCGCAAACAAATGGGCAAACTGAAGTGGTAAACAGAACCTTAGGAGCTCTGTTGCTTGCTTTTGTGGGAAAATCTTTGAAAGATTAGGATGAGAAGCTCATATATGTTGAATTTGCTTATAACCGCAGTGTGCATTCTGGATCTCAGTTGTGTCCGTTTGAAGTCGTCTATGGCTTTGCGCCATTGACTCCATTGGACTTGTTACCAATTCCAATTGAGCATGCAATTAATTTAGCAGACCAAGCTAAGGCAGAGTATGTTAAGAAGCTGCATCAAGAGGTCCAAGAACGGTTGTAACAAGCTAATGAGGCTTATATTCGACGAACAAAGAAGGGCAAGAAAAGCCATATTTTTGAGGTAGGTGACTTGGTTTGGATCTACCTTCGTAAAGAACGTTTTCCCTTAAAACGAAGATCTAAGCTGCAAAAGAAAGTTCAAGGGACATTTCGAGTACTTCAGAAGATCAGTGATAATGCATACAAGATTGATCTTCCGGGCAACATGGGAGTTTCAGCTACCTTCAATGTTCTGACTTGATTCCTTATGTTGGCGATGAGTATGAAGAAGATTTGAGGGCAAATCTTTTCCCACAAGGAGGGGATGATGTGGGCATGAACAAGAAGGAATCAGATGGCGATGATGAGCTAAGGATTAGGGGCCCAATTACTAGATCCAAGTCTAGAAAGTTTGAAGCAAGTTTGTCAACTGCAACGGGTTTGAATCTTGAAGAGTTTCGAATATTAGGGTTATGTTTGGAACGTTATGAAGATGGAACTGAAACTTGGACTTTGTTAACTCTGCGTTATGATCTTTCACAAGGTGCTTGTAATTATGTTATTACTTTGCTTTTGAACTTGGAGTCAAGCACATTTGTGACTTAGTCGAAACTTTGCTGAGGAGAACATCAGGGGATATTTATTACATCGGAGATTACAGGCGTCAGGGGTTAAGTATCAACATTAGAGACTACGTCATCAGGGGATAATAGTCTCTGATAGCCAAATTCATGTGTCAGGGAATAGTTAGTCTCCGACAGTGTAAATTGCTTGTCAGTGGATGGCTAGTCTCCGATAGGCAAAATAGCCCATCAGGGAATAATTCGTCTCCGATAGCTTAATTATCCACTGACAGTTTTGGTTATTAATTTTCATGTATTTTATTTATTTCTGTATTTGTTTCATAATTGTTTTCTAGTTTTAATATGTTTGTTTCTTTTCCTTATTGGATTAGATTTCTTTCCAATGTATTATTCTTTCCAATTAGGATTAGGGATTTTAACAACTTATAAATAGCTGCTCATATTGTACGATAAAGAATGATAGATTTTGATTAATAAAATTTAGAAGTTTCTGCAATTTCTTCTTATTTGTGTGATATAAACAAAACCCTATTTGTGTGATTTGAGTAGTATTGAACGTGTGATTCGTTAAAGACCCTTAAGTCGACTTCTTGTGCGTACATCAATAAGTTGATTTAAGCTATCCGAGGCTGTAGGCTTAAACACTGTACATCAGGTACTTTTTCATTAATTGCATTTCTAGATCTTTCCTAATAGATTACACCTTATTACATATTTCTAATAGGTTCTACACACTTCTTAATTGCAGGACAATAAAATAAAAAATCTAGAGAAAAAGATAATTAAAGAAAATTCTAGAAAAGCAGAGAGAGAGAGTTAGTGTATATTTTCAACATTCCTCCTCAACGACTACTCTCTCTTAGTGTTCATCTTGAAACCATGCCAAGCTGCTCCCTGAAACTTTCAAACTTTGTAGTACTCATTCCTTTGGTGAAGATGTTCACAACTTGGTCTTCCATTTTGATATATTTCATCTCAATATCTCCTTCAAGAACTTTCTCTCGCACAAAGTGATAGTGTACCTCCATATGTTTAGTTCGTGCATGAAATATTGGATTTTCTGCAAGCCGTATAGCTGACTGATTGTCATAATGTAGTAATATTGGCTCATCAACTAGCTGGTAAAGGTCTTCAAGAAGTTTTAGCAACCATGCACTTTCTTGAGCTGCCATTACTGTTGCTCTGTACTTTGCCTATGTAGTTGACAATGATACTGTTGGTTGTCTCTTGCTGCACCATGACACAGTTCCTGATCCAAGACTAAATGTATAACTAGTTGTAGAACATCTTGTATCATGGTCTCCAGCATAGTCAGCATCACAATGGCCTACTACTTCATATGATGTATTTTTCTTATATAGAATGCCAAAATCAAAAGTTCCTTTGACGTACCTCAATATGCGTCTTACTGCATCCAAGTGAGGTTTTCTCAGTTTCTCCATAAACCGACTTACTACTCCAACTGCGAACATGATGTCTGGCCTTGTGATTGTTAGATAAATAAGACTTCCAACGAGTTGTCTATACATGGTGGAATCCTCCAATTCACTACCTTCGACTGTGCACAACTTTATATTTGGCTCTATAGGAGTTGAGATAGGCTTGCAATCGAGCATCCCATATTTTTCAAGTATATCTTTTGCATACTTCTGCTGGCATAAGAATATTCCTTCTTTAGTTTGTTCCACCTCGGGGCCCAGAAAGTGTTGTAGTTGTCCAAGCTCTTTCATTTGAAAGCGCACTGATAAATTAGTTCTTATTTCATTGATCTCTTTTTCGTGACCTCCTGTTATGATTAAGTCATCCACATAAATTAGCACCACAGAGATTTTTCCTACAGTGTATTTCACGAATAAACTTGAATTAGATGGTGCAATTAAATAGCTGTTTTGCACCAAGAATTCTTTTATCTTCCTGTACCATGCTTGTGGTGCCTGTTTTAAGCCATATAATGCTTTCTTTAGTTTACACACATACTGCAGATGTGTTTTGCTTCGAAACCCCTAGGGTTGCTCCATGTAGATGCTTTGGTCTAATTCTATGTGTAAGAATGCATTCTTTACATCCATCTGCCAGAGCTTCTAAGACTTTCTTGCTGCTAGCCCTAGCAAGACTCGCACAGTAGTGATCTTAGACATCGGACTGAATGTCTCATCATAATCAAGACCATACTTTTGAGAGAAACCTCTAGCTACAAACCAAGCTTTATATATCTCAATTGTGACATCAAGATGAGTTTTTAATTTATAAACCCATTTACAAGTAATTGGGTGTACCTTTTTAGGTTCAGGAACCAACTCCCATATCTCGTTTTGTCTTAGCGCCTCAATCTCTTCTTCCATTGCCCTCATCCATTCAGGATCTTGTGAGGCGTCTCCAAAATTAGTTGGTTCTTTGGGTCCGTCATCCTCCATTAGTGCAACATTTGCGTATTTTGGATTTGGCCTTTTTTTCGTTGTTGACCTTGGAAGAGGTTCGCTCGGCTGTCCAATTTCTTCATGCTAACTTGGCCTTGTTTCTTCAGTAGTCTTGTTATTTCTTATTGTCTGCCACAGACTTTTTTGATTTTTCTGGAGAGTGAAGTTGTATTGTGTCTTCACCATTTTCATCTTCCATGGTGTCTTCAACTTTTTCAGTCTTGCCTTGTTCCTCCAAACACTCCTCAATTTCCTTTGAATCTGGAAGCACAATGGCTTGTGATGACCACGAGGAGGATGCTTCATCAAACACTACATTTCCTGAAGTGTAGCAGTTTCCTGTTGTGGGATCACAACACTTCCATCCTTTCCTTTGATCATCATAGCCCACAATTATGCATCGAATTGCCTTTTTATCAAACTTGCTACGTAGGTGATCAGGAACAAATATGTAGCACACACAAGAGAATACTCTGAAGTTACTTACCGCGGGCTTGAGATTTCGTAGTTTATCAAATGGTGACTTAAATCTAAGTTTTGGTTGCGGCAACCTGTTGATCATATGAGTCGTTGTCTTCATACATTCGGCCCAAAATTGCGGTGGCACATTCTTTGCGTGCAACATGCTTCTGACTGTTTCCGCTAGGTGCCTGTTCTTTCTTTCAGCTACTCCGTTTTGTTGTGGAGTGCTCGGGCAGGTGAATTGTCTTCTTATCTTACATTTTTTTAGATAACCTCCGAATTCATCTGACGTGTATTATCCCCCATTATCCGTATGTAGGCACCTTATTTTGTTGCCTACTTCTACTTCAACCTTTTCTTTAAATCTTTTAAACTTATTCAAAGTTTCAAATTTTTATTTCATAAAATCAACCCAGACATACCTAGAGAAGTCATCGATAAATGTTATCATGTACCTGAAGCCATTAACCGATGGTTGCTTCACTTTTCCAAATACGTCTGAGTGTATTATTCTAGTGGTGCCTTAGCTTTGTAGCTCGACTCCTCATAAGGAAGCTAATGTGCTTTTTCGTATTGGCACCCAACACAAACTACGTCATCATGAACTTTCAGTTGGGGAAGACCTTTTAGCATTGTTTTCTTCATCATCACCTTTAATTTCTTATAACTTACATGCCTAAGACGCGCGTGCCATAAGTCAAGTGTCTCGTTCTTTCTTTTCTTATCTACGTATGCCGTTTGTGCAGACATTACGTAGATAGACTCAAGTCTTCATCCTTCCATAGTTAGTGTCTCATTTGCTTTTAGGTGTTGATATACTTTGACATCATCTGGTCCGAACACCACATACTTTCTAGATTTTGTTAGTCGTGACATCGAAAGTAAATTTTTCTTCATACCTGGGACGTTCATTACATCTTGCAGCTCTACTTGTTTTGTGTTGAATCGCGGAGTAATTTTGGTTTGGCCCACATGAGTGATAGGCAATCTCGAGTTGTTTGCAGTGACTACAACTTGCCTTCCTTTATGTTCGTTGATGTTTTCCAATTTTTCTGTATCACCCGTCATATGATTGGAGCATTCAGAATCTACAATCCAGTCATTTTTATAATTTATAAATTTATCACTCACCAAGACAAGTGCCATTTCTTCTTTTTCTTCGGTGATGCACGATGCTGCGAATTCTTTTCACCATCCACCGCATAGGCCACTTGAAAATCCAACTCTTCTTCATTGTTGTTATCCTTTTGAGTTGATGTTGCAACATTTCCTTCAACTCATTTTTACCGGCAATCTTTGGCGAAGTGACCTTTTTTTCCATAGTTATAGCATTGTTCGTTGCTCCGCCGGTACCTTTTCTCTTCCTTGTTTTTATCATCACGAACGTGACTAGCTCCCCCTTGTTGATAGCTTCCTTCTGACCTCCTTCGTTGGGCTTCACCCATGCTTCTATTTGATGGGTTTACATCTCTTTTATTTTGTCCTTTGAACCCTCTCTTATTGCTAAAGAGGGCTATCTCATCCTCTTTAACTAAGACTTTAGACATTTGTTTATCTAAAGCCTCTTGATTGGCTAAAAGACTCTCCAACTCTGTTAGAGTTGGCTCGTTTGCCTATCCACAGGTAGCCGTAATAATGCCATTAAATTCTGGCCTTAACCTGTGAATTATAATTCTCATCTTTCTTGTCTCGGTGATTGTATTTTGCGGATCTAATTTTGAAGTTTCATCACAAATAGTTTTAACTTTATTAAAATATTGACTCACCGACATATCTTGTTGCGAGATTGAGAGAAGTTCGTTTTCCAACCGCTGGAGCTTTGCGTCATTCGTCCTTGCGAATAATGCCGCCAGAGTATCCCATGCCTCTTTTGGGGGGTTTTTGCATCTTTAATATGCTGTAACAACTCATCTTCTATTGTCACGGATAAAACATACATGGCTTTACCCGCCTTCACCTTCCATTTCTTTAATTCCTCCGTGTTGATGGGTGGTGTTGTATTGCCTTTGCTAATGATGTCCCACAAGTCTTGTCCAAGCAAATAAAATTGCATACGAATACTTCAAGTATTATAATTAGAATTGTTAAGTTTTTTGACTCCACTTACCGAGTTCGAAAGATCTGCCATAGTGACTTGGATATAATGCCCAGTAGTATTCCAAGTAAGTTTGGTCCCTGACCAACTAGCTTCACAATCTCAGATTGTGCACTAACGTTGCTTGGATTCCCATAAACAATGGTCCTGGACAACCTGGCTCTGATACCACTTGTTGAGACTTGGAGGAAATAAAGAAAGAACTTTTATTTATATAATATATTGAGTACAAGATTATTAGTGTTTCTCTCAATCTCACTCTTGAGAATTCTTTCTCTCCAATGTATCTAGAGTTATGCCCATCCACCCTTTTATACTAGTCCAAAGGAGGTGGGTAAGTTTCTCGGTCCTTTTTCATTAATTGCATTTCTAGATCTTTCCTAATAGATTATACCTCATTACAAAGTTCTAATAGGTTCTACACATTTCTTAATTGCAAGATAATAAAATGAAAAATCTAAAGAAAAAGATAATTAAAGAAAATTCTAGAGAAGCAGAGAGAGAGAGAGTCGATGTATATTTTCAACAACCATATCACTATTAATCGGAAGCAAAATTTGGCCACAAAATTTGAGATTGAGAAATATGCTTCTGGATATCTTCAAAAAATTTTAGAAGAAACTATTGGTTTCTATGATGTTTAGGGTTCTCAGGAGCCAAAATGCAAATTCAGATGATGTTTGTAAGTTATACCATGTGTACAAATAAGAAAATGCGTATCACTACATCATTATCAAAAACACTATTGACGAGAGCTTGCATTGTAGTTGTCAAATATTTGAATATGCAAGTATGATTTGTTCTCACGTATTAAGATTTTTACAAAAAAAAAAAGTATTGGGATGATACATGTGGACCTCATAAAATCGTGATGGACAATCAATGCCAACAAAATTTATGCACAAAAAAATGCATACGACCACTCAAGAAACTAATGTAGTTAATAAACCAACGTTGAGGTTTGTTAGTTTATGTAAAAAGCTAATGGGATTGGCAGTCAGTGGATCAGTTTCAGTTAGGGGTTATCAACATGTTTTTGAGATGTGTAATACACATCAACCTCTTATAGATGCATATGATCAAGATGAGCAAATCTAGCCAGAAACTAATGCAGGGGATGAAGATGATGAAGAAATTCTACCTCTTATCACATCCCAAACAAAAGGGAGGAAAAAAGAAAAAAAGAATCAAAAGTGGAATAGAAATTCGTGGAGATGCAAGAAGAGGAAGAAAATGTGCTATTTGTAAAGAATACACGGACAACAATAAAAGAATTCATGATGTCATGACAGCAAGACAAAAATCACAAACATCTTGGTTATCAAATTTTGACTGTATTTTCCATTTATTTTTATGACTTAGCAAAAAAATTAAGATTTATGATTTATTTTAAAACATGTATGTTAGAACAAAATGGCCTTAAGTGTTTGTAAAAGGGGAGGGGGGGGGATGAAACAAAACACTACAAACTTTTCGTTCTTTCTAAATCTTTTCGCACAAGTTGGAATATCAAAAAAACTTAAAGAAATAAAGATAAGTACACGCATATTCAAGTTAAAATAGTTATATTAAAATTTGGAGTTTTTCTGGAAATCTGGTTAATCACAAATGTGATTAATCAGCTACAATTTCTGTAAATGATTACAGCTTCAATTTCACACTCACTAGCTTCTCACTTTCTTTGAAATATTTCTCTCAAGATATATTACAAAGCTTCTCTAATGTTTTGTGTGCTTCAAATTGTTGGTTGATCCGTTGGATTGATACGCTGTGTAATGAGAACCCTTTTGCATATATAGAAGATCAGTAGTTGAACCCACATGCTTGGACGTGCTTCTCTTTTCAACCTAGCAGCATATATGTGACATCGATGTCCTTTTGGAATGATGTGTCAGACTGCTATTGCTTTTGCTGCTTCTTTTTCTTCCCCTGATCTGCGTGCATTTAATGATCGAGAGTTGTCATTGGACCACCAAACTTCAAGAGATATCTTTCCAGATTATATATTTTGCTTCTATAATAAGCTTCATAAGTGTAAGACCTTATGACGAGTGTATGCAGTCATAACTATCCACTGACGACAAGCCCTGATGTGAACTTGATCAGTTCTTCTGGATCCCCTGATGACAAGTCCTGTCTAAGAACTCGATCAGTGCTTCAAACTTCACTTGATTTATTCAAGTGCTTCTTGATCCCCTGACATTAAGACTTAAGGCATATTCTGATGTCTTCCATTGATGCAGTGCTGAGCATTCCCCTTGACGGGTTTCCCTGACAGGTTAGCTTGACACTGTCATACCTTGATGATTTCCCTTGACAGGTTAGCATGTCACTATCATGCTCTGACATGTTCCCCCTGATGAGTTTGGCTTGCCATTGCCATACCCTGACGCGTTCCCCTGACGGGTTGTCCTACCTATGTCATCCCCTAATGGGTCTCCCTGATAGATTCCCCTGATGGTCTTTATGTTAGAGTGTATGCCCTAGTGGCCAATTATGTAATGATTGTGACACTATATTTATGATATGTATTGGTTAAATGATAATTTCTTTTATTATGTTTTATTTACTGCGTTATGTAAATGTTAACATAATAAATGTCCTTAGAAGAATGATACTAATTATATGGATTCAAGTATGTGACTTGAATATGAGATCATATAAGTATGTAATGTATCATTATTCTTAAATGTCCCTAGTCGAGTATCATTGTCAGTGGGACAACAATAATACATTGAGACTAGTATGTGGATTAACTGATGGCCATATCTCATTGGTCATAAATATATACGAGATATATTAAGTTGATACATAGGTACATGTTAGAGAACATAGTACTGGACAGACCCACCATGAGAATTCTACATGGAGCGTTATGCTATGTGTCATAAGTAATTCTCATAGTGACAATGATGTAATGGTCCTTCGACCTGAAGTCATGAGATTTCTACATAAGGAGTTATGCGTTTTGACATTATCAAAAGTCACCTTTAACCGGGTGGACGATAAAGGTGATTGTTGGAAGCATAATGAGTTATGTGAGAAATGGGAATAATGTAGATGGAATTTAACCCTCCTATAAATTAAGGGTGATATCTATAGGCCTCTTGATTGAGTGAAACTATGAAATGCATGGCCATGCTCAAATAGAGATGTATTTCATATAGTTTACTCATTGATCACGAAAACTAAGATTAAATTATGAAGAGGATGACACATCCATGCCTTGAATTTAATCTTAGATATCATGGTTAAAAGGATTAAGTTAAATTGAATCATTGGTCACGAAAGGTAACGTCGAATCTATGACTTTATTACTTGGGTAACAGTGATGTATTACTAGATGCCGCTCACTGTTTATAATTTTGTAATATGATTTAAAATTATTGCCAACGTAATAATAACCTATAGGGTCACACACAAAGAACATTCGTCAAGGAGATATAATTTAAATGTCAATAATTTTAATATATCAATAAGATTGATTTAATTAAATCATGGCTTTAAATTTTATATATATATATATATATATATATATATATATATATATATATATGTAATCTGTATGAAGTAGAGTCATTTGGAAGGAAATACAAATATATATTTATTTGTACATATATATATTAATTGAGTGAGACTATGAAAAATCATGGCTCTCAAGTGCATGTACATCTTTTGCTTCTACATTGGATATTCTTCTCGTTTAAGAATAGGGATTCTAGTACCACTATCATGACTTCCCGCATACGCCATTATGCTAGAGCTACTTGCTTCATCATTGGCCATCTCTTGGAACGTATTAGTTGAATAAATTCAATTACAGGCTTTGATACCAATTGTTTTCCAAGTGAGATGCCGAGAACTTGTAGAAGGGGGGTTGAATACAAGTTCTTTGAATACTTTTTGAATTTCTTGTTTTTTTAAGAAATTAAACTTTCTTGCGGAATATAAAGAACAAAAACACTAAAATCAATTTATAAACAATTGCTATATTGATTTCATAACTGATTACAAATTCTAACAATCATAATAAATATGATCATCAGTTTCTTTTCTATTCTGCATAGGAAAAGATACAAACTATGAAAAACCTATACAACTTCAAATTACAATTCTCTGTAAACCTAATTACAGCTTTTCTTACCACTGAATTACTATTGACTCAGTTCCTATTCTGAATAAAATTCAGCTTCCTTATTCGAATCAAATACAATCTTTCCTTTTTGATAGGAACAGTTTTCTGGTTAGTTTCCTTACCAGCTACGTCTTCAATAATATCTTGCTTTACGTGGAAGACATTCCTTTTTAATTCGAACTCTGTATCTTTCAGGAAATAAATTACGATTAGTCCCTGATGCTTCATCTTTAGTCTCTGGTGACGTCATTACTAGTCTCCGGTGCTTTTAGTCCCTGATGACGTCAGATTGTGTAGTCTCCGATAGAGTTATTTAGTCTCCGATGCTTTAAGGCTTAGTCTCCGATGACGTTAGCTTAGTCTTTGATGCTTTTAACTTTAGACTCCGATGACGTCAGCTTTAGTCTCCGACTTCTTTAGACTTAGTCTCTGATGACGTAAGCCTTAGTCTCCGATAAGCAAAACTAGTCTCCGATAGATAAAAAAACCTTAGTCTCTGACCAGTTTTCCTAGTCTTTGACAAGCCTTTTTGTGAACTCCAACGAATCAAATACACATTTCGACTTTCTGAAGCTTCAATACACCATTCCAGCAGTTACTTACAAATAAGAAATATTTATATCTCTTTAGAAAGAATGAATGAATTACAAACAAAGAGATAACTGCTAGCTACAAAACTTCAGTGTTACTAATTAACAATTTCTATACATTTGTACTCTAAGTAATCTAAAGACAATCATCATCAAATGTTCTAAAACCTAACAATCTCCCCCTAATTATGAATATCAGAATGATAAGCATAATTTCAAGGTTGATGATGATGTCAAAACTCAACATTACAATTACTTAGAAAAAGAATAAAGAATTACTAACTACAAATGTATTCTGAACTAAGATCTTTGATCTGTTGTTCAGCTTCCACCAAGACTCAGGTTTAAATCCTATAAGTCTGGCTTCAAAAAGAATTCAGCTTATTTCAACAAACATACCTTCCAACACAACCTTTCATTTTTTTTCTTCAGCAATTCCAACCTTTCTTTCCTATTTCTCCTCAGCAACTCCAGTCTATCTATCAACAGCTTTTTCAGTATCAATTCAACTTCATCTTTAGCATCCTTGAGTAGACTGATAAAACCTTCAATGTGTCTCTCACTGACACTATTTATGTCTCTGTTGTAGTTGAAGAAAACTTTCTCTCTATGGAAAGTCTCATACCATAATCCTAGAGGTTTAGGATTAGCTTCCGGCACTGTATCCACCTTATGCTTCACCTTCATTACCTTTTGAATCTGGCTTCGAAGATCCATTTTGAGATCAGAAGTCTCAAGCACAACAGTCAGCAACCACTCCAAATTTTCTTTAGTTTGTCCCTCCAAGGTTGGCTTCTCAAATTTCAAAGACTCTCCATCTTTCAAAAAGACATGGAGAACATCTTTGTTATTTTTACCCTTTATTATATCAATCTTCTTTGTGGTTTTCTTTAGGGCTTTGATGATTTCTTCTGTACTAGCCATTTCAACTTTGTAAGACTTCTTTGATGAAACTGTTTGTGGCTTTGTTGGTCCACTCACAGCCACCAAAGCAGTCTCAGTTGACCTTGGAGGATCTTGAGAGGTAGGCTTCTTAATAGTTGCCCTGGTTACAGGTTTCTTTGCAGATTCCTGAACCAAGGGTTTCCTCCTTGATTTCTTTTCAGCCTCTTCCATCTCTTTATTCTTCTTTTTGGTTATGGTTGCTTTCTGTGCACTTGATCTTCTTGTAAAGATTTTCTTCTTCTTTGCCTCCTCCTCCTCCCTTGCTGCTGCCATATCCTCCTCCTCTTGAAGTTTCTGAGCTAATAGTGCATAAGATTCTATCAGCTTTTGTTCTTGAGGATAAACTAACTCCACTTTCCCATCCACTATCAGTTCAACTGAAGTGGAAAGTGAGCAGTCTTCATAGCATCCCCCAGTAGCTTGGGCTGTCCTGGTTGAGTAGTGGTTTGCTTCTTTGGATCTTCAACCATGACACCTTTGCCTTTGTCTTTTTGTTTTGGGGCTTGTACAGTGGAAGAAGGAGATGCTACTGTTGCTGTTGTTGGAAGTTGTGTTGTTGTTGTTGTTGGAAGTTGTGTTGTTGTTGCTTGAAGATCAGAATGTTTCTTTAAGATCCTGTCCATCATTGCTTGCAATTTTGCATCAAAGACAGGACCAGATTTTGGCTTTTGTACAGGAACATGTTGTTTGAATTGACTACTCTCCCCTTTTTTGACATCAGCATCTTTAGGGTGAGAGGAGGTGGCCAAATGTGGAATTGCCTACATCAGAAGTTGCTCCATTCTGTCTTGTTTATGGATCAGGAGTTGAATATTGGCTTCTAGGGCTTGAAGTCGACTGTTAGTCTTGGACTTGTCTTTGATAAGAGTATCAATGGCATTAATAGTCCTCCTTAGCAAATGTCCTTCATAGCACCTTCTGATTTTATCTGTCTCCAACTCCATCCTTTCCATTATTTGCTGCAATGCATCATTTATGCCAGTAACCAAGAAGTGGTAAAACTTTGTATGTTTTTTGTCCACCTTGGTTACTTCTTCAAGTAAATCTTTAATGGATGGTGCAACTGCAGTGGACCCAATGTTGGTCACATAATCCTGCCTCAAGTATGCGGCTGCTTCCTCCAGAGTGTTGGTATAAGAAGCATCAAGCCATTCATCAACATTGTGCTCTGGAGCTTCTTCAGGCACAGGGTCATTTGCAAGCTGTGTCTTCAAGGCAGAGATATGATCTTGTCTTTGTTGTAGACCATATAATTGTTCAAAATCTGCATTGGACATTTCTGAAAGTACTTGTAAAGCTGCATCCCCTATGCTTGATCTAATCTCTGGTTCTTCTGTTTGGATATTGATGGAGGGAACAAAAGAAACTGGAGCGTCTTGTGAGCTTGTTTCAACAGGTTGTAAAAATATACCTGCTGAAAATTTCTCTCTGTTCTTTTGTTCAAGGATCTCATCCTTGCTCACACCCTCTCCTTTTGCCTGGGGTTGGGCACCCAGCTTCTCTATCTCTCCTTTTTCCTAGCTATCTAAAGCTTGACTCTCTTGTATGTGTATATTCTCTCCTTTTTCCAGGTCAAGAGCTTGACTCTCACTATTTATGCTCACATCCTCACTCATTTGGATGGTGTCACTCTGTCCTACAGGAGTGGGGGTTTGAGAAGTGCTTGTGACAGCATGGATAGGGGGTTTCCCTTTGTTTATCTTGGGCTAGGGATCTATCCATGGAATCTATTTGAGAGCTTGTCTCGATTATTGGCTCCTCTTGGGAAAAATCAAGAGAATCAATCATATGTATATCAAAAGAATCAAGAGTGGGAGAAAAAGGAGAAGAATCAAAAGATGACTCTGTGTGTGCACTCCTTGTGTCACTCTTTTCTTTTATTTTCTCTCTTTGGGTTTCCTCTTGTTGGGGAACAAGAGGTTGTGCAGACTCTGTACAGTGTGTTCCTGGTTGGGAACTTTCTTCAATGTCAACATTCTTTTGTGAGGATGGTGACAGTTCACTGTTTTTCCTTATAACCTCCACTGCCTTTTGGGAAGCAATGGATTGCTTTTGGCTAGGGGTTATAACTCTCTTCTTTCTCTGAAGTGGAACTTCAGCTTCTTGTTCTCCCTCATCCTCACTTGCTCCCTCAATTATTTTTCTTTTAATTGGGAATTTTGTGATTGTCTTTATTTTTACAACCACAGTCTTTTGAGAGACGGTGAAGGGGCAATAGATAGTTGTTGTGAAGTGGTTGGAGGATTAATGGGGTGTTTGCTTTCAATATCCTCAAAGAATTGCAAAGAATAAAGGGTTGGAAGTCTGTCAATGAGAATAGCTCTCATGACAGGAGGGAAGTATAAGGGTACTTTTACCTTTGCAGATTTATGATTCACATCAGTAAATATTCTTTTACTCTGCAAAACAGTTGGTAAAACTTGCATTCCAATAATATCAAGATTAGGGATTAGATAATTAGCAATCATCATCAAAAATCTAGAATAATAAATTTTATTTTTACTGGTTTTAAGTTTTATCAACAAATTTTGCAGAATTAAAAGCCCAATGTTAAGATGTCTATCATACAACACACTAAAAGTGATTTGTTGTGTGAGTGTAGTGATAGCATCATAGCCATTGCATTTTGTGGAAAATGCTTTTGTTATTATGTCAAAAAATAGTGACCACTCTTGCCTAAGATTGGGTCGTGTTATAGACCCAACAGAACTAATTTCAGCAGAATAATGTAAATTTTTAAACATAGAAACAATTTCTTCATCAAAAGCAAGAGTGTCATAGTTGTCATGAACAGGTAAATGTAAAGCATTATTTACGACAGTATGATCTATAGTGTAAACAGTGTTAGCATGCCTGAAACTTACCACAGGAGAGGAAGTTTTCTCATCCTGGATGGTAGCAGTGGACCAGACAGTCGTGATAACCTCAGCGGCTTGGATGGGGGCTTCGTAAATGGCATATGCAAGATTGGAGTGTTGAAGAAAATCCACAAAGGGGTGGTACTGGGCTTCAAAGACATGCTTATCAGCCACCCCTGCATGGTTTGTCTTGATTATATCAAAATCTCCAAACTTGAACATAACAGTTTTAGCGGCCATTTTCAGAGATCTGTGAACTTTTGAAGAAAACTTGAAAAAGGGTTAAATTGCAGAGTATTTGCAGAGAGAAAATAATTTCAGAGCTTTGAGAGATTGTGATTGCAACAATGTCTGATTTTACTTTTAGTAAAGTATGAGAAACGTTTGCAATTCTAAAGGTAGTGAACCGTTTTTGATCGTGGGAGGGATAACTACCATAACTACCATAACAACTCCCAGCTGCGATATATTCAGCTTCTGCTGTTGAAGTAGAAACTGAATTTTGTTTCTTGCTAAACCACGAAACAAGTTTGCCTCCAAGAAGTTGGCAGCTTCCACTTGTGCTTTTCCTATCAAGCTTGCAACCTGCATAGTCAGCATCTGAATAACCGATTAGTTTAAAATCAGATTCTTTGGGATACCATAAACTAAGATTTGGGGTACCCTTTAGAAATCTGAGTATTCTTTTTACAGCAATCAAATGTGACTCTCTAGGGTCAGCTTGAAATCTAGCACATAAACATGTAGCAAACATTATATCTGGTCTATTTGCAGTTAGATACAAAAGAGAGCCTATCATACCTCTATAGCTAGTAATATCAACTTTCTTTCTTTTTAAATCTTTATCTAGCTTAGTGGCAGTAGGCATGGGTGTTCTTGCAGATGGACAATCAACCAAATCATATTTTCTCAATAAGTCTTTGATATACTTGGACTGACTGATAAATATTCCATCAGTTGATTGTTTTATTTGCAAACCTAAGAAGAATGTTAATTCTCCCATCATACTCATTTCATATCTAGACTGCATAAGTTTTGAAAATTTTTCACAAAGTTTTTCATTTGTAGATCCAAATATAATATCATCTACATATATTTGCACCAATATTATGTATGAGCCTTGCTTTGTATAAAATAAGGTTTTATCTATGATACCTCTAACAAATTTATTTTCAAGCAAAAATTAAGATAGAGTATCATACCAGGCTCTTGGTGCTTGTTTTAAGCCATAAAGTGCTTTGTCTAACCTGTAGACATGATTTGGAAATTTGGAGTCCACAAAACCTGGGGGTTGGCAGACATAGACTTTCTCTTCCAATTTTCCATTCAAGAAAGCACTTTTGACATCCATCTGGTACACCTTGAATTTCTTGTAGGTTGCAAAAGCCAAGAAGATTTTTATTGCTTCAAGTCTTGCTACTGGTGTAAAAGTTTCATCATAATCTATTCCTTCTTCTTGAGAATATCCTTTTGCAACTAGTCTTGCTTTATTTTTTGTAATTGTACCAGTTTCATCCAATTTATTTCTGAAGACCCACTTGGCACCAATTATTGATCTATTCCTTGGTTTGGGTACCAGTCTCCAGACTTTGTTTCGAGTGAATTGGTTTAACTCCTCTTGCATGGCAATTATCCAGTCAGGATCTTGAAGTGCTTCCTCAATTTTCTTTGGCTCAATCTTTGAGAGAAAACTGAGATATAAGCATTCATTTTGTGTTGCACTTCTAGTCTTGACTCCTTCCGCTAGACTTCCTATTATCAAATCTGGTGTGTGGTCTCTCAACCATGGAATTGCACGTGGCAGATTTGATCTTGAAGTTGAGGCTTCATTGTCTAGATTGGTGTTATCCATTCTAGCTTCATGATCAGAGACTGCTCCCCCTAAACCATTGACTCCTTCATTATCAGCTCCCCCTGAGCTGTTTATTTCTATTATTTTCGGTGTCAATATAGTTTCTGATTGTGCATCAGTGACTCTAGTCTCTGGTGAAACATTAGTCTCCGATGGACTACTAATGTCACCAGTCTCTTGAGTTTCATCTAATACTCTATTCTCTGATAAATTATTAGATCTTGGCACTTCATGCACAACTAGTAGCTCCCCCTCAATTATGTAGGGATCATTACTATCTTGGGGTTGTTTAGTAGTCTCTGATGGATATTCCCATGCATCCAATTCATTCTCAAAACTGAGAGGTTCATGCAATCCTTGTCCAATCATATCTGGAATCTTTTTATCATCAAACACGACTTGTATTGATTCCACAATGACTTTTGTTCTTAGATTATATACTTTGTTTGCTTTACTTGATTGAGAATAACCTAAGAAGATTGCTTCATCAGATTTATTATCAAACTTTCCTCTTGACTCTGATGAATCTCTCAGTACAAAGCATTTACAACCAAACACATGTAAGAACTTGAGAGTTGGTTTTCTCCCAGTCATTAACTCGTAAGGTGTTTTGTTGTATGCTTTGTTTATCAAGGATCTATTCTGTGTAAAGCAAGCAGTGCTTATAACTTCCTCCCAAAAATATGTGGGAAGCTTAGCCTCTTGTAACATAGTCCTTGCTGCTTCAATAAGGGTTCTATTTTTCCTCTCAACAACTCCATTTTGTTGAGGGGTTCTTGGAGCTGAGAATTGATGTGTTATTCCTTTTTCAGTGCAGAATTCAAGTACTTGGGAATTCTTGAATTCTGTTCCTCTATCGCCCCTTATAACCCTTACTGTTTTTTCCTGACTCAGTTTCTATCTTCTTGATATAATCAATTATCAACTGAGCAGCTTCATCTTTTGTAAAGAGGTATTTTACCCAAGTATACCTCGTGTGATCATCCACAATAACCAGTGCATATCTATTTCTTAAGATAGACATCACATTCACTTGACCAAACAAATCCATGTGTAACAATTGTAGTGGGTCAGTGATTGATGTTGCTGGTTTACTCTTGAATGATACACTCTTTTGTTTCCCTTTCTGGCATGCATCACATAATCCTTCTTGTGTAAATTCTAATTGTGGAATGCCAGCTACCAATCCTTTCCTCACAAGCTTGTTAATGTTCTTGAAATTCAAGTGGGAAAGCTTCTTATGCTAAAGCCAACTTTCATTAGTTGAAGCTTTGCTATACAGACATGTGATTTGATTAGTAAAAGAAATAAGATTTGCAACATACAAATTTCCTTTTCTTTTCCCTGTCAAAATCACATTCTCAGATTCTTTGTCACACACCAAGCATTTATCTTCTTTGAAGGTGACATTGAATCCCTTATCACATAGTTGACTTACACTTAGTAAATTGTGCTTTAAGCCATCAACTAGTGCTACTTCAGTGAAGATGACATCTCCATGTTCAACATTGCCATATCCCCTCGTATGGCCTTTGATGTCATCTCCAAAAGTGACTTTTGGGACACTTTTCTTTTCATACTGTTTTAGCAGGGTCTTATCTCCAGTCATGTGCCTTGAACAACCACTGTCCAAGTACCATGATTTCTTCTTTTTGCCCTGCACAGTAGAGAGTAACTAGTTTGATATTTTTGGAACCCAGATTTTCTTGGGTCCTTTCTCACTAGTTGTAGACTTAAGACTTGACTCAGATTGAGTTGATTGTCTTTTAACAAATTTTATTTTATTTGGACAATCATAAGTCTTGCTACTTGCTTGTGAGAGACTGCCAAGTTTAGGATTTTCATTGTTAATGCAAAGATTATTTAACCTTTTTACAGGTGATTTATCTTTTATTCTCTTTGAAGATGCAGTCTTAGTCATAGAAATTTTATTTTTGCTCCTATAGTTAATAGCTATGTGGTTGGGGTTACCACATACATGACATGTCTTTCTAGGAGCATCAGGCATTCTAGCATAATTTGTATATTTATTAATGCCAATTTTTCCATTCCTATTTTTCTTATTTCTGCTTAACTCCACTAATTTTTCAGCCTTTCTGTCTGGAAGATTCTCCAGTTTTTTATTTAGTTGTGCCTTTGTCATGAACCCAATATTTAATCTTTTTGTTTCACTCTTATCAACAACATTCACTGTCTTTTGATCACTTTCTGTTTTTGCAGAGATTTGTTGATCTTGAGTGTTAATGAATTTGGTTTCAATAACAGGAGAGACAAAATTAATTCTTTTTATAAAATTTGGCTTACTAGTTGAGGAGTTCGCAGTTTCGAATAGATAATTTAAATCTGAACTCTTGTCTAGATTTTCATCATAACCTAGTCCAGATTTTTGACCTATTGTTTGACACTCTACCAAGTCTATCAATTTTTTAGAGGAAGTATTCCATTGTTTAATCTTAGCTTGAGCATTTTCAAGTTTCTCTAGTAAGTAATATTCCCTCTTTTTCAAAGCATCAATCATATGATGAGCTTTGTTTAAATCAGACTTGATAGTGCCAAATTGTGCCAATCTCTCTTCAAGAAAGTTGTTTCTTTTCAAGAGAATGTCACGTGATTCTTTTACATTGGTATGTTCAATAGTTAAAGATCTAAAACTAACATGCAAATCAGACATATCTTTTTGTATGCTTTCAATGCTAGATGTATCAAGTAAATTAAGCACATTGAAATTCTGAGTTGCATCACATACCTTTGTAGAATCACTTGACTCGTCACTTCGAGCTATTAGAGCAAAGTTGACAACTTCTTCATCAGAGTCGCTGTCAATCCAATCTTTACCTTCTTTAATTAAGGCTTTGCTCTTTGATTTAGCTTTCTTGTCAGCAAAGTCTTTCCTTGATTTTTCTTCCTTAGATCTATCACTATATCTAGGCTTCCTGCACTCATTGGCAAAGTGTCCTAACCCGTCACAATTATAACATCTTATTTTCTTTAAGTCGAATGTGACTTTTTGACCTTCACGTTTAGGGTTAGGCTTCCTTGATGATTTTCTTCCTTTCCTACTGGCCCTAAATTTCTTGAACTGTTTGACCATGAATGCCATAAATTCCTCCATGTCATCATCAAAGCCCAGTTCATCTTCCTGATCAGTCGAGCTAGCATCGGAAGATTCCTCATCAATCTTCTCTTGAGACTTGCTTGTCTCAACCATCAACGCAGCTCCTTTATCTCTGTCATGCATGCGTTGTCGTTGCTCTACTTCAAGTTTATATGTCTTTAAATTCCCGTAGAGCCTATCCAGTGTGAGTATGTCCAAGTCATGAGCCTCTCTTATGGTTGTTGTTTTTGGATCCCAACTTGGAGGAAGAGATCTCATGAACTTGGTATTGACATCCTCATTGTCATAGGACTTTCCAAGTATTTTCAAATCATTGAGCATAGTGTTGAACCTATCATAAACTGATGTTATTGGTTCACCAGGCTTTGCTTGAAAGAACTCATATTGTTGTGTCAACAATGACCTTTTGTTCTTTCGGACTTGGTCAGTTCCTTCACACAGGACTTTGATGGTGTCCAAAATTTGCTTCGATGTAGTGCAATTTATGATGCTTGTGAACATATTTTTATCAATTCCATTATAAAGTATGTTCATCACCTTAGCATCCTTTAACACTTGCAACTTGTCTTCGTTTGTATAATCACATTCTAGAGCAAGTTCAAAGTGTTCTGCAACAACAGATCTATCGACAGTTTTAGCAGGAATAAATTTCCTGGGTAGATAGGGACCCTTCTCAATCCTATCAATATAATCTGGATCTGTTGCTCTCAAATGCATGTACATCTTTTGCTTCCACATTAGATATTCTTCTCGTTTAAGAATAGGGATTCTAGTACCACCATCACGACTTCCCGCATACGCCATTATGCTAGAGCTGCTTGCTTCATCATTGGCCATCTTTTGGAACGTATTAATTGAATAAATTCAATTACAGGCTCTGATACCAATTGTTTTCCAAGTGAGATGCCGAGAACTTGTAGAAGGGGGGTTGAATACAAGTTCTTTGAATACTTTTTGAATTTCTTGTTCTTTAAGAAATTAAACTTTCTTGCGGAATATAAAGAACAAAAACTCAAATCAATTTATAAACAATTGCTATATTGATTTCACAACTGATTACAAATTCTAACAATCATAATAAATATGATTATCAGCTTCTTTTTTATTCTGTATAGGAAAAGATACAAACTATGAAAAACCTATACAGCTTCAAATTACAATTCTATATAAACCTAATTACAGCTTTTCTTACCACTGAATTACTATTGACTCAGTTCCTATTCTGAATAAAATTCAGCTTCCTTATTCGAATCAAATACAATCTTTCCTTTTTGATAGGAATAGATTTCTGGTTAGTTTCCTTACCAGCTACGTCTTCAATAATATCTTGCTTTACGTGGAAGACATTCCTTTTTAATTCGAACTATGTATCTTTCAGGAATAAATCACGATTAGTCCTTAATGCTTCATCTTTAGTCTCTGGTGACGTCATTACTAGTCTCCGGTGCTTTTAGTCCCTGATGACGTCAGATTGTGTAGTCTCCGATAGAGTTATTTAGTCTCCGATGCTTTAAGGCTTAGTCTCCGATTCTTTAAGGCTTAGTCTCCGATGACGTCAGCTTAGTCTCCGATGCTTTAAGGCTTAGTCTCCGATGACGTCAGCTTAGTCTCTGATGCTTTTAACTTTAGACTTTGATGACGTAAGCTTTAGTCTCCGACTTCTTTAGACTTAGTCTCTGATGACGTAAGCCTTAGTCTCCGATAGGCAAAACTAGTCTCCGATAGATAAAAGAACCTTAGTCTCTAACCAGTTTTCCTAGTCTCCGACAGGCCTTTTTGTGAACTCAAACGAATCAAATACACACTTCGACTTTCTGAAGCTTCGATAAACCATTCCAGCAGTTACTCAAAAGTAAGAAATATTTATATCTCTTTACAAAGAATGAATGAATTACAAACAAAGAGATAACTGCTAGCTACAAAACTTCAGTGTTACTAATTAACACTTTCTATACATTTGTACTCTAAGTAATCTAAAGACAATCATCATCAAATATTCTAAAACCTAACAGATATGTTTCGATTTCTGGAATTGTTTCAGTATTTCGTATATTAATATGATTAGTCTCCAACAGGCTTAATAATTAGTCTCCGATGAGCTAATGGGATTAGTCTCTGACAGGCTTAATAAATAGTCTCTGACAAGCTAATATGATTAGTCTCCGATAGTTACAAATTATCCCCTGACGAGCATAGTCTCCGATAGGCTTAATTTGAGCTTAGTCTTCAATAGACTATTTATCCCTTGATGCACGTAGTCCCTGATGAACTTAGTCTCCGATAGACTAATTATCCCTTGACGTGTGCGTAGTCCCTGATGAGCTTAGTCTCTGATAGACTATTTATCCCCTAATACGCGTAGTCCCTGATGAGCTTAGTCTCCGATAGACTATTTATCTCCTAATGCGCATAGTACCTCATGAGCTTAGTCTCCGATAGACTATTTATCCTCTAATGCGCGTAGTCCCTGATGAACTTAGTCTCCGATAGACTAATTATCCCCTGACGCATGCGTAATCCCTGATGAGCTTAGTCTCCGATAGACCATTTATCCCCTGATGCGCGTAGTCCCTGATGAGCTTAGTCTCCAATAGACTATTTATCCCCTGATGCGCGTAGTCCCTGACGAGCTTAGTCTCTAATAGAGAAAAATTGCACAATATAGATTGTGACTTGTAAAAATTTTTCCAGGGGGTGCTGCCCCCTTAGACCCCTGCTTGTTGATCGATCAGCGAGACCACTGCCAAGGGCCATGCCCCTTGGACCTCGCTAGGGGCCTCCTAACCCCTAGGATCCCGACAAGGGGGGTTGCCCCCTTGACCCTGCGCCGTAGCGCACGATTTTTGTGTCCCCAAATATGGTTTAATGATTTAAAAATTAATTAAAATATATATTTTTTTATTTTAATTGTTTAAATCATGTTATTATGTGCTTATTATGATATGCATGGTGCACAGTTATGGCCTTACGACCCATTAGGTTAGTGGTTTTGGTTTTGAAATACGGCTTGCATGTCTTGCCTTCTCTTATATCTGTATGTAATATTCTCTTGTCATCTTACTCCCCTCGAATGTAACTCAAGGTTTCTTTCTATAATGTAATGTACAACATAAAATATTTTAGTATAGGTTTCATTATTATGTAATCTATAAAGATGACCAGCAGAAGATGGAGATAAGGAAATGGATGCATGCAAACGGAGTTTCAAGAAAGCTGCCAAGTTTGAAGATCAATTACCACATTACACTGACCTTCAATCTTTTCATTAGCTTGGAAAAATTGGCATAGGATTTAGCCATAACTGTGTCACAATTAATTTTGCACTTTATTTATGCTTATATATGATATAATGAATAAATGTGCATGCTTAAAAGTTATAGTTAGTGAGATCTAATTTAATTAATAAAATCCCTCATAAAATCATTAAGTCTAAAACAGATGCCTTCCAATGATTAACACTCATCAAGGCCTTGATTGATGGATGTAGGTTTGCCAAAGCAAAGTACCCCTTTTATCTTGGCATGGTGCGATAGGATAATTGTGATATCCAAACTGTTAAAATTGGGCTTGACTTAACAAGGCTATCACAATAGGATTGTGGGTTTACATGTGGCGCCCCCAGAAATCCCCCAAGCCGGGCCCCTGACACTGTCAGCGATTTGGGTGACAGTTCCCGAGATCCCCAGGCTGGAACCCCAGGCTGCACCAGAAAACTACAACACAACAACAAAACAAAAAAAAAACACAGCCAAGCCTTAACAACATACCTGTGGGAAATATATTCCCAAAATACATTATTACAAAATCTTAAGGTCCACATCATCTTACAAAACCTCAAAGCTTGAAAATAAACAAGCTGCAGCGGAAACAAAACTCTAGATGGCTCATAAGGCCTTACAACTAAATCATAGTTAAGCAATTCTCTCCTTCCCTCTCTTAGGGGACTCAGCCTTCACGACATAACCTGAAAAACATTCATAGATTCCATATGAGCGTTTACGCTCAGCAAATATATATTCATAAGCTAGGAGAACAGATAATTCAAAAGCTTTAGTATTCATTGAGGTTGGGCGAAGCAATGCCAACACCTCCTGAAAAATCAATCAACATGTATCGTTTAGGGTTCCCCAGTGATATCAATGGGTTATCCTTCTTTAACAAATAAACCTTGATTCGCTCTCTCTTCATCAGATAATGCATCACCTGACCAGACTGATCATTATCTGACTTCCATACATAATCAAATTTCATCCCAGCTGGTCAGCCGGGTCGTTTGATTCATCATTTGACATACGTAGTCCTTCGCAGAAAGCATATGGTCTGTGGAAAGAATCACATTACCGATGCCTTGCCTCGGTCTATCATTCTTTATTATCATTGGCCAGAATACCAGGCGAAAGTATTCAACAGCCCCTTAACTTTCCATATGGATATATCTTCTTGTAAACATTTTCTCAATTTTGAATAGCCTTGACGTGCTAATCAATTAAAAGCAGCGACTGCCAACAACACATATTGGCATGCTTAACAATTAAAAGACAGTGATCATCATAGGCGGAACTATATATCCATATAGAAGTTACTTGGGTGTGCAGACAAGTTCATGACTTGCAACACCCAAACATCATTTTTATCATCATTTAGTGTGCTAGGAAATTTAAACAGCTAGCAACCACCCAATAACACATAGTTCAATCATCAACATCTTTCCACGTACATCGGATTCAATGATCGTACATTACTTAATCATAAAAGAAATCATCATCATACATAAGCATTAACATCATTCATTTACGTAAATCAAATTAATGATTATACGTAATCTGTAAGAAAGAAGTGGAATGAATATATACTTGCCTTGGTCCTTAGCTAAAATTCACTATATCGGTTGAAAAAGGTTTCTGCATAACATCATTGTGGGTATATCATGAGAAATCCAAACTTAATAGATGGCTATTCATATAGAAAATGGTTATTAGGGCACGAAGTTGCCCATTGGGGAAAATTTCACTCGTCAAAGACTATTTAACTCATCAGAGACTGATGACGTTATTTTTACTTATCGGAGACTAAGAATGACGTCATCGGAGACTATTAAACCCATAAGAGACTGATAACATCATCTTAACTCATCGGAGACTAAAGGTGACGTCATCATCAGAGACTAACATATATCTCATCAGAGACTATGAATAACGTCATCAGGGACTAAACTTAGTCTGTCGGAGACTAATGATGACATCATCAAGGACTAATTAACTTGTCAGGGACTGATGACGTCATCTTAACTCATCGGAGACTAAGGTTGACATCATCATCAGAGACTAATAATTCCTTCATCAGAGACTATGGATGACGTCATCGGGGACTAAACTTTAGCCTGTCGGAGACTAAGGATGACGTCATCAGAGACTAATAATCTCAACAGGGATTAATGACGTCATCTTAACCCATCGGGGACTAAGGGTGACGTCATCGGAGACTAGTTATTCCTTCATCAGAGACTAGTTATCTCATCAGGGACTGATGACGTCATCTTAACTCATCGGAGACTAAGGCTGACGTCATCAGAGACTAACATCAACACAGTCGGGGACTAACTATATCTCATCAGAGACTAAGAACGTCTCATCAGAGACTAACAACATCTCATCAGAGATTAACATAAAGCTTGTCTCTGCTACGATGGAAAAATCTAACAATAACAAACTCAACCTAGGTTTCCTCATGAATATGCAGAAGAATACAGTCTTTCTTTTAAAGCTTCATTCTTCCTTGCAAACCTAGTATATACAACTAATACTCTCCGATGACAAACAAAAAGAAACAAACAGAGGAGGACTTGATATTCTTACCTCCTGGGTTGACAAAAGAGATCAAAGCCTGTTTGATAGTGATCGTCCAAAAGAAAGAACTTGAAATTATACGGAGATGGTAGGTTTAAAGAAGAACTTTGGAAAAGGAAATCTTTAGAAAAGAGACTGAAAGGTTCCTCCGAATGAGGTATTTATAGGAGGCTGAGATTAAGCTGTGAAATAAAATGATTGGTTAATCTGGACGGTAAAACGGCTGCTCATCATGATTCTTAGTAGCTAAGCATCGTAACAAGCCTGTTGTCCTTCATACACATACGTTTAATCCAATTGATGACACATAAGCAGCTTATTAATCAAAATAACATACGTACACAATGATGTCATCATACTTAGGCTCTTAAGTCCTTCATGAGATTTAACCAGTCTGGATGCAAAGCTTCTTCAAATAATTACGAATGTCACCAAACATAAACATCATTGCTTATCCTTGCAACCAACAATCAAACAACAATAACCCCTTTAATGGGTCCAAAAATATTTAGACGTTCAAAAACATCATATATTAACTATACACGTTAATATATATAGAGGAAAAGAAAAAAAATAAAATATGAATAAATAAATTATTTATAGATAAACAAATTTTCTAGGTCGTTACATTAGAGGCATAGAGTTTGTATAAGTTCACTAGTTGAGCTTGAACAAATGTTGTTCGACAAACTATCCAAGAGTTATATATGATATAATTGACAAAGTGTTGTCTACCTAAATAATTATGTTTTGAGTGATTAGCCAAAGCTAACTTAGGGCATAATGAAATATGGATCTTGGCTCACTAGAAATATTTAAAAGAAATAATTCTGAATTAATGGTGAGGGCTATTAATTTGAATAAAATAGTGGGAGGTATATTTTGAATATGCCATTATCAAAAACATAACATTAAAATTTCTGCAAATTTACTTATTAATTTTGCATTTATGAATTGTAGATATTAATGGCAAACAACAACAATAGTAGCCTTTCATTGTGATCAGTCCTTGAGAAGGAAAAACTAAATGGGATTAATTTCCTAGACTAGCATAGGAATTTGAGGATTGTCCTCAAGTAGGAGCGTAAGCTCTATGTCCTGGATGGACCAATTCCTGCTGCACCAGCTACCACTGCACCACGTACAGAGCAGAATGCTTACAAGAAGCATCAGGATTATGCTCTGGATGTGGACTACCTTATGTTAGCAACCATGAACCCTGAGCTTCAGAAGCAACATGAGTTGATGGATGCTTATGACATGATTGAACATCTTAAGAAGTTGTTTAAGGGGCATGCTCAGCAGGAGAGGTATGATACGAGCAAAGCATTGTATCATTGTAAGCAGGGTGAACGTGATCCAATCGGTCCACATGTTCTTAAGATGATTGGGTATATTGAGTACCTAGATAGCTTGGGCTTTCCACTTACTCAGGATGCTCAAACTGATCTTGTCTTACAATCTCTAAACAATAGCTATTCTCAATTTGTCATGAATTATCTCATGAACGAGATTGAGAAACCACTTACTGAGTTGTTGAGCATGTTGAGAACTGCTGAAAACAACATGAAAAAGGCAGGACCCTCTCCCATTTTGATGGTGCAAAAGGGGAATGCCAAAGGAAATGGAAAGGGCAAAAAGAAGAAGATGGGATCTAAATCTTTCGCCAAATCCAAATCCAATAAGGCTTTGAAGCCTAAAGGTGGGATAGCTAAAGAAGGTAATTGTCACTTCTGTGGAAAGCCTGGACACTGGAAAAGGAATTGTCATGCTTACCTGGAAGATCTAAAGAAGAAGAAAGGAAGTAGGACTTCCGATTCAGGTATATATGTTATAGAAGTCAATTTATCTACTTCTACATCTTGGGTATTTGATACTAGATGTGGTTCTCACATTTGTGTAAATGTGCAGGAACTGCAAAGAAGTAGACCATTGGCTAAAGGCGAGGTGGACCTACGCATTGGAAATGGAGCAAGAGTTGCTGCATTAGCTGTAGGAACTTACCATTTGTCTTTGCCTACTGGGCTAGTATTAGAACTTGAAGACTATTATTATGTGCCTGCTATAAGCAGGAATATTATTTCTGTTTCTTGTTTGGACAAGAAAGGTTTTTCGTTTATAATAAAGAACAACAGTTGTTCCTTTTATTTAAATGAAATGTGTTATGGAGTAGCACAATTGTTTAATGGTCTTTATGTTCTTGATTTACAAATGCCCATCTATAATATAAATACTAAACGGCTAAAATCGAAAGATATTAATCCAACTTATCTCTGGCATTGTCGTTTGGGCCACATCAGTGAGAAACACATATCCAAACTCTATAAAGATGGGTATTTGGACTCATTTGATTTTGAATCATATGATGTATTCGAGTCTTGTTTGTTGGGAAAAATGACTAAAACACCTTTCACTGGACATAGTGTACGGGCCAGCGATGTATTGGGCCTCATACATACTGATGTATGTGGACCCATGAGTTCGCTAGCTAGATCTGGGTTTTGCTACTTTATTACATTTACTGATGATTTCAGTAGATATGGATATGTGTATCTTATGAAACACAAATCCGAATCTTTTGAAAAGTTCAAAGAATTCAAAAATGAAGTACAAAACCAATTTGGCAAAAGTATAAAAGCCATCCGATCAGATCGAGGTGGTGAATACTTAAGCCAGGAATTTGACAATCTTCTTAAAGAGTGCGGTATTATATCACAACTCACTCCAACAGGAACACCACAATGGAATGGTGTGTCTGAAAGGAGGAATCGTACCTTGGTAGACATGGTACGATCCATGATGAGTCATACAGATCTTTTGATAAGCTTCTGGCATCACGCCCTAGATGTTGCTTTGATACTTAACTGTGTTCCTACAAAGACGGTTCAAAAGACACCATATGAGATGTGGACTGGGAAACGTTCTAGTATGTCTTTTATGAAGATTTGGGGATGCGAAGCGTATGTAAAGCGTCTAGCTTCCGACAAGCTCGGACCTAAATCAGATAAGTGTAATTTTGTGGGATACCCTAAAGAAACAAAAGGGTATTATTTCTACTAACCTTCAGAGAACAAAGTGTTTGTTGCTCGCACTGGAGTTTTCCTATAAAGAGAATTTTTCTCTGAAGAAAACAGTGGGAGGCATATAGAACTCGAAGAAATTCGAGAACCACAAAATACCAAAGAACCTAAGATGGAACATGAGCAGGAGCCACAAGTTGTTGTGGAAACTGAACCTGCTCAAGTAACACAAGCTCCTCGTAGATCTGGTAGGACACGTCATGAGCCTGAAAGATATTATGGATATCTTATCACTCAAAGTGGCGAAGTAAAGCTCATAGATGATGATGAGCCTACTTCCTATCAAGAAGCTATGAACGGACCTCAGTCTGAGAAATGTCTTGAAGCCATGAAATCTGAGATGGACTCCATGTATGCCAACCAAGTGTGGACTTTGGTTGACCCACATGAAGGGGTAAAACCAATTGGGTGCAAATGGGTTTTCAAGAAGAAAACTGACATGGATGGTAATGTAGAAACCTATAAAGGGCAATTGGTCGCAAAAGGTTTCAAACAAGTTCAAGGTGTTGACTATGATGAGACTTTTTCTCCAGTAGCCATGGTTAAATCCATCAGGATCTTACTTGCTATTGCAGCTTTTCATGACTATGAAATCTGGCAGATGGATGTCAAAACAGCTTTCCTTAATGGAAATCTACTTGAGGATGTGTATATGACACAACCCGAGGGTTTTGTCACTCCAAAGGATGCTGGAAAGGTATGTAAGCTACAAAGATCCATTTATGGATTAAAGCAAGCATCTCAGAGCTGGAATCTTTGTTTTGATGAAGCAATCAAAGAGTTTGGCTTTATCAAGAATGAAGATGAACCTTGTGTTTACAAAAGGTTTAGTGGGAGTCATATTATATTCCTAGTATTATATGTCGATAACATATTATTTATTGGGGATGACATTCCTTCCTTACAAGCAGTCAAGACATGGTTGGTAAAATGTTTCTCCATGAAAGACTTGGGTGAAACAACCTATATTCTAGGTATCAAGATCTATCGAGATAGATCGAGAAAGATGCTTGGCTTAAGTCAAAGTACATACATTGATAAAGTGTTGAAATGGTTCAGCATGCAAGATGCTAAGAGAGGTTACATACCCATGTCGCATGGATTAACGCTCTCTAAAGCTCAATGTCCTAAATCACAAGATGATAAGGATCGCATGAGTAAGATTCCTTATGCTTCGGCAATTGGATCTATCATGTACGCAATGTTATGTACGCGTCCTGATGTTTCGTATGCTTTGAGCATGACGAGCAGATACCAGTCAAATCCAGGTGAAGGTCATTGGACAGCAGTCAAGAATATCCTAAAATACCTCAAAAGGACTAAGGATGCATTCTTGATATATGGAGGTGAAGAGGAACTGGCAGTAAAGGGTTACACTAATACTAGTTTCCAAAATGACAATGATGACTATAAGTCACAGTCAGGTTACGTGTTTTGCCTTGATGGTGGAGCTGTGAGCTGGAAAAGTTCGAAGCGAGAGACAGTTGCCAATTCTACAACAGAGGCTGAGTATATTGTTGCTTCCAATGCAACAAAGGAGGCTGTATGGATAAAGAAGTTCATTACTGAACTTGGTGTTGTTCCTTCTATTGTTGATCTAGTAGATCTCTACTGTGATAACAATGGTGCCATTGCACAATCGAAGGAACCTAGATCTCACCAACAACCAAGCATATACTTAGGCGTTTTCATCTCATTCGAGAAATTATCAAGAGAGGTGATGTACATATTTGCAAAATACTGACAGAAGAAAATGTTGCAGACCCACTGAGCAAGGCTTTGTCGCAGCAGAAGCACGAAGGTCACACTATTGCTATTGGTATTAGATACATGAGTGATTGGCTCTAGTGCAAGTGGGAGATTGTTAGAGTGTATGCCCTAATGGCCAATTATGTAATGATTGTGACACTATATTTATGATATGTTTTGTTTAAATGATAATTTCTTTTATTGTGTTTTATTTACTGCGTTATGTAAATGTTAACATAATAAATGTCCTTAGAAGAATGATACTAATTATATGGATTCAAGTATGTGACTTGAATATGAGATCATATAAGTATGTAATGTATCATTATTCTTAAATGTCCCTAGTCGAGTATCATTCTCAGTGGGACAACAATAATACATTGAGACTAGTATGTGGATTAATTGATGGCCATATCTCATTGGTCATAAATATATACGAGATATATTAAGTTGATACGTAGGTACATGTTAGAGAACATAGTACTGGACAGACCCACCATGAGAATTCTACATGGAGCATTATGCTATGTGTCATAAGTAATTCTCATAGTGATAATGATGTAATGGTCCTTCGACCTGAAGTCATGACATTTCTACATAAGGCGTTATGCGTTTTAACATTATCAAAAGTCACCTTTAACCATGTAATACCCCAGAATTGTGTAATTGTTATTATAACATCAATAAATAAATTTTAGACAAAATTTCAGGTTCTTGCATAAATAAATTTTGGTCGAAATTATTTATGAGCAAAAGAAATTATTCCTTTATAATTACCAAAAGGAATAATTTGCTAATTTGTTATCCGAATTAATTTTGGTAGTAATCTAAATTATTACTACTACAGAATTAATTTTTGGGTGTAAGATATTATTGGAATTAATTTGTGTGATAGTACAAGTTAAATTAATTTTTGGTATTATTGGAAATTAATTTAAAGGATAGTGATATGAATTATCACTATGCCTATTATGAGAAAGATAACTGAGTAATTATCCTGTATAGTGAGTAAGCACCGTGTAATGAGTATATATCACAGGTGTTGAGGTGATTTTTAATGACTAAGCGTCGCAAAAGGTGAGTCATATGTACTACCACTTGACACCTATTAGTATTCATACTTACGTGTAATATTGATTTAGTAAATTTCAAGTCCGTTAGTAATCTAAGTAAGAAATATCTCAGATATTTTTACTTTCCCAACACCTATATAAGGAAAACCTCTACTACTCATTTTCCTCACAACACTCTCAAATACATAAATTCCCTAAACCCACGATTATATTCCTATAGTTAGTTCTGCAGTAGCAAAAGCTTGTCAGGTAAATATTCAATGCTTTTATTAAGTTATTTAATTTCATTATTTGGTCATTTAGCTTAAGTAGAAATCTGTATGAAACATTAAAATTATGTTGTCAAATAAAAATAATAAACCATAGACAAAATTTATTAGTCCCTGATAGGCAAAATTTATTAGTCTCTGATGATGACGTCAGCGTTAGTCTCTTATGGGTTAAGATGACGTCATCAGTCTCTTATGAGTTAAATTAGTCTCCGATGATGACGTCAACGTTAGTCTCTTATGGGGTTAAGATGACGTCATCAGTCTCTTATGAGTTAAATTAGTCTCCGATGATGACGTCAGCATTAGTCTCTTATGGGGTTAAGATGACGTCATCAGTCTCTTATGAGTTAATTAGTCTCCGATGATGATGCCATCCTAAGTGTCTTATGGGTTAAGATGACGTCATCAGTCTCTTATGGGTTAATTAGTCTCTGATGATGATGTCATCCTTAGTCTCTTATGGGTTAAGATGACGTCATCAGTCTCTTATGGGTTAATTAGTCTCCGATGATGATGTCATCCTTAGTCTCTTATGGGTTAATATGACGTCATTAGTCTCTTATGGGTTAATTAGTCTCCGAAGATGATGTCATCCTTAGTCTCTTATGTGTTAAGATGACATCATCAGTCTCCTATGGGCAAAATTTGTTAGTCTCCTATGGACATAAAACTCATCCCCTAATATGGACTTAGCATGACTTAGATGTTATAACCTTATTACCTAAGCATATTTATAATTCTAATTTCTTTTACTTATTCATGAATTATGAAGCAGATTTCGCAGGAAACCAAATAGTCACCGGTCAAGGCAAGTAATCTATTTATTACATAAATCTCAGTTGCTATGAGATTTTGTTAGTAATTTATTTGTTACATATATTTCAACAATTCTAAAAATTATGCAAGTAATGTTTTCAATGTATAATATAGTTGTTTTACGTAAATTATTTCCAAAGTGATATATTTAACATCTTTCTAATATATCACACCATTATTTATACAGACATAAATGTAAGTATGATGTTTATACACATGATCATTTAATTCGATCTATGTTAAGTTATGACAGACAAGTGTTTAAACATTTCTTCTTACGTATACATAATTGTTTCATATACGTACTGATAGAGAATCTTTTATTCAACTAAAGTTAATATCATTTCGAGAGATGCTTGATTAAAATGTCTCATTCACAAGCATCTAGCTATTTTGTGCCAATATATGACATCTTGAGATATATTTAGTTTAATTATCTTCAGTTATTACAAGGTTAATGAATAACTTGTGACCTTCACAGTGACTACAAGAGTGCTGTGTGATCATCTTGGTAAGTCCCCTGAGGTTAGACCCTCATTAAAATTACAAGGATGCTATGTAGTCACCTTGGTAAATTCCACTGAGGCGTCAAAATCTTATCCACTGTAAGGACTTTACTTTGAGTAAGGGGATCAACCCAGATATGAGAATGGGAAACTCTATTCTGCCGGACCAAAGAGAATGTAGATGTAATTAAATCTACTATTAAATGTCATACGTATGTACATAGCAGATCACATTGAAGTAGCATTGGCCCGCTATTATCATGTGATAAGAGATATTCTCAGTAGGCCCATGTGCTTAACAGAATTGATGATCAAGTAAGTCATAGTACTGAAAGATGTCATGAGAGAGATGTTCAAGTAAGTCATCGTACTGAAAGACATCCGAGAACTTATGTGGATTCCTTTATTTCTGCAGAGGCATGATATTGCCAATATTTCTTCTAGTTAAAGACTTGGGTTCTCCTCATTTGAATCCAATAGTTGAAATTCTTAATATTTTAACGTTGCCATAAAAATGCTATTTTTAAATAGTTTCAGACTCTCACTTATTTTGGAATATTATATTACTTGCTGAGCTTTTGTTGCTCATACTTGTTTGTTCTCTTTCAGTTCAACCCAAGAAGGAAGAAAATTCTAAGGGTAAAGAAACGTTATACCAGTTTCAGTAGATTTGGCAGTCCGGGGCTCATAAATATGATTTTCGGTTGGTTTTGATCTGGTTGTGTTTTAAAGAAAAAGTTATGTCATTCCGCTACTAGAATCTCTCAAAACAATGTATTCTCTGTTTTAAAAATTAATATTATGAAGAGAAAAAAGTTATTTTCTTGGTGTGATAGTTCTTTGGTACCCCCCTTGACGACCCAATTTTTTCACTAATGATCTTGGTCTTAACAGTTGATATTAAACTGGCGACCTAGTCTAAGGTTGGGGAAATTGAGGCTGTCACAAACCGGGTGTACGATAAAGGTGATTGTTGGATGCATAATGAGTTATGTGAGAAATGGGAATGATGTAGATGGAATTTAACCCTCCTATAAATTAAGGGTGATATTTATAGACCTCTTGATTGAGTGAAACTATGAAATGCATGGCCATGCTCAAATAGAGATTTGTTTCATATAGTTTACTCATTGATCAAGAAAATTGAGATTAAATTATGAAGAGGATGACACATCCATGCCTTGAATTTAATCTTAGATATTATGGTTAAAAGGATTAAGTTACATTGAATCATTGGTCACGAAAGGTAACGTCGAATCTATGACTTTATTATTACTTGAGTAACAGTGATGTATTACTAGATGCCGCTCACTATTTATAATTTTGTAATATGGTTTAAAATTATTGTCAACGTAATAATAACCTACAGGGTCACACACAAAGAACATTCGTCAAGGAGATATAATTTAAATGTCAATGATTTTAATATATCAATAAGATTGATTTAATTAAATCATGGCTTTAAATTATATATATATATGTAATCTGTATGAAGTAGAGTCCTTTGGAAGGAAATACGAATATATATTTATTTGTACATATATATATTAATTAAGTGAGACTTGATTAAATATATATCTAATAAATATAAAATTCGGATTTTAATTCTCCTAATTAGATTAGGTTTTGGAATAATTCTATAAAAGACTATATATATGATATATCAGCTATTCTCTCAAACCAACGTTTTACCTAGTCGCTCATAAGAGAGAGACTAGAGTTAAGAGAGATAGAGAAAAGAGATACAGATCATACAGCTAGTAGTGTAACTCTTCTTGTTCGAATCGTAAGACGGTTCGTGGGTGTTTGTGTGGATACCGTAGAGACGTTGTCCAGTTGTATTGTGTTAAAGATTTGGAGACGATCAACACCTTCACCAAAGCTTTAGATTCGCATAATTAATCGGTAAAAACTTAAATTATCTGTATTAAATTGTTTCGCATAGATCCTCGGGTTTGGGTTTCGTTTTTTTTTTTTTGTTAATCGTATTTTTTCGCTGCGTTTTATCCTACGAAATTGAACACTTTAATCCCTGAAGCTTTAATGATCTTATTTGGAATGTCTGATGTGCGGTATAACTCAAGTGACTTTGAGTAACAACAGACATTCCTCTTCACTATCAAGTCCTTTATAAGTTTTCGCTGACGACTTGTATAGTGCAGAGTAATTCATCCCTTGATGACCAAATTAATCATTAGTGGATGCAAAACTTGTGCATATACTTAGGTTTATTGATTACCTTAAGTATTTACAGATGCACAACTTATTCTCTAAACATCATCATCATTATTTATCTTTAAAAATGTATTACAGGAGAAAATATTGTACCATTTGTAGTCCCTTTGTATTCTGTTTTGGTTTATTTTGTTATTTTGGATGTGTTTTGTAGTGCCATTTTGAGCATATGAAATATAAGAATTTATCCGCTGAGTGTGTAATTTGTATTGGATAATATTGTAAAATCTTAGTAAGCTTTTGGAGTATATCAAAGGTTTGAAACTCATTGATTGAATTATCATTATCCATTAATGGTAGTTTACATTATCATTATCCATTGATGACAATTTATAATGTAATATTATAATTTAGTATTATAATTTTAATATTATAATGTAATGATAATGTAATTTTAATATTATAATGTAATTATATTATAAGTTTAATATTATAATCTAATTCTCATATGATATAGTTTATGTAATTTTAAATAATATAAAATATAGTGGCATGGCTATTTTATTTTATATTTTTAATAGTTTATAAATTACATAATAATATAAAATAATTGCGCCTCCATTACAGTTGTGGTCTTTTATCCATCCTTATGTGAGCTGTTAGTGAGAGAAGCACATGGAGGGGGACTTGTTGGTCATTTTGGCGAGGGAAAAACATTGGAGTCCTTGAAGGAGCACTTCTATTGGCCAAGCATGGATCGTGATGTGCATCGGGTGATAGAAAGATGTGTTACGTGCATGAAAGCAAAAGCACATCAACAACCACATGGTCCGTATATGCCTTTGCCAGTTCCAAATCATCCTTGGGTTGATTTAAGCATGGACTTTGTGTTGGGATTGCCAAGAACAGCAAGAGGTAAAGATTCCATCTATGTTGTTGTTGACAGATTTTCAAAGATGGCACACTTTGTACCATGCCATAAGACGGACGATGCGACACATGTGGCTGACTTATTCTTTCGAGAAATAGTGCGTTTGCATGGTATGCCAAAGACCATTGTGAGTGACAGAGATGTGAAGTTCCTTAGCTATTTTTGGAAGACTTTATGGCATAAGCTAGGGACAAAGTTGTTGTTTAGTACGGCTAGTCATCCTGAAACAGACGGCCAAACGGAAGTGGTGAACAGAACCCTGGGAACTTTGTTGTGAGCTTTTGTGGGGAAATCTTTAAAGGATTGGGACAAAAAACTGGCTTTTGTCAAATTTGCTTATAATCGCAGTGTACATTCTGGTTCTCGTATGTGTCCCTTTGAAATTGTTTATGGCTTTGCACCATTGACTCCATTGGATATGTTACCAATTCCAATTGAGCATGTAAATAATTTAGAAGGACAAGCTAAGGCTGAATTTGTCAAAAAGCTGCATAAAGAAGTTCAAGAGCGATTACAACGAGCTAATGAGGCCTATATTAGGCGTACAAAAAGAGGCAAGAAAGGCCATGTCTTTGAGGTAGGTTGTTTTCCCAGTGAGATGGCCTAGAACTTATAGAAGGGGGGTTGAATACAAGTTCTTGCAACTTTTTCCGAATTCCTGTTCTTTAAGAAATTAACTTTCTGCGGA
>CM025787.1:13731821-13749461 GCA_014636745.2 Centella asiatica | reverse complement strand
ATGCTTTACTTCGTGTAATATCCGATGCTTTACTTCGAGTAATCTCCAATGTTTTGGCTTTAGTCTCTGGTGATGTCAGCATTTAATCTCCGAGGTATTGTTTTAATCTCTGATGACGTCAGCATTAATCTCTGACTCTTTATTACAATCCCCGATGACGTAAGCTTTAATCTCCGATGACCAATCCTTCAATCTCCGATGAACAAAACATTTTAATCTCCGATGAAGGATTCTTCAATCTCCGATGGGCAAAGTCCAATCTCTGATGAACAAAATTTTAATCTCTGATGGACTTTTCCCTTAATCTCCGACAAGCCAAAATCAATCTCTGAAGGACTAATTAACTTAAACAACTTGTTGAACAAACTCAACGAGTATTCCAGCAGTACATACAAAAGTAATGAACCTATCTCTTTATTATAATGACTAAATTACAAACAAGAGATACTACTGCTAGCTACAAAACTAAAGTGTTACAAACCAACACTTTTCTGTACATTTGTATTTCTAAGTATTCTAAAGACAATCATCATCAAATGTTAATAAAACCTAACAATCATAAGCAAGAAGAACAGATAATTCAAAAGCTTTAATATTCATTGAGGTTGGGCGGAGCAATGCCAACACCTCCTGATAAATCAATAAACATGTATCATTCAGGGTTCTCGAGTGATATCAAGGGGTAACCCTCTTTAAAAATAAATCTTGATTCGCCCTCTCTTCATCAAATAATGCATCACCTGACCAGACTGATCATTATCTGACTTCCTTTAACAATCAAATTTCATCCCAGCTGGTCAGCCTGGTCGTTTGATTCCATCCTTTGACATACGTAGTCACTTGCAGAAACCAATTAATCTGCGTGGGTCTGATTACCGATGCCTCGGTCTTTCATTCCCTATCATCATTGGCCAGAATACCAGGCGAAAGCATTCAATAGCCCATTAACTTCCCATATGGATATATCTTCTTAAAACATTTTCTCATTTTGAATAGCTTTGGCGTCCTAACAATTAAAGGCAGCGACTGCCAACAATATTGGCGTGCTCAACAAATAAAAGCAGTGACGGCCAATAGCATAACTATATATCCATACAGGATTTACTTGGGTGTGCATACAAGTTCATGACTTGCAACACCCTTACATCATTTTCATCATCTTTTGGTGTGCTAGGGACTTTAAACAACTAGCAAACACCCAATAACGCATAGCTCAATAATCAACATCTTTTCACGTACATCGAATCAATGATAGTACGTTACTTAATCATCAAAGAGATCATCATTTTTCATAGGCATTAACATCAACATTTACGTAAATCGAAATAATGATTCTACGTAATCAGTAAGAAAGAAAGTGGAATGAGTATATACTTGCCTTGGTCCTTAGCTAAAATTCACTACACTGGTTGTAAAAGGATTCTGTAAAACATCCTTGTGGGTATAACATGAGAAATCCATACTTTGAAAGGATAACTATGCAAAACAGAGGATGGCCATCAGGGCATATTTTACTCGTCAGGGGATACATTACCTATTAGAGACTACGGATGACGTCATCGGGGACTAGATTTAGCCTGTCGGAGACTAAGGCTGACGTCACCAGAGACTATCCTTAGCCTGTCAGAGACTAAGACTGACGTCACCAGAGACTATTCTTAGCCTATCGAAGACTAAGGCTGACATCACCAGAGACTATCCTTAGTGTGAAGACCCGGATTTAAGTCTTGCTAAATTTCTTGCGTCTCTGCTCTACCTACCACATTTAATACCATGTTCATTTATTTTCAAAAGTATGACTTAATGCATATTCTAACGATCGGAGTTAATGTCATTTAATTCAAGTTGTCTAAGATGAGTGTAGTGTTGTTGACAACCACCTGGTGGACAAACCTTTAACTACCAAACATTCTTTTGTCAGTAGTTGCAACCCCATGCTTGAGTATTCTTTAACCTGATTTTTAACCCTAAACCGTGTTTTGGATGGCATGCAAACCATAGGAAATGTTACATATCACTGAGAGAATGATGAGTTTTGACCTAAGTGTGGTTATGGTTGAGGACACCACACATGGAGGAGTGAGGAAGACGACCTTGTATCTGAGACAGACCTTAACCTAGTCTCTGACGGGTTTGAATTAGTCTCTGATCTTGTAAATTAATCCCCCGATGGGTTGATAATCCCCGATGGGTTGATAATCCCCGATGGGTTATTAATCCCCGATGCGTTATTAATCCCCGATGAGTTATTAATCCCCGATGAGTTATTAATCCCCGATGGGTTGATAATCCCTAATGGGTTATTAACCCCCGATGAGTTATTAACCCCCGATGAGTTATTAATCGCCGATGAGTTATTAATCCCCGATGAGTTATTAATCCTCGATGGGTTATTAGTCTCCGATGAATTAAAGCGTAGTAATTCCCTGATGCGCAGTTTGATTTAAAACTATAAAATGTTATTTTCTTAAATTATTTTAAGATGTTTAAATTGATTTCTTAACCTCAATAGTTTTTATATCAGATTGAGACGTTAAAAGTTAAGGACATCACATGTGCATTTTCCCTCATATTTTAACCCAGATATTAAATTCATCTTGTGATATGTATATTCTTATAGAATTTTCCACTCACGAGTAAATTAAATTTTGGTCGTGAGCAAAGGACTGAGGCAAGTATATTCACAATCTCATGCTTATTTCAGTTTAACGCATTATCATTTGTTCCGATATGCGTAGAAGGTTGGATTTATACTTTAATTGTTCTGATGAATGAGCATACTATGCTTTTGATTCTGCTAGTATGATATGAATGATGATGCATGGATATAAATGAGCTTTGAATTTCAGCTATGTTTTCAATCTTATATCTGTGCAATGAGAATGTGAATGATGTCCCTTATGGGGGTTATGCCACATGGTTGGCAAGAGGAAAGGAAAGGTGCTGATGTGTTCTTCACCTGACCAAGACGAAATGTTATTTGACTACGTAGTCACTCAGAGGGATCATGCGGTCCAGCCTGGCCAGCTGTGTACTGTATGGTTAGCAGATCCACGGGTGTAGCCCCCGTTGGATATTTAAGAAAGTTATGATCAGGTGTATACCTGACTTTCTTCAAGGGAGGATCACAAGTTGTATATCATCAGTGAATCCTCAAGGATATTTGAAGGTTTCCGAGGTCTTGGCATTGCTTCACCAAGCCTCACAAACAGAATTTGAATTTCTCTCCTTTGATTCCAGATGAAATTCGTTGAATTATTCATATTTTCCTCAATGTGTATATACTTGCTGGGCGTAAAACGCTCACCCATGTTGAATGTTAATGTCTTGCAGGACAGAAAGCTAAAGTTGAACCCTCTGATAAGGGGAAAGCAAAGATGATAAGCTACTAAGTGTTTATCCTTTTGATAGAACTGATGAAGGAAAGAAAGGAATGAAGGAAGGAAGGAAGGAAGACGTTTGAAGAGTTAATGAGATTTATTTTGTTATTAAGAAATGATGTATTAGCTTCCGCTGTAATTACTTAATTCTTGGGTTGTAATCACATGATGATAAGCTACTAAGTGTTTATTATGAATGGATGAATGGTTATCTTTACCTTCTTATGATGATGCCCTAGTCCGGTATGGGATTATGGGGTCGTCATCCTTAGCCTGTCAGAGACTAAGGCTGACGTCACCAGAGACTATCCTTAGCCTGTCAGAGACTAAGGCTGACGTCACTAGAGACTATCCTTAGCCTGTCGGAGACTAAGGCTGACGTCACCAGAGACTATCCTTAGCCTGTCGGAGACTAAGGCTGACGTCACCAGAGATTAATGTTAACTCATCAGAGACTGATATTATCTCGTCAGAGACTAACATTATCTCATCAGAGACTGATCATAGAACTTGTCTCTGATAAAAGGGAGTCTTTCATGATCAAGAACGTTATCTAATGAAAAACAAATCAATCTAAGATACATAATCATCTTTTTATGACTCAAAACACCATGCTCTCTAACCACTTTATTCGCTCTTCAGCACATAAAGTGAATACCTTCGGATACTACATAATAACGAAAAATAGAGGAGAACATAAGATTCTTACCTCTTGGGTTGATGAAAGAAATCAAAGCTTGTTGGAAAGTAATCATCCAGAAGAAAGAACTTGAAATTATATGGAGATGGTAGGTTTAAAGAAGAACTTTAGGAGAGAAAATCTTTAGAAAAGAGATTAAAATTTTACCTTCGAATGAGGTATTTATAGTAGGCTGAGATTAAGCCTTGAAATAAAGTGATTGGTTAATCTGGACGGTAAAACGACTGCTCATCATGATTCTTAACAACTAATACATGTAATAAGCAACTGCTGTCGCACATGCACATAAGCTTCATCAACTAATGACACACAAGCAGCTTATTAATCAACTTAACCTATGTACTCATGAGGTAATTGCTCTTACATACGCCATTCTGTTTAGCATGAGATTTACTGATCTGGACGCTTGACTCCTTCAAGCATTATAAATATAATTTGCTTTTCCTCATAATCAACCTCCAAACAAATTATAACCCTTTAATGGGTCCACAAATATTTAAACATTCAAAAACATCATATATTAACTATACATATTAATAAGAAAACCAATATGAGTAAATAAATTATTTATAGATAAACAAATTTTCCAAGTTGTCACATACAACTTCTAACATTTCTGTAAATTCAATTACAAAATCTGATTCTGAATCGTAATTTAGCTTCTAATCCTATTCGATAATACCAATTCTATGTAAAATCCAAATAGTAGCTCTAATTTAATAAGAAAAACAACTCTGGCATATTTCCTAACCAGCTTTGTCTTCAACACAACTTCTTTGTCCATGTTGAAGTCAACTTCTAATTGAATTAGAACTCTGTACTACATCGGAGAGTAATATTTACTTTAGTCTCTTATGGCTTCAATAATAGTCTCTGGTCTAGTAATCTTAGTCCTTGACAGACTTAGCTTACTCTTTTATATGCTTAGCCTTAGTCTCCGATAGGCTTTTCCCTTAGTCTCCGACATGCTTAATTTTGAACTTAGTCTCTGACAAGCCTTTTAGTCCCTCACGAAGAACTATCCCCTGACTTTGTTGAATTCTTCAATATAGTTTTGGTAGTCTCTTACAATACAAATTAACTTACTCTCTTATAAAAATATATTATAACAATCAGAAAGGTGATGTATTTGATCTGGGAGGATCAAACACAGGTTGCGAAAAATAACTTTAGGAAGATTTTGTAAAGACTTGAATCACCAAGATTCAACATTAAAAGGTCAATCTACTTAGTTTTCTTAAAGAATTTAATCACCCCAAGCAAAAACAAATCAGTTGTGAAAGTCTAAAGGATTTAACCACCAACTCTCAAGATAACTGCAACTAAAAACTCACACAAGTTTATTAATCAAAGTCTATATTCTCATCGTACAATATAAACAACTATTTATAAGCTGAGATAAACCCTAATCCTACTTTGAAAAGAATATTACATTGGAAAGAAATCTAATATGAAAAGGAATATAATTTAACAAGGAAAGATAACAAACCTATTTGGAATAGGAAACAAATACGAAACAAACACGAAAAAATAATAAAATACATAAAAATAAACTTCTCGTAGCTGTCAATGGATAATTATCCCTGACGAGTCGAATGGCTATCGGAGGATAATTATCCCCTGATGGCCTAAACAGTCATCAGTGGATCATTATCCATCGATGGGTTACTCGATCCCCTAACGATGATGTCATACCATCCCCTGATTATCTTTCGATGACATCATCCCCTGATGCGTGTGTGAACATCCCCTGATACCAGTTCTCAGCATCCCCTGATCCATTTCTTGGCACCCCCTGATGCTATCCCGACACCCCCTGATTCTCACCAGTGCCCACGATAACTTTATTCCAACAAACTTACTTACCAAAAATATAAAACTAGAAATCAACTAAAACCGAATTAAAAGTTAATTACCCACCAATTAATACAATGGATCATACTCCTTTTCTTCGAAAAAAATTGTCCTCAATTGTGCAACATCTTCATGACAAACACAAGGAGTAAAAATCCCAACTCTAACTACTAAGTTAACTCCCACCGAGTACCACAAACGTTAACACATTGAAAGAGACTTCACCAATTCTTGCCTCTATCAAATGGAATATGCATTGAATACCAACTAACCAGCACGATATCGTTATCATAGTCAATATAAAACCTTACCTGCTGCAATCTCCGATCAACATAAGACTTTGTAGTTGCTTCCCAAATTCGACATGGTGCAAAAACAACTTTTCCTTTATAATTTCCTAGATTTAATTCAGGTCCATGCAAAGTATATCTCCAAAAAATGCGATGGTGACCACAACATTCTTCTCAGACTCATCCGACTTAGACCTTTCAAAGAAATTACTCAAACCGTCCTTGGATTCAGTAAAATCATGTTCTAAGATTTTAGAAGGTTCCCCCAGAGTGTTGTCAGGTTCTAAAGGAACTGAATTTGCTTGCAAAATTCTCATAACCATCAGGTGTGAACCACGTGTTTCTGGCTCTTCCTCAGAGTTAACTTCAAAATCTGCATCAACCCTTTTGCATAGGCTTTGCTCCCCTTCTTCAGTTGTTTTTATCTCCTTTGATGCATACACTGCCTCAATCTCTTCAATGTCATGCAAGGTCATGACTCTATTACTAGGACATTCACGTTGCACATGTCCATAGCCCTTGCACTTGAAGTAAATCTTCCTATCTATTGAAGTTAAGGGAGTAGAGTTCTTGTCCTTGCCCTCTTTGAACTTGTCAAAGCTTGGAGTGAATTTAGCCACAGGTTGTGCTTCTTTCCTTTCCTCAGACCTCTCCCATTCAAAAGTCTGAATGTTGGGCCTTTCATGTCTGATTCGTTGATCCTTAACATGCTTCTCTACTTGCATCGCCACTTTACAAATTTCTTCAAAATACCAATAAGGTTGGAGTTCAACATTTTTTGCAATATTAGAATTTAGCCCAATTTAAAAATGTGCAATCTTGTGTTCCACTCTTTCTTCTAGATCACAGAGTAACGTTAACTTTTCAAACTCTATTATGTAATCTTCCACCGAGAGTGGTCCTTGTTTAAATCCTTGTAATTTGAGAAAAACATCTTGCACATAATCTGTAGGAAGGAATCATTTCTTCATTCTGTTTCTCCATGCTTCCCAAGACTCTATCAGTGCTTTGCCCTCTATCCTCCTTTTGTTCTTCAAGTTCTCATACCACAAGTTAGCATAACCTGAGAATTTTAACACAACCACCTTGAATCTCTTATGGTCATCATAGTCTTTATAATCAAAGACTCATTCAATACGTTGTAACCATTCAAGAAATTTCTTAGGCTTCATGTTGCCATCAAAATCTGGAATGTCCAAACGCAGATCTTTATCTCATCAACGTTTTCTCTTGCTCTATGATGTACTGGCCTGGTTACCTCTTCCCCCTCTGAATCCGAGGTACGAACAGATCTGGTACTTCTTTTTGGACTAGTAGAAGGATTTTTTCTATCTAATCTTGCTAGGATCTTATTCAGTTTATCCGTCAAATTGTTGATTTGCCTATCATGGCGCAAGTTTTGTGCTTGATCCATGGTAAGTCCACGTGGAATCTGTTCCTTTTCTTTAGCCATTGTTGTTGTAGTTTGTAAGTTAATACAAGACTGATCATTCACCTAAGCTCTGATACCAAGATGATGTATTTGATATGGGAGGATCAAACACAGGTTGCAGAAAATAACTTTTGGAAGATTCCGTAAAGAATTAAATCACCAAGAATCAACACTGAAGGGTCAATCTGCTTAGTTTGCTTAAAGAATTTAATTACCCCCAAGCTAAAACAAATCAGTTGTGAAAGTCTAAAGGATTTAACCATCAACTCTCAAGATAACTACAAGTAAAAACTCAAACAAGTTTATTAATCAAAGTCTGTATTCTCATTGTACAATATAAACAACTATTTATAAGCTGAGATAAACCCTAATCCTACTTTGGAAAGAATATTACATTGGAAAGAAATCTAATCTAAAAATGAATATAATTTAAGAAGAAAAGACAACAAACCTATTTTGAATAGGAAACAAATACGAAACAAACACGAAAAAATAATAAAATACATAAAAATAAATTTCCCGTAGCCGTCAGTGGATAATTATCCCTTGACGGGTCGAATGGTTGTCGGAGGATAATTATCCCCTTATGGCCTAAACAGTCATCAATGGATCATTATCCATTGATGGATTACTCGATCCCCTGACGATGATGCCATAACATCCCCTGATTATCTTCTGATGACATCATCCCCTGACGCGTGTGTGAACATCCACTGCTGCCAGTTCTCGGCATCCCCTGATCCATTCCTCGGCACTCCCTGATGCCATCCTCACACCCCCTGATGCTCACCAGTGCCTACGACAGCTTTATTCCAACAAACTTACTTACCAAAAATATAAAACTAGAAATCAACTAAAACCTAATTAAAAGTTAATTAGCCCCCAAGTAATACAATGGATCAGGAGGAGTTTGAACTTATGGTAATTTAAACAATTTCTCCATCTCTTCAAGTTCCTTCTAAATTTGTTTTCTGAAATTTGTATTTAGAAGAGAATTCTCAGGTACAATAGACAGCAACCACTGCAGATTTTTGAATGACCTCATTTCCAGGCTTGGTTTATTTAGACGCAGAGTCTCTCCATCTTTTTGAATAACTTTGAGATATTCCTTGCCATTTTCATTCAATTCCACTTCAATGACCTCAACACTCTTCTTAAAAGCTTCCTCGATCTCAACAGTTTTGGCAATTTCAATCCTAGATAATCGACTACTTGGAACTAGTTTGGATGTTCGAGTTTCAAACATAGTCATCAAAGCAATTTCAAATTTTTTCTAAGGCTCACTTATCACTAGCTTACTTCTGGCATTCTTTTTAGCCTGCTCAATCTCCTTATTTCTCCATCTTGTCTGTGTAGACTTTTGAGCTTTTGTTCTTTTTACTGTTGTTGCCTTCTTCTTTGTTGCTTCCTTTTCCCTAGCTGCTGCCATCTCCTCTTCTCTTTGTAATTCCTGAGCATAGAGTGCATCAACTTCAACTAGTTTATGCTCTTGAAGATAAACTAGCTTTACTTTCCCATCAACTATCAACTCCACTAGAGTGGGAAAGTGAGCAGTCTTCATGGCATCACCTAGTAGCTTAGGCTATCATGGTTGTATGGACTTTTTCTTCTTTGGTTCTGCAACCAGGATGCCCTTATCTTTGTCCAGGATGCCCTTGTCTTTGTCTTGTTTGGTGGTTGGGGCTAGTGCACTAGGAGGAAGAACTATTGCTGTTGTTATTGTTGTTGTTGTTGGTGTTGCAGTGGTGGAATTAGTGGAGATACTAGTCTTGATGGATGGATCAAGTTCCTTATTTACATTTTGTAGCCTTGTTAAGTCAGCCATCAAGCTAGCCAAACTTGCATCCTCATGGACAACTTCTTTCTCTGGTGGTACTTGACTACTCTCCCCCTTTTTGACAACAACATCTGGAAAAGTAGTAGTAGTAGCCAGAGTGGGAATTGCTTTGGAGAGAAGTTATGTGAGGTTTTGGATGTTGTGGGAAAATTGATATTATTTATGTAGAATGGACTAGACATTTGATTCCAGTGCTTGAAGGCTCTTCTCAGTCGTGAACTGCTCTTTTAGTCATATTTTAATGGAGTTGAGCATCCTCTTGGGAATATGACCTTCATATCAGCGTCACATTTTTTCTGTCTCCAGCTCTAATCTGGTCTCGATATTTTGGAGTGCAGCCTTGAGACCGTTGATCATGAAGTGCTGGAACTTCGTATGTTTCTTATTGGTTTTGATTAACTCCTCATAGACTGTACTGGAGTGAGTTCAACTGCACCAGACCCTAATGTGGTCAAATAATCTTGTCGAAGTTGTGTAGGTACCTCATCCAGTGTATTAGTGTAGCTTGCATCCAGCCAAGCATCCACATTGTCTTCTTGATCCTCAACAGGCACATGGTCACTTGTAGCTTATGTCTTCATGGCTGATATCCGATCTTGATGTTGTTGAAGCCCATATAAGACTTCAAAGTTAGAATTTGACATATCAACCATCATTTGAAGTGTTGCATCCCTTGGCTGTGAGCTTTTCTCAATATCCTTTATTTGTTGATCTGTTGATGGTGCAGAGGAAACTTGAGCTACAATGGAGATGGATGGCTCAATAGGTTTCAAAAAATCACATGCTGAGAATATAGATTTCTATCTTTTATTTTATTCAAGGATCTCATCCTTGCTCACATCCTCTCCTTTTTCCTGGAGTTGGACATCTAGTTGTTCTTCCTCTCCTTTTTACAAGTTGTCTAAAGCTTGACCCTTAAGTGGTTAACTCATCTCTCCTTTTTCCAGGTCAGGAGCCCGACTCTCACTAATTATTCTCTCAACCTCACTCATTTGGATGGTGGCACTCTGTCCTACATTAGGAAGAGGTAAAGAAGAAGTATCAGTGGCACCAAGGAAAGGGGGTTCCCTTAATAAAAAGGTGGTTAGGGATCTCTCCAAGGTTAATGATTGCCCAGCCACGAGTGTTAGCTCTTCTTGGAAAAAATCAAGAAGATTTGAACTATTAAGTTCTAAAGAATCAAGAGTAGGAGAAGAAGTAGGAGAAAGTATACTTTGTAGTGTTGGCTGCCTCTCAAGAATAGAAATTTGAAGAGCATCAAATTTAATTGACTCTATGTGTGCACTCCTTGTGTTACTCTTTCTTTTAGTTCTTCTCTCATAATGACTTTTCCCTTGTTTTTATACAAGGGGTTGTGCAGACTCTGTACCTGTTGTTCCTGGTTGGGAACTATCTTCAATGTCAACATCCTTTCAGGAGGATTTTTCCAGTGTACTGCTTTTCCTTTGAATCACCATTACCTTTTAAGAGACAATGTGTGACAGCCCCAAAATCCCACACGGGACTAGGGCCTCGTCAGAAGAAGGAAACAGTCAACAACACATCCATACAATAACAATATATTAAATAATAATAGTACATTCTTACAAAATTCAATGTATTTTTATGTAGCGAAAACTAATCTATTACAAAAGCTGTATTTATCTTCCTTTAGGTGCTCCTTATAAGCTAATCAATTCATTCTCTCCTTTGCTGTCATGGTACAACCTCTAATTCATGCCCTGTCCTAAAAATCATGAACTAAACACGTATGAGCGATTTAACGATAACAAGTATATAATTATAGAGGAAAAAAATATAACACTTTTGAAGAACTTTAATCAATCGTGTAATTCTGTTTGTGAGGTTTGGGTGAAGCAATACCACTACCTCGAAGTTCTTTTAAACCTTCTAAGGACCTCAGATGATAACACAATTATATGATCCATCAGGGGCTAAACCCATTGGATATGTTAACCATACTGTAACAGTTGGCCAGATTGCACAACTTGGTTCTGCCTCTAGATCAAACGACTTGTAATTACCTCTAGGTTAAAAGACCTGTAGCTACCTCTAGGTCAGGTGAAGAACACATCAACACCTTCCCTTTCATCTTGCCAATAATGTGGCATGTTCCACATTTTAAGGAACATAAAAGTCTCATGCCCCATTTAAGGGACATTACATTCTCATTCATTTGCATAGATATAATATTAAAAAATATTATATCCATCCACTTTCATTCATATCATGCTAGCAAAAATTAAAGCATAGCATTTTGATTCACAAGAAACTTTAAACAGAAAAGTATTAACCTTGTATGCATGTCAAATCAATTGATCATGCGTTTAACTGAAATAATCATAACAGTGAAAATATATTTGCCTTTATCCTTAGCTGAGCTAACTTAAGTCACTTGTTGGGTGAAATACTTCTGTAAAACATATATATGTTTGCTTAGCATGAGAATCTTTGCTTAAATATAAATGTGAGTATGTACAATGTGATGTCTATGATGTCCGTGCATTTCTTATCTCTTTGGAGTTTTTAATTTAATCATTTGTTGTGTTGGAAATTGAAACTTTTAATTTAAACAAGCCTGAGTGATTTCCAGATTGTTACATACTCATCAGGGGATGATTTCTAACCATCAGGGGATGACTTCTCGTCAGGGGATGGGCTACTTGTCAGGGGATGGTCATCAGGGAATAATTTCTCATCAGTGGATAATTTACATGTCAGGGGCGGGGGGGGGGGGGGGGGGGTGACTGGTCATCAGGGGATAAATATTGCCCGTTAGGGGCTGTCTTGCCCGTCAGGGGATGTTTCACTTGTCAGGGGATGGCTCTTCAACCATTAGGGAATAGCTCTCAACCATCAGGGGACGGTCTCGATCATCAGGTGATGAGTTTGTTCATCGCCAAACTCATCGGTATACTTTTATAAGTCATCGCCAAACTTATTTCACTATCGCCAAACTCTTTTAGCTACCGCCAAACTCATCAGTGGGTAATTTGTTCAGCGCCAAACTCATCAAAGACTAAACATTAATACTCATTAAAGACTAACATTATTAGTCATCAGAGACTAACTTTGTTACTCATTAGAGACTAACATTTACCCATCAGAGACTAACATGTTTTCTAATCAGAGACTAAGTTAAGACTTGTCTCTACTACGATGGAAGACCTTTTCATAAGATCATGGATGATGCCTATTAATGATCAAACCCAACTTAGGGTGCATCATCGTCCTAGCTACCGTATGTATTATGCAAAAATGCAAAAGAGCGTTACTACAACTTTTGTAGCTTATTCTTTTTTTGGGCACTTTGTATGGACGACTAGTACCACTAAATGCTATGCAAGAAAGAAAACAGGGAAGAGTATAAAGTTCTTACCTGTGACGACCTGAAAATTAGATTGTCTACAATTAATTTTTTTTTTGTTTTTCCACTCGTATTTAAGAAATTAGGAAATTAATTTCTTATTTACGTGTATAATTAATATTATGATTTTGGATGACTGGATATTATTTTTGGAACTATTTAAGGGTTATGATTTTTGCATGTTTGAAATGGGGACAAGTAATTTATGTATATATATTATTGGTGATGTTTGTAAATTCCTTAAAGTAATACAAGTGTGAAGATTAGAAATTCTCATTCAAAACAACTTGAATGTCTTACGTAAGGGAAATGATCTCATATGTACATATGATGTTTAGGTTAATAAGTTGCTTGTGTGTCATTTGTTGATGAGGCTTATATGCATGTGTGACAGCAGCTGCTTATTATGTTGTTAGTTGTTTAAGAGTAATGATAAACAGCCGTTTTACCGTCCAGATTAACTAATCATCTTATCTCGAGGCTTAATCTTAGTCTGCTATAAATACCTCATTCAGAGGTAAAATTTTAATTTCTTTTCTAAACATTTCTCTTCTAAAGTTCTTCTTCTCTAAACTTACCATGTTCATATAATTTCAAGTTCTTTCTTCCGGACAATTGCTTTTAGGCAAGCTTTAATCCCTTTCGTCAAGTTAAGAGGTAAGAATCTTATGTTCTCCTCTGTTTTTCCTTCTTGCATAGCATCCGAGAGTATTAGCTATATGTGCTAAGTTTCTAAGAAGGAATGAAGCTTTAAAGGAAAGGCTGCATCCATTAGCATATTCATGTTCATAAGGCATCATAGGTTGAGTTTATTCATGTAAGGCCTTCCATCGAAATGGAGACAAGCTCTAATGCTAGTCTCTGATGAGATAGCATTAGTCTCTGAGGAGTTAATGTTAGTCTCTGACGAGATAACATTAGTCTCTGACGAGATAACATTAGTCTCTGATGAGATAAAGTTAGTCTCTGACAGACTAAGTTTAGTCTCTAATGACGTCAATAGTCTCCGTTGGGTAAAAGTTAGTCTCTGATGACTAATGATGTTAGTCTTTGATGAACAACTATGATTTTGTCTCCGACAGGTTTGACACTGAACATTTATCCACCGAGGATTTTTGCGCTGGACAAATCATCCACTAATGAGTCCAGCAATGACTTGGGGAGTTCGGCACTAAACAAGTTGTCACCCGACGAGTTTGGCAAAGAACAAGATTATCCCTTGATGGGTAGGTCATTCCCTGATGACTATTCCCTGACGGGTGAATTATCCCCTGATGGTCGAAAGCTATTCCCTGATGGCCGAGAGATTATCCCATGATGATCAAAGACCATTCCCTGATGGATGATTAATCCCTTGATGATTAATTCAGTCCCTGATGATCATCCCCTGTTTATGCACAGTTTTATATTATCTTTCAAAAGATGGATTTCTCACGTTATATGATGTGATAGGATAATCAGCTTATAGTTAGTTTTAGTTGATTTATAGTTTTCTAGCTTATTAGGTAAGATTGGTGTGATAAAGTGTGCATTAGGGACTAGCCTAGCCAAGACATGGCCGAGAACGGGCATCAGGGGATGCCTAGGCAAGCATCAGGGAATATAATTCAACATCAGAGACTACGGGCGTCAGGGGATCCTTAGTCTCAGACAGTGTAATTTGCTTCTCAGGGGATAGCTAGCCTCCGATAGGCAAATTTGTCTGTCAGGGGATTATTAGTCTCCGATAGCTTAATTATCCACTGACAGTTTCGGTTATTATTTTCCATGTATTTTATTTATTTCCGTATTTGTTTCCTAGTTTTAATAGGTTTGTTTCCTTTCCCTATTGGATTAGATTTCTTTCCAATGTATTATTCTTTACAATTAGGATTAGGAATCTTAATAGCTTATAAATAGCTGCTCATATTGTACAACAAAGATATAGTTGATAGATTAATAAAATTTAGAGTTATTCTGCAATTTCTTTTTGTTTGTGAGATATAAACAAAACCCTATTCGTGTGATTCTAATAACATTGAACGTGTGATTCGTTCAAAACCCTTAAATCATCTTCTTGTGCGTACATCAACAAGTTTATTTAAGCTATCCAAGGCTGTAGGCTTAAACACCCTACATCATATTGGTATCAGAGCTATTTTGCGTTGGGAGTGATAAATCAAGAACGTGTGATTCATTCTTGTTTTTTGGTTTCTTACGTAAAATATATTCTAGAGTGTTGTGTTCGGACTGCAATCTAGAAATTCTATCTAAAGTCTGTTTGATTATTCAGCCAAATTAAATTTGTCTGATTGTTTCATTGAATTAAATATGTTTGATTCAAGTGGACACGATAATACTGGAGATATGGGATTACCTCGTGGAGTAACTTTACAAGATGCAAAGATCCAACGTTTGCAAAATCAATATGCAACGATGACTACACAATTGGATCGACTGGAAGAGATGATGTCCAACTTGTTGGGACATAACAACAATCATGCACGAGAAACTGATGGTCCAGAACAGGAAAACAATGCTCGTACTAAACAACTTAATGTTTGTGAAGGGCACTTAAACATAAAGCTGAAAGTTCCTTCTTTCACTGTGAGTGGTGATCCTGAAGAGTTCTTGGAGTGGGTTCAAAAGATTGAAAAGATCTTTGAATTCCAAAACCACACCGAAGAAAGAAAGTGCAAATTTGCGACTTTGGAGTTCTCAAAGTATGCTAGCCTTTGGTGGGATAACCTTGTTTCACAAAGAAGGCGAGATGGGGAAGAACCCATTATTAGCTGGCGTGTGATGAAGAACCTAATGAGGAAGAGGTTTGTTCCTGATTATTACAAACAAGAGCTATACTTACATCTACAAACACTTAGACAAGGGGGCATGAGTGTCGAGGATTACGTGAAGGAGTTTGAATCCTTAAAATTACGATGTGAATTCGTTGAGCCAGAGGAACAAACTATTGCTCGTTTCCTGAGAGGGTTGCATAGGGAGATAGCATATACGGTTGAACTTAGACCATATGTAGTCTTTGATGATGTTGTTAAGCTTGCTGTGAAGGTGGAGTGGCAACACAGGACTCAAAGAATTAGACATGAAAAGCCCAACAACTTGACTGTTGAATGGGAGAGAAAAGAATCATAACCTGTTGCTAGTTTCACCCCAAACTTCAACAAGTTCAACGAGGATAAAGAGGAAAAATCTGCGACCTTAACTTCTGGAGATAGAAAAATTTGCTTCAAGTGCAAGGGCTATGGACACTTGCAGCGTGAATGTCCTAGTAATAGAATCATGATCTTGTATGAAATTGAAGAAATTGAAGCAGCCTATGCTTCAAAGGAGTTAGAAGCAACTAAAGAAGGGGAGCAAAAGGCCTGCAAGGAGGTGGGTGAAGAGTTTGAGGTTGACTCTGAGGAAGAACCTGAGATGCATGGTTCACAACTGCTTGCTAGAAGAATTTTATATGCAAATTTAGTTCCTTCAGAAGCTGAACTAAGTGATGGTGAACCTACTGAGATCTTAAATCAAAAGTGTATTAGGTTTGAAGATGTTCAATCTGAGGAATTTTCACCTGATGCACCATCTTCTTCAAAAAGTACTTTGAGTAAATTCATTGAAAAGCCTAACCCAAATGCGTCTAAGAAGAATGTTGGGGTTACTGTTGCATTTTTCTGGGGATATACTTTGATTGGGGCTACATTGAGTCCAGAAAATTACAAGGAAACAGTTGTTTTGCAACCATGTCAAATATGGGAGTCAATTACGGAGCCTTGTGTTGGTCAGAGATTGCAATAGGTAAGGTTCTTTGTTGACATTGACTACGATATCTTGATGGTTCGTTGCAATCCAATTCAATCTACAATACATACTCCATTTGATAGAGGCAAGAATCTGGTGGAGTCTTTTTCAATGTGTTAAATTTTGTTGTACTCTATAGTAGTTAGCGTAGCAGTTAGAGTTAAGATTTTTACTCGTGTTTTTCATGAAGTCACCACACAATTGAGGACAATTGTTTTTTTTAAGAAGCGGAGTATGATGTGATAGGATAATCAGCTTATAGTTAGTTTTAGTTGATTTATAGTTTTCTAGCTTATTAAGTAAGATTGGTGTGATAAAGTGTGCATCAGGGACTAGCCTAGCCGAGACATGGCCAAGAACGGGCATCAGGGGATGCCAAGGCAAGCATCAGGGAATAGAATTCAACATCAAACACTACGGGCGTCAGGGGATCCTTAGTCTCCGATAGTGTAATTTGCTTGTCAGGGGATAGCTAGCCTCCGATAGGCAAATTTGTTTGTCAAGGGATAATTAGTCTCCGATAGCTTGTTTTCCCAGTGAGATAGCTGAGAACTTGTAGAAGGGGGGTTGAATACAAGTTTTTTGAATTCTTTTCGATTACTTGTTCTTCAAGAAATCAATTATTACTTGCGAAAATAAAGAACAAGAACTCAAATCAATTTATAAACAATTGCTTTTATTGATTAAACAATTGATTACAAATTCTAATAATCACAATAATATGATCGTCAGCTTCTATTCTCTATATATACAAACTATGAATTCTATACAGCGTCAAATTACTACAATTCTGTAAACCTAATTACAGCTTCTAAAACTGAATTACAATTAACTCAGTTACCTATTCTAAATCAATAATGATTCAGCTTCCTTATTCGAATCAAACACAATCTTTCCTTTTTGATTAGGAACAGATTTTTGGCTTGTTTCCTTACCAGCTACGTCTTCAATAATATCTTGATCTACGTGCAAGACATTCCTTCTTCAATTCGAACTC
>CM025787.1:13638709-13731811 GCA_014636745.2 Centella asiatica | reverse complement strand
CTGGCTACAAAACTTCAATGCTACTAATTAGCACTTCCTATACATTTTTATATCTAAGTAATCTAAAGACAATCATCATCAAATGTTATAAAACCTAACATAGCTTAATTATCCACTAACAGTTTTAGTTATTATTTTTCATGTATTTTATTTATTTCCGTATTTGTTTCCTAGATTTAATAGGTTTGTTTCCTTTCCCTATTGGATTAGATTTCTTTCCAATGTATTATTCTTTCCAATTAGGATTAGGAATCTTAATAGCTTATAAATAGCTGCTCATATTGTATAACAAAGATATAGTTGATTGATTAATAAAATTTAGAGTTATTCTGCAATTTCTTCTTGTTTGTGAGATATAAACAAAACCCTATTCGTGTGATTCGAATAGCATTAAACGTGTGATTCGTTCAAGGCCCTTAAATCATCTTCTTGTGTGTACATCAACAAGTTGATTTAAGCTATCCGAGGCTGTAGGCTTAAACACCCTACATCATTATACCAACAATCATATTTTTATAGAACCTCTCACGCACCATTATTTTGAGATTAGAAACTAGCTAAGGACCAAGGAAAGTATATACTCATTTCACTTCCTTTCTTACTGATTATGTAGAATCATTATTTTGATTTATGTAAATGAGTGACGTTAATGCCTATGTAAGATGATGATTTCTTTTTTTATGATTAAATAATGTACGATCATTGATCCGATGTACGTGAAAAGATGTTGATGTTTGAGCTATGTATTATTGGGTGGTTGCTAGCTGTTTAAAATTTGCTAGCTCACCAAAAGATGATGTAAGGGTGTTGTAGGCCGTGAGCTTGTATGCGCACTCGAGCATATCCCATATGGATATATATACAAAAGTTATTGGTTGTCGCCACTCTTAATTGGTTGAGCACACCAAACTTTTTAGTAGTCGCCACTATTAATTGGCTGAGCACGCCAAGGTTTTATAGCAAGAAAATATTTTCAAGGTATATTCATATGGGTAGTAAAGGGGCTGTTGAGTGCTTTCGCCTGGCATTCCGGCCAATGATGATAAGGAATGAGAGGCCGAGGCATTGGTAATCAGACCCTCGCAGACCAATGTTTTCTGCAAGTGACTACGTATGTCAAATGATGCAATCAAACGACTAGGCTGACCAGCTGGGATGAAATTTGATTGTTAAAGGAAGTCAGATAGTGATCATGCTGGTCAGATGATGCATTATCTGGTGAAGAGAGGGCGAATCAAGATTTATTTAAAAGAGGGTTAACCCTTTCATATCACTCGGGAACCCTGAATGATACATGTTTATTGATTTATCAGGAGGTGTTGGCATTGCTTCGCCCATCCTCAATGAATATTAAAGCTTTTGAATTATCTATTCTTCTTGCTTATGAATATATACTTGCTGAGCGTAAACGTTCATGTGGAATGTTATGAATTATTTCACAGGTTATGTCAAGAAGGCCGAGTCGCCTAATAAAGGAAAAGAGGAAATGACATAGTGAGAGCTTTTTAATATCTCTCCTATGGATGGCCTTTAGAGCGAAAGTAAAACGAGAGGTCATCATAGAAATGTTTAGATTGTAAAGGCAGATAAGCCATCTAAAGTTTTGTTTCCACTGCAGACTCTCTATTTGAATTTTGAGGTTTTGTAAGAGGTTGTAAACTTCTACGTTTTGAACGTGATGTATCTGAGAATATATTTCTCGTTCTACCTATGTTAATGCTTGGCTATGATGTATCTGGTGTTATTGTGTGCGGAGCCCGGGGTTCCAGCTTGGGGACCTTGGGGGTTTGTCACCCAAATTACTGATAGTGCCCGAGGCCCGACTTTGGGGGATTCCCGGGGCTACCACATTACCTCTTCGTCTTTAAGGAAGAAATTGAAAGCTTGTCTGCTCTAAAAAGACAGTTGCTCGAGAGAAAGAACTTGGAATTTATGAAGATGGTGGGTTAAAGAGAAGTTCTAGGAGATAAGTTTTAGAAAAGAGATTAGAATTTTATCTCATAATGAGATATTTATAGTGTTCATGAATCAATTAGAGCAGTAGGCTAAGATTATGCTTTGAGATAAAATGATTGGTCAGTTTGGGTGTTAAACGGCTGCTCATCATAACATCTTAATAGCTGGTAAAATACTAAGCAACTGTTGTCCTACATGCAGTTTACCTTTAATCAGCTATTGACATACAAGCATCTTATACATACAGCCTACTAATTAATAATAACAACACCTGTACTCCTCCTGTGATTCCCTCCTCAATACACGTAAGTTTCTATACACATAATTCACTTGATCATAGGAGATTAGAGATTAATAAATTCCTTTGATGGTTTTACAAAGGAACTGAAATCATTGAATTTTGGACATCACATTGACATAAAACTCATTCATTTAAAATTCATACCTTATAGGAATTAATCCTATTTACACTTTATTTCCTATTTAAAATTTTGGGTCCTCACACAATGAATTGCTTTTGGCTCAAGGTTATCAATCTCTTCTTTCTTTGAAGAGCCACCTCACCTTCATTTACTCGTTCGACCTCATTATCACCCTCATTTGTTTTTCTCTTGATGGGCAACTTTGTGGCTTTCTTTATTTTTACAACCACAGTCTTTTGAGAAATTGTGGAGGGGGCTATAGATTATTGTTGTGAAGTAGTTGTTAGAGGATTAACAGGATTTTTGGTTTGTTGCTCAAGATCCTCAAAGAAGGTCAAAGAGTAAAGATTTGGATACCTATCAATGAGAATTGATCTCATGATAGGAGGAAAGAGAAGAGGAACCTTTACCTTTGCAGCCTTTTTCTTCACATCAGAGGAGATCCTTTTACTCTGCAAAGTAGTTGTCACAATTTGCAAACCAGTGATGTTTATGTTAGGAATCAGAAAATTAGCTATCATCGTCAAAAACCTAGTATAATAAATTTTATTTTTATCACCAGTTTTAAATTTAGCCATTAAGTTTTTTAGAATTAACAACCCTAAGTTTATGTGCCTATCATATAATACACTATATGCAATCTGTTGTGTTAGTGTAGTGATGACATCATAACCACTGCATTTTGATGTGAATACTTTAGTGATAATATCAAAAAATAGAGGCCATTCCTTCCTGATGGTGCATTCCCTGATGAATGATCCCCTGATGAAGTATCCCCTGATCTGTTGTCCAGGAAATTGACTCTATCTGTTGAAGGGGCTTCTATAGAGTTAGGATTGACATCAGGAATAGATAAATTTTCCATTTGTCTGCACTCATCAGCTTCATTCTCTTGATAATCAGTCTCATCTTCATTTTCAAATCTCAGCTCTTCATGAAAACCTGGGTCTTCAAGTCCAGAAATCTCTTGATCATCAAAAGCTACATTTATAGACTCCATCACCACCTGAAGTCTCTTGTTGTAAATCTTGTAGGCCTTAGATGTTAGGGAGTAACCTAGGAGAATTGCTTCATCAGCCTTTGGATCAAATTTTTCGAAGTTCTCACCAAAGTTCCTTAGTATAAAACATTTGCATCCAAAAACATATAGGAACTTGATGTTTAGTTTTCTCCTTGTCATTAGCTCATATGGTGTCTTGTTGTGAGCCTTGTTGATTAATAACCTATTTTGAGTAAAACACGCAATGGAAATTGCCTCAGCTCAAAAATAGGTATGCATTCTTGCCTCTGCTAGCATTGTTCTAGCAGCTTCTATCAGGGTTCTGTTTTTCCTTTCCACTACACCATTCTGTTGAAGAGTCCTTGGAGCACAAAATGTATGACTGATGCCTTTCTCCACACAGAATCCATCAACAACTGCATTCTTGAATTCAATTCCATTGTCTGTCCTCAAAATCCTAACCACTGACCCCTGACTTAGTTTACACTTTCTTAATATGGTCAATGATTTGTTAAGGCACTTCTGATTTAGAATTTTGAAACTTAACCCAAGTGTATCTAGTGTAGTCATCCACAATAACCATGACAAATCTTTTCTTTGACACTGACATAGTGTTGAATGGGCCAAAGAGATCCATATGAAGCAACTGAATTGGATCTCTGATCATTATGGCTTTCTTGTTGACAAAGGATGTTTTCCTTTGCTTCCCTTGTTGACAAGCTAGACATAATCCTTCTTGAATGAATTCCATTTGAGGTAGTCCAGTTACCAACTCTCTCTTCACTAAATCATTGATAGCCTTGAAGTTCAAGTGAGAGAGCTTCTTATGCCATAATCTGCTCTCATCAGGGGTTGCCTTGCTATAGAAACATGATTCTCCACTTACTAAATTGAAATCAACAATATAGAGATCTCCTTTTCTTATCCTTGACAAAACCAGCTTCCCATCATCCTCATTTGAGATCAAGCACTGATCCCCTTTAAAAGAAATGATGTATCCTTTATCACATAGTTGACTTATGCTTAACAAGTTGTGCTTAAGCCCATCAACTAGTGCTACATTTTCAAATGAGACATTCCCATTTGCTGCTTTGCCATAACCAAGAGTCAATCCTTTGCTATTATCACCAAATGAGATTACTGGACCAACCTTCTCTTGGAATTCTGTGAGCAGGGATTTGTTTCCTGTCATGTGTCTTGAGCAGCCACTATCTAGAAACCAGATTTGACTGCATTTGACTTTTCCCTGCACACAAAAAATATTTAATTTGACATAAATGGTACCCAATTTGTTTTGGGTCCTCTAGGTTTAGTCACAGTTAAAGGTAAAACAGTCTTCTCTATGTGTGTGACTTTTGATTTTGGCAAATTAAAAACTTTCTCCTTTTTAGGAGCTTCAATATATGCTTTTGATTTATCAACAATTTTCTTATCTTTACCCTTATGGGTGCATGCTTGAACAGTAGTTAAATCATAAGCATATAAAGTTGTGCCAGTCAAAATCTGTGGTTTCTCTTTACATTGAAAAGATAGATGATTATTGCTACCACAATTCTAACACACTTTCCTAGGGGCTTCATGAATGGAAGTGTAATTACTAGCCTTATTTACACCTAGCTTACCATTCCTATTCTTTTTATTTTCCCCTGACAGACCTTTTTCCCTTGAAGGGCTATGATGGCCTGATGCACTCTTTCCCCCTGATGACTATGTATCCACTGATACATAGTCTGGTTCTTTTCTGAGTGCTTTGGCAAGAATAGGTTTCTTGCCACTTCCACCACTTGTGGAAGCTTCACTCATCGGGAAAACATTCCCTTTTTCCAACTTTGTTACAGCCTTTACAAACTTAATAGGTTGTAATGGCCTTTTTCCAAAGCTAGCTACTTTTTCAACCTCAATGCGAGGTTGCTTTATTAAAGTCTCTCCATAGCCTAAACCAGATTTGAGATCAGATTTTTGACTGTTTAATTGATCCTCCAGTTTTTTGCTAGACTCATTCCATTTCTTTATGACTTCTCTTTCTTGACTTAGAAGATTGGAGGTCCATTCCTCTGTTTTAATAGCATAATCAAGAAGATTCTTAGTCCTTGAGAGTTCTTTTTCAAGACTCTCAAGTCTGGAGAGTTCTGATTCTAAAAAAGTGTTTCTAGCAGACAATTGTTCGTTTACTTTCTGCACTCTTTCAGTTTCAGCTACAACACAATCATTTTTAGACATGTTAGAGGAAATTTCAAGACTTACTTGTGAGCTGCTACTATCAGTGGATGAGGCCATCAGGGCTAGGTTGACATATTCTTCATTTTCTTCTTCATCTGAGTCAGCCCAGTCCTTTCCCTCAGCAATATAAGTTTTTCCCTTCTTGGAAACATTAAAAAGGTCAAAGTACTTTTTCTTGTAATCCACTTCAGCTTCCTTTCCCCTGGAGTCACCTTCCTTTGAGGTCTTGCGACACTCATTTGCAAAATGGCCCATTTCATTGCATTTGTAGCACTTTATTTTTGATTTGTCAATAAAGTTTTTAGTGCTACTGGGCTTCCTTGCTGAAACTCTTTTGGATCCTGCAGGCTTTTGAAATTTCAGCTTGGAAAACCTTTTTGCAAGAAAAGCCATGGTTTCATCAGTTGCTCTAACTCTTCAGGAGTATATTCATCCTCCTTTGAGTCAGCTTCGTTGTCCCCTTCAATTTCAGCATCCCTTGACTGCTGCTTCATCAAGGCACTTGGTCTTGTTTCTTCTTTGTCCTTCTTGGCAGCCATCAGGGCTACAGATTTAAGCTTCCTTGCATCCCCTGACATTTCAAATCTTTGCTGAAGTTCAAGTTCATATGTCTTTAGGGTGCCATAAAGCCTATCCAAGTCTAGGAGATTCATGTCCTTGGATTCCCTGATGGCTATCGTCTTAGGATCCCATGAGATGGGAAGGACTCTCATGAACTTTCTATTCACATCTTTATTAGCATGGGCCTTCCCATATATTCTCAGATCATTTACCAACCTGTTGAATCTGTCAAACATTTCAGTGAGTGATTCACCATTATTCATCGTGAACCACTCATACTGTTGTGTCAACAGCTACAGTTTGTTCTCCCTCACTTCGTCAGTTCCATCAAAGTTTTTGTATGGTATCCCATATAGATTTAGACGTTGTAAGATTCATAATACTATCCAGCATAACATCGTCTAAACCATTATATAGGATGCCTGTGATTTTTAGATCCTTCTTTACTTTTTCTCTTTCCTCTAGTGTCATTTCATGAGTCATCTTTGGAACTAATTTTTCTGGAACACTGACTCCATTGAAAACTTCTTGAGGAATGAGCTTCTTTGGAACATGAGGGCCTTCCTCCAGAATCTGCAAATATTCATCATCGATTGCTCTTAGATGAACTGTCATTCTTTGTTTCCAGAAGAAGTATTTTCCCCTTTCCAACATGGGGACTTTACTACTTCCTGCTTTGTTGGCCATTAAATATGATCGTTTAGCAAGTGTAATTTGCTAGTAGGCTTTGATACCAATTGTTAGAATAAAATAGCCTCAAGTGTTTGTAATGGGGCGGGGGGGAATTCAAACACTCAAAACTTTTTCTCCTTTCCAACCTTTTTGTACCACAGGAAATAGCTACAATACTAAGAAAAACAATAATAGATAAACAGATGAACACTCGAATTCAAGTTACAATATATGTATTAAAACTTGAGGTTTTTTTGGAAATCTGATTAATCACAACTGTGATTAATCAGCTACAAATTTTGTAATGAATTACAGCTTCTAATTCACGCTCACTAGCTTCTAACTTTCTTTGAAATATTTCTCTCTAGATATATTACAAAGCTGCTCTAGTGATTTGTATGCTTCAGTGTTTTTTGATCTGCTGGAAAAAATCACTTTTATGTAACGAGAACTCCTTTGCATATATAGTAGATCAGTGGTTGAACCCACGTGCATTAGACGTGCTGCTCTTCTCAACTCAGCCGCATATATGTCACATCGTTGTCCTTTAGAAACTATGTGTCCGACTACTGCTACTTTTGTTGCTTCTTTTTCATCCCCTGATCTGGGTGCATTTAATGTTTGAGAGTTGTCATTGGACCAAACAAACTTCAAGAGATATCTTTCTAGTTAATATCTCTTACTTCTTTAACAAGCTTCGTTGATTTGAGTGCAAGTCCTGATGACGGGTGTATGCAATCATAACCATCCACTGATGGAAAGCCCTGATGTGAACTTAATCAGTGCTTCTGGATCCCCTGATGTCAAGCCTTGATAAAGACTGGATCAGGGCTTCAACCTTCACTTGAGTTTTACTCAGTGCTTCTTGATCCATTGATGTTATGACTCAAGACTTACACTCACAGCTTTCACTGATGCAGTGTTGACCATTCCCCCTGACGGGTTATCCTGATGGGTTAGCTTGACATTGTCATACCCTGATGTCTTACCCTAACAGGTTGCCCTGACGCGTTCCCCCTGATGAGTTTGGACAGCCACTACCATACCCTGACGTGTTCCCTTGACGGGTTGGTCTGCCTTTGTCATCCCCTGATGGGTTCCCCTGACGGGTTCCCCTGATGATCCTTAATCATTGAAGCTTTGTTTAGAATATCATTGTGCGGAATACTTTGACTAGTTTCGAGTAACAACAGACATTCCTTTTCACATATCAAGCCCTTAGAAGTTTCCTTGATGACTTGACTTAGTGAAGAATATTTCCTCCCCTGATGATCAGATCGATCATCAGTGGATGCAAAACTTGTGCGTATACTTAGGTTTATTGAATACCATAAGTATTTACAGATGCACAATTTATTTTATAAACATCATCATCATTATTTAACTCCAACAACCAGCTATTCATACAAACCTACCTTCATCTTGAATGTTGTCTTCCACTCATTACCTTCCCTCATTTTGATTTGATGATACCTGCTGCGAAGATCAATCGTAGAAAACACTATAGAGCCACATAATTCATCTAGTACGTCATCCAATCTTGGAATTGGAAACCTATACTTGTTGGTGATGTTGTTTACTGCTCTACTATCTATGCACATCCACCAGGTTCAATCCTTCTTTGGTACGACCAAGGTTGGTACTGCAGAAGGACTCATACTTTCTCTTACATAACCCCTTTCCATTAGCTCTTCAATTGGCCTTTGTATTTCCTTAGTTTCTTGATGATTACATCTATAGGCTGCTTTATTAGGTAGTGGAGTTCCCGGAATTAAATCAATTTAGTGCTCAATACCTCTAATAGGTTGTAATCCCGATGGTAAATCTTCAGGGAACATATCCTTAAATTATGTCAGTAACTCCTCGAAAACTCTAGGTGGTTTTCTAGGTATCTGTTCAGCTTGAAATCCAATAGAAATTAAAATATAGTCCCGACCCCCTTGTTCTAATTCATGCTCAAATTGTTTTTTGGTCACAACGAAACCTTATTTGCCTGCACTGAGGGAAGAAAAAGGTTTCAAGGTTGTTCTCTTGTTTCCCACTTTGACAATGTAAACATTTGTCCTTCCATCAAATTTGATGAATCTATCATATTGCCATGGTCTTCCTAAGAGGATGTGACACACATCCATCGCACACACATCACACAAAACTTGATCTTTAAATTTCCAAATTTCGAAAGAGATAAGTGCTTATTTGGTTACTTTAACCTTTCTTCCATCACTTAGCCAATGCAACCTGTATGGCTCAGGATGCGGCGTTTTAGGCCAACTGAGTTTGTCAATTAACGTGGTGGAGACCACATTAGTGCAGCTTCCTGTGTCAATGATCATATTGCACAGTTTATCCTTCACCAACACCCTTGTCATAAATATCTAGTCCCTTTAATCAACCTCTAAGGGAACTGGCTTTGCTTGCAACAATCTCCATACAATCAATTGTGAACCATGAGTTTCAGGTTCTTCCTCCGAGTTAGCTTCAAAATCATCATCATCCTCTTTGCACCCAGCTTGCTCCCTTTCTTCAAGCGTTTCCTGTTCCTTCAAAGCATAGGCTGCCTCAATTTCTTCGATGTCATGTACTGTCATGACCCTATTGCTAGGACAGTCATGTTGCATGTTTCCATAACCTTTGCGCTTGAAACAAATTCTTTTGTCTTCTGATACCAAAGGTGCAAAGGCCTTACATTGTCCCTTTTAAATTTGTCGAAGTTAGGATTAAATTTGGCCACAGGTTGTGCCTTGTTCCTCCTCTTTGTTCTACCCCTATCAAACATCTTACTAGTAGGATGGATATTATTACTGTAATACCCCAGATTTAGGTAATTACCATTTTAACATTAAGACTATTAATAAATAAATTTTGGTCAAATTTATTTGCGTGTATGAGAAATTATTTCTTCATAAATACTTAAAGAAATAATTTTTAGTCGTATCTGAATTAATTTATGTGGTAATATAATATTACTACTATTATTTTTTAGTTAGGTTTTGGTATAAGATACCACTGGAGCTAATTTATGTGATAGTAATATTACGGAAAGAAGGCTAAGTATTAACCCTGTAATGAATAAGCATTACAGGTGTTGTAGTTCTTTTCGATGAGTAAGCATATTGAAAGTTGAGTCATTAGTAGCTTGTACCACCGTTTGCCACCTATTAATGACTTATACTTATCATATTTACGTCTAACCGTAATTGTTAGCCTATTGTAGTAATTTAGTAGATTTCAAGTCCGATGTTAATCTAGGTAAGAAATATCTTAGATATTTTCATTTCCAAAGCGCCTATATAAGGAGACCTCTGCTACTCATTTTCTTCATAACACTTTCTAAAATACATAAACTCCTTAGACCCACGATAATATTCCATTGCTTGTTTTGCAGTATCGGAAGCTTACCAGGTAATATTAAGAGCTTTTATCAAGTTATTCGTTTTCATTATTTAGTCGTTTAGCTTAAATAGAAACCTGCATGAAACCTTGAATTATATTAGAGATAAACCACATGGATAATCTCTATCCTCTTAAAAATATTCTTCATATTGTTAGTCTCTGATGACTAAAATGTTAGTTCCCGATGGGCAAAACATGTTAGTCTCTGATGAATAAACTATTAGTCTCTAATGAGTTATTTTAGCTATCAAAGGATAAATATCCTCCAAAACCCATCCCTTGATGACCAAGAATCACTCCCCTGATGACCGAAACTCATCCCTTGATGACCGAGAGTCACCCCCTGATGATGGCCGAGACTCTTTCCCTGATAGCTGGGACTCATCCCCTAACGGCCAACTGAGTTTGGCGATGGCCAAAAAAGTAGGCGACAAGTTTAGCGACTACCAATTGAGTTTGGCGGTAGTCAAATAGATTATCGACAAGTTAGGCGATGAACAAATCATCCCCTGACAGCCAAAAGAGTTTAGCGATAGTCAAGTTTAATACCGACAAGTTTGGAGATGACCAGATCCTCCCCTGACAGCCAAAAGAGTTTGGCAATAGTCAAGTTTAATACCGACAAGTTCGGCGATGAAAAAATCATCCCCTGACGAGTAATATCCACTGATAGGTAGTCATTTCCTGACGGGCAATGCATCCCCTGATGGGTAGTTATTCCCTGACGGGTCTGATGAGTAAAATAACCCCTATGGGTAATTTATCCCATGATGGTAAATATCACCTGACAAGTAAAATCCATCCCCTGACGCAGACTTACTATGACATAAGTATTATAACTTTATTACCTAAGCATGGTAGTATATAGTTCTAATCTTTGTTAATCATTTATGATTTATAAAACAAATTTCGCAGACCTATCGTACGTTGTCACCCCGGTCAAGGCAAGTAATATATTTATTATTATTCTTTTAAAGTATAACTTGATTTTTTGGTTATACACCAAATTTGTTTTCAAGTGATATATTTATCATCTTTTCAATATATCACACAGATATTTATATAGATATAAAGGTAAGTATGATGTTTTATCTCAAATTAAACACATGATCAATTAATTCGATCTTTGTCAAGCTATGGCAAGAAACTGCTTAAACTTTTTTTCTTACGTATACATAAATGTTTGTTAAAGTTAAATAATGATGATGATGTTTAGAGAATAAATTGTGCATCTGTAAATACTTAAAGGTATTTTATAAACCTTAATATCTGCACAAGTTTTACTTTCACTGATGATAAACTTATTCATCAGGGGATGATCAACACTTCACAAAACAAGTTGTAAAATGGAACTTCTAAAGGACTTGATAAGTTAAGAGGAATTTTTGTTGTTACTCGAAAATAGTTGAAGTATTCCACACATCAAATATTCCAAACAAAGCTTCAATGATTAAGAATCATCAAGGGAACTCGTCAGGAGAACCCATCAGGGGATGACAAAGGCAGACCAACCCGTCAGGGGAACGCGTCAGGGTATGGCAGTGGTTGGCCAAACTCATGGGGGGAATGCGTCAGGGCATGATCAAGACATGTCACCTGTCAGGGTAAGACATCAGGGTATGACAGTGTTAGGCTAACCCGTCAAGGGGAATGCTCAACACTGCATTAGTGGAAGCCATCAGTGTATGTCGTGAGTCATAACATCAGGGGATTAAGAAGCACTTAGTAAACTCAAGTGAAGTTCGAAGAACTGATCCAGTCTTTAACAAGACTTGCCATCAGGGGATCCAGAAGCACTGATCAAGTTCTCATCAGGGCTTGCCATCAGTGGATGATTGTAACTGCATATACCTGTCATCAGGTCTAAGACGCAAATCAATGAAGCTTGTTAAAGAAGCAAGAGATATTAACTGGAAAGATATCTCTTGAAGTTTGTTGGTCCAATGACAACTCTCGAACATTAAATGCACGCAGATCAGGGGATGAAAAAGAAGCAACAAAAGTAGCAGCAGTCTGACACATATTTTCTAAAGGACAATGATGTGACATATATGCGGTAAAGTTGAAAAGAGCAGCACGTCTACGCACGTGGTTTCAACCACTGATCTTCTATATATGCAAAAGAGTTTTCATTACAAAAATATCAATCCAACAGATCAACAAACACTGAAGCATACAAATCACTAGAGTAGCTTTGTAATATATCTAGAGAGAAATATTTCAAAGAAAGTGAGAAGCTTGCGAGTGTGAATTAGAAGCTGTAATTCATTACAGAATTTGTAGCTGATTAATCACAGTTGTGATTAATCAAATTTCCAGAAAAACCTCAAGTTTTAATACATCTATTTTAACTTGAATTCGTGTGTTTATCTGTTATTTTTTTTCTTAGTATTGTAGCTATTTCCTATGGTACAAAAAGGTTGAAAAGGAGAAAAAGTTTTGAGTGTTTGAATTCCCCCCCCCCCCCCCATTACAAACATTTGAGGCTATTTTATTTTAACAATTGGTATCAGAGCCATCTAGCAGATTACACTTGCTAGACGATCATTAACAAATGGCCAACAAAGCAGGAAATAGTAAAGTCCCTATGTTGGAAAGGGGAAAATACTTCTTCTGGAAATAAAGAATGATAGTTCATCTAAGAGCAATTGATGATGAATATTTGTAGATTCTGGAGGAAGGCCCTCACGTTCAAAAGAAGCTCATTCCTCAAGAAGTTGTCAATGGAGTCAGTGTTCCAGAAAAATTAGTTCCAAAGATGACTCATGAAATGACACTAGAGGAAAGAGAAAAAGTAAAGAAGGATCTAAAAATAACAGGCATCCTATATAATGGTCTAGACGATGTTATGCTGAATAGTATTATGAATCTTACAACGTCTAAATCTATATGGAATACCATACAAATACTTTGTGATGAAACTAAGGAAGTGAGGGAGAATAAACTGCAGCTATTGCCACAACAGTATGAGTGGTTCACAATGAAAAATGGTGAAACACTCACTGAAATATTTGACAGATTTAACAGGTTGGTAAATGACCTGAGATTATATGGGAAGGCCTATGCTAAGAAGGATGTGAACAGAAAGTTCATGAGAGCTCTTCCCATATCATGGGATCTTAAGACGACAGCCATCAGGGAATCCAAGGACATGAATCTCCTAGACTTGGATAGGCTATATGGTACCCTCAAGACATATGAACTAGAGGTTCAACAAAGATCTGAAATGTCAGAGGATGCCAGAAAGCTTAAATTTGTAGCCCTGATGGCTGCCAAGAAGGACAACCAAGAAGCAAGACCCAATGTCTTGATGAAGCAGCAGTCAAAAGATGCTGAACTTGAAGGGGATAATGAAGCTGACTCTAGGGAGGATGAATATACCCCTGAAGAGTTAGAGGAGCTGGATGAAACAATGACCTTTCTTGCAAAAAGGTTTTCAAAGCTGAAATTCCAAAAGCCTACAGGATCCAAAAGATTTTCAGCAAGGAAGCCTAGTAGCACTAAAAACTTTATTGACAAATCAAGAATAAAGTGCTACAAGTGTAATGAAATGGGCCACTTCGCAAATGAGTGCCGCAAGGCCACAAAAGAAGGTGAATCCAGGGGCAAGGAAGCTGAAGTGGATTACAAAAAGAAATACTTTGACCTTCTCAATGCCAACAAGAAGGGAAAAGCATATATTGCTGAGGGAAAGGACTGGGCTGACTCAGATGAAGAAGATGCTGAAGAATATGTCAACGTAGCCCTGATGGCCTCATCCACTGACAGTAATAGCTCACAAGTAAGTCTTGAAATTTCCTCTAACATGTCTAAAAATGATTGTGTTAAAACTGTTAAGGAAATGGCTTGTGAGATAAAGGATCTCTATGACACCTTGAGGAGTGCAGTAGCTGAAACTGAGAGAGTGCATAAAATAAATGAACTTTTGACTGCAAGAAACACTCTTTTAGAATCAGAACTTTCCAGACTTGAGAGTCTTGAAAAAGAACTCTTAAGGACAAAAAAATCTTCTTGACTGTGCTATAAAAAGAGAGGAATGGACCTCAAATCTTCTAAGTCAAGAAAGGGAAGTCATAAGGAGATGGAATGAGTCTGGTAAGAAACTATAGGATCAATTAAAAAGTCAAAAATCTGATCCCAAATCTGATTTAGGCTATGAAAAGACTCTTGTGCAGCAACCTCCCATTGAGGTTGAAATGGCAGCTAGCTTTGGGAAAAGGCCAATATAACCTATCAAGTTTGTAAAGGCTGTAACAAAGTTAAAAAAAGGGAATGTTTTCCCAATGAATGAATCTTCCACAAGTGGTGGGAGTGGCAAGAAACCTATTCTTTCCAAAGCACACTCAAACCTTCAGTCAGAAAAGAACCAGACTATGTATCAGTGGATACATAGTCATCAGGGGGAAAGAGTGCATCAGGCCATCATAGCCCTTCAAGGGAAAAAGGTCTGTCAGGGGAAAATAAAAAGAATAGGAATGGTAAGCTAGGTGTAAATAAGGCTAGTAATTACACTTCCATTCATGAAGCCCTTAGGAAAGTGTGCTGGAATTGTGGTAACAATAATCATCTATCTTTTCAATGTAAAGAGAAACCACACATTTTGACTGGCACAATTTTATATGCGGATGATTTACCAACTGCTACAGCTTGCTTCTCCAAGGATAAAGGCAAGATAACTGTTGAGAAATCAAAAGCATATATTGAAGCTCCTAAAAAGGAGAAAGTTTTAAATTTGCCAAAACCTAAAGTCATTCATAATGAAAAAGTTGTATCACCATTAACTGTGACTAAACATAAAGGACCCAAAGCCACTTGGGTACCAAAAAAAAATTAAATGTTTCTTGTGTCTAGGGAAAAGTCAAAGGCAGTCAAGTCTGGTTTCTAGACAGTGGTTGCTCAAGACACATGACAGGAAACAAAGCCCTGCTCACAGAATTTCAAGAAAATGATGGTCCAGTGATTTCATTTGGTGATAACAGCAAAGGACTGACTCTTGGTTATGACAAAGCTGCAAATGGGAATGTCTCATTTGAAAATGTAGCACTAGTTGATGGGCTTAAGCAAAACTTGTTAAGCATAAGTCAACTATGTGACAAAGGATACATCATTTCTTTCAAGGGAGATCAGTGCTTGATCTCAAACGAGGATGATGGGAAGCTGGTTTTGTCAGGGATAAGAAAAGGAGATATCTATGTTGCTGATTTCAATTCAGTAAGTGGAGAATCATGTTTCTATAGCAAGGCAACCCCTGATGAAAGCAAACTGTGTCACAAGAAGCTCTCTCACCTAAACTTCAAAGTTGTCAATGATTTAGTGAGGAGAGAGTTGGTAACTGGACTACTCTTTATGGAATTCATTCAAGAAGGATTATGTCCAGCTTGTCAACAAGGGAAGCAAAGGAAAACATCCTTTGTCAGCAACGAAGCCACAATGATTAAAGATCCAATTCAATTGCTACATATGGATCTCTTTGGCCCTGTCAAGATTTTGTCAATGTCAAAGAAAAGTTTTGCAATGGTCATTGTGGATGACTACACCAGATACATTTGGTTGAAGTTTCAAAATGCTAAATTAGAAGTACCTCAGCAAATCATTGACCATATCAAGAAAGTGGAAACTGAATCAGGGTCAGTGGTTAGAGTTTTGAGGACAGACAATGGAACTGAATTCAAGAATGCAACCGTTGATGGATTTTGTGTGAAGAAAGGCATCAATCATACATTTTCTGCTCCAAGGACTCCTCAACAAAATGGTGTAGTGGAAAGGAAGAACAGAACCCTGATAGAAGCTGCTAGATCAATGCTAGTCAAGGTAAGGATTCCTACCTATTTTTGGGCTGAGGCAATTTCCACTGCTTGCTTCACTGAAAATAGGTCATTAATCAACAAGGCTCACAACAAGACACCATATGAGCTAATGACAGGGAGAAAGCCAAACATCAAGTTACTACATGTTTTTGGATACAAATGCTTTATCTTCAAGAGGAAGGGATTGACTTTGATGAAACTTTTGCACCAGTAGCCAGACTTGAGGCTATAAGAATTTTCTTAGCCTATGCAGCACATTCAAACTTTAAAGTTTATTAAATGGATGTAAAAAGTGTTTTTCTCAATGGGAAATTAGAACAGGAGGTGTATGTCCAACAACCTCTAGGGTTTGAATGTTTAAAATTCCCAAATCATATCTACAAACTAGAAAAGGCACTTTATGGACTAAAGCAAGCTCCTAGAGCTTGGTATGACACATTGTCAAAGTTTGGGTGGAAAACAAATTCGCAAGAGGTATCATTGACAAAACATTGTTCTTTAGACAACACCAAAGTCATCTGATTTTGGTTCAAATTTGTGTTGATGATATTATCTTTGGATCCACTTACACTAGACTGTGTGAAAAGTTCTCCAAACTCATGGAAAGCAAGTATGAAATGAGTTTGATGGGTGAGTTATCATATTTCTTGGGATTGCAAGTCAAACAAGTCACTGATGAAATTTACATTCATCAGACAAAATATGCCAAAGAACTTCTCAAGAAATTTGATATGGAGGACTCAAAAGTAGCAAAGACACCAATGGCCACTGCAACCAAAATTGACCTTGATAAGAATGGAGAGAAAGTTGATTTGAAGATTTACAGGGGAATGATTGGATCATTGATGTATCTAACAGTCAGCAGGCCTGACATAATGTTTGCAACATGTCTTTGTGCAAGATATCAAGCTGACCCAAGGGAATCTCATCTCATTGCAGTGAAAAGAATCTTGATATATATCAAGGGTACTACAGAGTTGGGACTTTGGTATCCAAAGGAGTCTGGATTTGAATTGATTGGATATTCTGATGCTGACTTTGGAGGATGCAGAATTGATAGAAAAAGTACAACAGGAAGCTGTCAGTTTCTAGGAGGAAGGCTTGTATCTTGGTTCAGCAAAATGCAGCACTCAATGTCAACATCAACTGCTGAAGTTGAATATATTGCAGCTGGAAGTTACTGTGCACAAATTTTATGGATGAAAAATCATTTAATGGATTATGGCCTGAACTTCAACAATATTCTAATCAGCTGTGATAACACAAGTGTCATTGGCATTGCTGAAAATCCTGTGCAACATTCTAGAACCAAACATATAGAAATCAGATATCATTTTAACAGGGAACATGTTATGAATGGAACCATTGAAGTACAGTTTGCACCATCGCATCAGCAGCTGGCAGACATATTTACCAATGCTCTTGATGAAGCCACGTTTTTAATCTTGTGGGAGAGCAGGGAATGGTGAACTATGCATCAAGGTCAGGGTCAAATGCCTAAGTTCTGGTACTCCTAACTTATTTCACAAGTTACTGATGAAATCAATTGATATATGATTATATATGTTAATACTGTAAATATGTATATGTATACTTGTATACTTTATGTTTTCGTTTGGTTGTGTTTGTTTTTGACTGATGCATCAAGGTCAGGGTCTCTATCAAGGGGCATCAGGGTCAGGGTATTCGGCTTGCGCATCAGGGTCAGGGCATCTGTCTTGTGCATCAAGGTTAGGGTATGTAAATACAATGAGCATCAGGGTAAGGTAAAAGGTTTTTAACTGCATCAGGGGATTACAACCAGTTAACTGATGACAACTCATTAAAAAAAAATTTCTTTAATAGCGTGTCATCACAGAACTGAAATGACTCCCTGATTGCGTGTTTTCTGGAGCAGTTTTCAAACGTCAACAAGCGGGTATTTATACTCTATCTCTCCTACCTTTTAAAATACCTTAACTCATTTAATCTTTCTCTAATATTTGCTCAAGTTTTCCTTCTTTCTCTCTCTTGTTTTCACTAAAACCCTAGAACTTCAAATCTTAAACAAGCATCAATGGCACCCAGCAACTCTCAACAAATCCCAAGGAATCTGGTAGTTCCACCCACAAACTATGTGGGCTTCTCAGACATTGATGAGGTGAGTGATTGTTTCAAGCTTATGATGAACTATTTACTCACCTCCGAGTATCGTCAAGCAATCTTCACCGATGAAGAAATGTTGGGGGAAACACTGTCTCAACTGTGGACAAGTGCAAAGTTCATGTACTCCACCACAAGGGCTGATGTGGTAAAGGGAATTTCATTCAAGATTTCTTCTGAAAAGGGAAAAATAACCCCTTTCAAGATTAATTCTGCTTTGGTGCTACCTACTCAAAACCTGGTGGAAGTACCTGATTATGCTGAGTTGCTCAACTTCTTAAGGGAACTGGGCTATAATGTTGCTCCTAGCGCGGTGTTAAAGTTCAAGGACCTCAAGAGGGTGAATGTGAAGCGGGAGATCTCTTACCTCTTTGGCACCATCACCAAGGTGTTCTCAGGTAAGTGTTCTAACTTTGAGGTTATAACCTCCTTAACTTTAAAAATAGCGTATGCAATGATTAGAAATGTAAATATAAATATAGGTAAAATAATTTTTGATGACCTTGTAAATAAATTAGGTAGTTTTAATTCTAGGAAATCAGAAGTTTATTATGCTAGATTTTTGTATATGATTATTAAGGAACAAATTACTGATTTTTCTTTTGAAAATGATAATACTGTACAGACATACAAGTAAACAAAGAAATTGTTTGCAGAAATAACGAAGAAATCATACACAGCCGAACCATTTGCACTTCCACTGCATATGGTACAGGTAGTACGTACTTCTTCACCCTCTACTTCTCAACCTGTAAATTCTTCACCTTTATCTACTATGACAGAGAACACAACAACTTCTCTGCCTACCCAAGTAGAACAACCAATTTCAACACAACCACTCTCTATAGCTCAACCCATAGTCTCCTAAAAGACTATTAGGATTAAAAGAAAACCCAGTGAAGTCTCCACATCAACTGAGGGGGAGCAAGGGAAGAGAGTGATTGGCTATAGGCGTATGAAGAAGAAGAAGGGAGCCACGAGTGTTACCCAACAGCCTGACCAGGGCGTATCCTCTCAAAAGGATACTGCCTTTGATAAGGAATTAAACAATATTTTAACTAGTTCCTCTCAAAAGGAATTAGTTATTCAAAATAGTCCTCAACCAGGGACATAGTTGAATGAGGCACATACATTGACAATGGACTCTGATGAAACTAACATCAGGGTCTCTGAGAGCCACTTGCAGACATCTGACACAGTGAGTGCACACACTACTCAAGATGTTGTAGTTCAGAAGCTTCTCAATAAGATCAACATGAGTCATAAGCATTCTTCTACAGCATCTTTTGATGAATCACCTCCTCGATCAGTGATTCAGCCAACACTCCCTTCTACACCACTTCCTTCTTTCTCTGTTCCTCAAATTTCTTCAGATATTATGACACAAACATTGAGTGTCATAAGATCAAATTCTCCTTTTTCTCAATTCGTGGAGGATCCAACACTCCCTGACACAGTGATTGATAGTCACCACACTCAAATTGTTGACTCATTTTTCCTTGATACAATCACTGTTGCTCAAACAGGGGACATAACCTCTAATGTATATACAACAACAATAAGTCTTTATGTTCCCCCAATTGTAAATACTTCTTCTATAGAGACATACACTTCTCCAATTGTACATACACATATTACTTCCACTCCTTCTCCTATCACTTCTGTGGAACCAGTAACTGTACATAAAATACTTGAGCTGGCCACAAAAGCTGATCTCACAGCCCATAGGAGCCCTTCTAGGACAATTTTGAGTGAGGCTGAGAAAATACTTAATAGTGAGAGGCAAAGTCAAATCCCTGAGAGGACTTTGGCAAAAGGAGAGGAAGAGAGTACTGCCTTAGTAGGCAAAAAAAAAAGGAGAGGATACGAGTGATGCCTTAAAAGGCAAAGAAAAATGAGAGAATGAGGGAAATAAGGATGAAACCCTTGTAAATAAAGAAAATAGAGAACATGCAGAAACAGAAAATACTACAAGCTCTGAAAGTGATGAAGATGATGCTCCACAAGATGATTTTTCTCAGTTCATTGGAGTTGATTTGTACTTTTAACAGAATCAAATGGTGGACACTATACAGTTACTAAAGCAAGAGCTCTCACGGACCACTGATCCAATCTTGATCAAAATGTTAAAATCACAGATCATGATTGGTCAGTCTGTAGATATTGAGAACAAGGAAGCTCTATACACACTTTACAAATAAAATCAACAATGTACAGCAAGTTGTCGACTCCTTAGTAACCAGCCAGACCCTACTCCGGATGAAGAAACAAGCTGACAATGTGGACAAAAAGCTTGTTGATCTTACCACTCAACTGTCCAACATGGAAACTCTACAACAATCCATTGCTGACACTCTGAAGCACGTTCTACAAGTCACATCCCGACTCTCAACTCCCACTGATGATGCTGTCAAAAAGGGGGAGAAATCTACCAGGCCATCGTCAGGGGATGTTGCTGAGAAATCATCAAGTCAACCATCAAGGGATGTGATTGCTCCTGTTCCTGCTCCTAAACCCAAGGACAAAGGAAAAGGCATCCTGATTGAGGAACCAAAGAAGAAATCCAACACTCAATCAGGGCCTAAGCTACTTGGAGACGCCACGAAGACATCCCATTTTCCAACTCCTGTTGAACCTGTGATTGACGGGAAAGTGGAGCTGGTCTATCCTCAGGACAAAGAGCTCATAGAAATTGATGCATTCTATGCACAACAACTTCAAGAAGAAGAAGAGAGGGAAATGGCAAAGGAACAAGAGGAAGAAAAAGAGAAAAATAGTGTCAAGCCCAGGACCTCTAGGAAACCTCAACTAAGAAGATCTTAGAATCCTAAAGGTGCATCAGGGGATAAAAACCAAGACAAAACTGAAGACCCTGATGGCTCCAAACCCAAGTCATCTGAAGCCAAGGATCAAGCACATTCTCCTATAACCACAACATATGGTCCACCCACCCTAGCTGAATCCCTCAAAGAATAAAGGCGCAAAAACCTGACATTTATGTTCTCAATAAAAAGTATAAATATCAGGTTCAACAATAAAAGGGATAAGCTGATAACAGTGCAACAAAAGAGTGGGTCTCAATTCAATGTTACAGTGTCTAGGATGGCATGCAAACCATAGAAAATGTTATGTATCACTGAGAGAATGATGAGTTTTGACCTAAGTATGGTTATGGTTACGAACATCACCCCTGGATAAATGAGGAAGACACCACTGTATCTGAGGCAAGTCTTAACTTAGTCTCTGACGAGATGAGATAGTCCCTGAGAGACTCTAAGTTAGTCTCTAATGAGACGAGTTAGTCTCTGACGAGATGAGATAGTCCCTGAGAGACTCCAAGTTAGTCTCTGATGAGATGAGTTAGTTTCTGATGAAGGAAGTTGTTAGTCTCTGATGACGTCAGCCTTACTCTCCGACAGGATAAGTTTAGTCTCTTATGACGTCAGCCTTAGTCTCCGACAGGCTAAATTTAGTCTCTAATGACGTCAGCCTTAGTCTCTGACAAGATAAGTTTAGTCTCTAATGACGTCAGCCTTAGTCTCCGACATGCTAAGTTAGACTATGATGACGTCATCATTAGTCCCCAATGATTTAAGATGACGTCATTAGTCTCTGATGAGAAGTTAGTCTCTGATGACGTCATCCATAGTCTCCGACGAGTTAAAGTGAAGTAATTCCCTAATGCACAGTTTGTTTTCGAAACTATAAAATATTATTTTCTTAAATCCTTTTAAGATGTTTTAATTGATTTCTTAACCTCAACAGCTTTTATACCAAATTGAGACGTTAAAAGTTAAGGACATCACATGTGCATTTCCTCTCATACTTTAACCAAGATATTAAATTCATCTTGTGATATGTATATTCTTACAGAATTTTCCACTCTCGAGTAAATTAAATTTGGTTAAGTGCAAAGGACCGAGGCAAGAATATTCACTTTCTTATGTTTAATTTCAAGTTGATGCAAGTATATACATTCAATCTGATGTTTATTTCAGTTTAACGCATTATCATTTGATTCGATATGCGTGCAAGGCTTGAATTATCTTTCAATTATTTTTTTTTCTTTCATGAAAGAGCATGCTATGCTTTAAATTCCGCTAGCATGATATGAATGATGATGCATGGATATAAGTGAGCTTTGAATATCAGCTATGTTACAATCTTATATCTGTGCAAATGAATGAGAATGATGTCCCTTAAAGGGGTTATGCCACATGGCTGGCAAGAGGAAAGGAAAGGTGCTGATGTGTTCTTCACCTGACCTAGAGGAATGCTAAGTGACTACGTAGTCCTCACAAGAGGGATCATGCAGTCCAATTTGGCCAGCTGTGTACTGTATGGTTAGCAGATCCACGGGTTTAGCCCCCGATGGATATTTTGAGAAAGTTATGCTCAGGTGTATACCTGTCTTTCTTCAAGGAGGATCACACGTTGTGTATCATCAGTGAATCCTCAATGATCTTTGAAGGTTTCCGAGGCCTTGGCATTGTTTCACCAAGCCTCATAAACAAACTTGACTCCCTTCGATGTTCCAGATACATTCTTTAAAATTGCTTATATACTTCTTCGATGTGTATATACTTGCTGGGCGTAAATCGCTCACCTATGTTGAATTTTAATGTCTTGCAGGACAGAACGCTAAGGCTGAACCATCTGATAAGGGGAAAGCAAAGATGATAAACTACTAAGTTATTTATTCTTTTGATAAGACTGAGGAAGGAAGAAAGACATGAAGGGAGAAAAGAAGATGTTAGAAGTAGTGTTGATGTTGGTTTGTATTTAAAGATGATGTAATAGCTTCTGCTGTAATTGTATTATTCTTGGGTTGTAATAACTCTCTAATACTGCCCTTACCCAATATTTATGCTATGAATGGATGTATGGTTATCTTTTTCTTCTTTTGACGAAGCCCTGATCCATTAAGGGATTTTGGGGTCATCACAGTTGGTATCAGAGCCCAGTTACGACCAAAAGTGATTCGTAATGAAACACTGCCCGTAAGCTACATCCAGTATTAGGGATTATGGCGTTAAGCCCCAAAATTCCTCAAGAAAAGGGAATTTGGGAAGTTGACGCTATAATGGAAGTACTAAAGCATGTTAATGGGTTCCAATTTAAGGTTTTACTCGAGTTAAGATAAGATTAGGACTGCTTAGTAATGATAAGAACAAACTAAGGCACCACTTTTTTTTATTTTGACTGATTACTGTGTTGCGTTTTATTGAGAAGTTTAGAATTACTGACTTGGATTGTTTCAGGTAGATGGCCAGAGATCACTCTAGATCCCTCGCGCTTTTTCGTAAGGTAGAAAGCCCAGATTTCGACGTCTCATCTGACGAGGAGGAGCCTAGAGTAGAATCTCCGTTGTTCACTCCTGCATTACCTGACAGGCATCAACCATCTCCAATGCAAGAAGGCCCCAGCCCTGCCCCAGCACCAACACAAGAAGTCAGACCCTCTACCGTTTGTCGAGGACCGCGCATTCGCCACACAGCACGGAAGAGTGTACGACGTAATCGTTTCAACCGTAACCATGGTATGGCGCATGATGCCCCTACAGCAGGGCAGGATACTCCTAAACTCTCCTTGCCTTTACCTCGGGTGCCAGTACTATCCCGTGACAGATTAGTAGGTGAGTATGATGCAGAAGTTCACCATCGCCTGGCAGCTCACACCATGACAGTTTGACGACAGGCTGCCACTATTACCAGGTTACGTACAGCAGCATCAGCATGACAATCCTCTTTTTGGTTGACTCAAATCCTGTACCATCGGCTGGCACTGGAAATGCATGCACAGATGGTAGCAGCAGCAGCAGCTAATCCCACGGTGGCGTGTTTGGAGCAAATGAGCAACCGTTGCGCGCGCCGCATTGAGGAGACACGTATGCAGTCTCGACATTGGGAGAGGGAGGCAGAATGTGAAGGATCATTAGACTCGGAAGACGAGGAGAATTAGTTATAGAAGCTGATGTGAAATTTAAGTGGAAGTTATTTTGTGCTTGTTTTGAACTTGTTGGGTAGTTGCGGCTATCACAGGTGTATTTTGCCCTGATATTGTATTTTGGCTTGTGTCGGGCTTAAGGATGTTTGAGGGCGATGTCTAAGATAGTCTCCTATGTACATGAATGATAAATATTTTGATGTATCTAAATGCTTATGTGTTGCTTAATGCTTTTCACCTTATCAATTTATAAATTCTTGAGCCACATAAGGAATGGAATGTTTTAAGGAGGATGTTTAACTCTTTGTATTTTATTAGATTATGGCCAGAGGAAGAAGACCAGGAAGACCCGGGAGAAGAAATCTCTGTAATGAATTGTCAAGGTCTGAAAATTTGGCACGTTTAGAAAGGGAAAACCAAGCTGAAAATGTTGAAGAAGTTGTCGTAGAGGATGACAGCTCGGAGGAAGTGGTGGGGATGAACTGCAATCCCCCACATGTTCCACCACCACCCCCTGTTAATGAAAATAATTCCGCCAACATTAACGCTACAGGGAATGCGAACGACAACCCGTTAGCTCAATTTCTTCAGATTATTCGCGAGGCCGTAGCCGCGAACCAACCAGTACCACCACCACCTCAACCACCAAGGCCTACTGCCCATGGTTCATGCATCCGAGAGTTTACTGGCATCAACCCACCGACCTTTGATGGGAAAGGAGGACCCACGACAGCACAATATTGGTTGGAGGAGATTGAGAAAGCCTTCGATTTAGTAGATGTGCTAGAAGATTGTAAGACAAAATATGCGGCTTTCATGCTGAAAGAGGAAGCCAACCACTGGTGGAAAGGTGCCAAGAGTATGGAGCTAACAAAAAGGGAAACCGCAAGGAACACCAATACAGTGATAACTTGGGAATTGTTTACCCAGAAATTCAGGGAGAAATTTTACCCCCTCGGTGTCTCTAATGCAATGGAGTTAAAATTTCTGAATCTGAAGCAAGGGTCCATGACGGTGGACGAGTATGAGGCGAGGTTTAACGAACTGATGAGGTATGCTCCTCATCAGGTGAGTGATGAAGGAAGGAAAGCCTGAAGATTTGAGCAAGGATTGAATCTGTGGATCTTGAGGCAGGTAGCAATTTTCCAGCTGGAAACTTTTGATGCAGTGGTGGAAAAGGCAAGGATCGCTGAATGGAGCAATAAGGCAGTACATGAGTACAGTCGGGAAAACAAGAAGGAAGGGAAGAGAAAAGGAAATGATAAAGGAAACCACCAGAACTTTGGTGGTGTGATTGTGAAGAAAAAAGAAGAAAACAACAATAATAGTATTCCAATAAATAGTGGAAAGAGGAAGTGGAGGGAGCAATCATCTGATGGCATTACAAGAAGGACTGTTGTATGTTCAAAGTGTGGGAAGAACCATGGCTCAACTCCATGCTTGAGGGGGAAGGATGTTTGCTTCAAGTGTCGCCAACCAGGACACTTCTCCTCAAACTGCCCGACGTTGAACCCTGCCGCGATTCCGCCACAAGGGAGATCACAACAACAACAGCCCCAACAAATTAATAAACCGCTTGCTGCGGGAAGGACATGTTATACATGTGGAATGGAAGGGCACATTTCTCCTAATTGCCCTCAAAAGAAAAGTGGCAGACCAATGCTGACAGGAGCCAACACCGTGCCCGTGCCGCCACAAGCAAGGACTTACAATATGACGGTGCAAGATGCTGTGACTTCTGACGATGTTGTGACAGGTACACTACTAGCGAACTCCATACCTGCTCACGTGTTATTTGATTTGGGTGCTACTCGCAGTTTTATTTCCGAACGATTAGCTAGTAGCATGCTAGTATTGCCTGAGCTTCTACCTAATCCCATGGAGGTAGTCGTTGCAAATAGCGAAGTAGTGAACATTTGTCATGTCTACAGTAATTGCACCTTGAAGATAGGTCAGCATGAATTCCTTGTTGATCTTATTCCTTTCCCTTTGGGAGAATTTGATGTAATTTTGGGAATGGACTGGTTATTTAAATACCAAGCCAACATTGATTGTAAGAAGAAACGTGTAGTCTTACGCTCTCCCCAAAAGGCGAAGGTTTGGTTCCATGGAGCCAAGATGGTGAAGTCATCGCCATTCTTGACCATGATCCAAGCACAGAAAATGGTTTGCAAGGGTTGCGAAGCCTTCTTGGCTTATGTGCATGATACTGACAGGAATGAAATTAAGATCGAGGATGTCCCTGTTGTAAGGGAGTTTGCAGATGTATTTCCAGAAGCGTTGCCTGGATTACCCCCGAACAGAGAAATGGATTTTGAAATCAACTTAATCCCTGGTACCGTCCCAATCTCCAAGGCCCCTTACCGTATGACACCATCTGAGCTAAAAGAACTAATGAAGCAGTTGCAAGAACTCTTAGAACGAGGATTGATCAGACCAAGCGTCTCACCATGGGGAGCGCCAGTGCTATTCGTTCGAAAGAAAGATGGATCAATGAGACTCTATATTGATTATCGAGAACTAAACAATGTCACAATCAAGAATAGGTACCCCTTGCCGAGGATAGATGACCTTTTTGACCAGCTCAGAGGAGGGAAGTATTTCTCAAAAATCGATCTTCGCTCAGGGTATCATCAATTAAAGATCAAAGAGGAAGACATACCGAAGACGGCATTCCGAACTCGCTATGGCCATTATGAATTCTTAGTGATGTCTTTTGGATTGACGAACGCGCCGCTATGGCCATTACGAATTCTTAGTGATGTCTTTTCGATTGACGAACGCGCCAGCAGCTTTCATGGACTTGATGAATCGCATTTTCAAACCATTCTTGGATAAGTTCATCATTGTTTTCATCGATGATATTCTTATATATTCGAAGACGGCGGAAGAGCATGAGGAACACCTAAGGACAGTGCTGGAGATTTTAAGAAAAGAGCAATTATTTGCCAAATTTTCTAAATGTGAATTCTGGCTAAAGGAAGTGAAGTTCCTTGGTCATATGATCAATGAAACTGGTGTCACAGTGGACCCCAGTAAGATAGAAGCAATCATGAGGTGGCCTCAGCCAACAAATCCAACGGAGGTCAGGAGTTTCTTAGGTTTGGCAGGCTATTACCAGAGGTTTGTTAAAGATTTCTCAAAATTAATTGTACCTTTGACGAACTTGATGAGAAAGAGCGTAAAATTCAATTGGACTTCTGATTGTGAGAAGAGTTTCCAAGAATTGAAAATGAGGTTAACTACAGCCCCTATTCTGACCTTACCGGATGATAAGGAAGATTTCGTTATTTATAGCGATGCGTCAAAACAAGGACTTGGAGCAGTTTTAATGCAGCATGGTAAGGTAATTGCTTATGCCTCGAGGTAGCTAAAGGATTGCGAGAAACGATATCCTACGCACGACATAGAATTGGCAGCCATCGTCTTTGCATTGAAGATTTGGAAGCACTACCTCTACGGTGAGAAGTGCGAAATATATACTGACCACAAAAGTTTGAAGTATATATTTATGCAAAAAGAACTCAACTTGCGACAAAGGCGTTGGTTGGAGTTGATTTAGGATTATGACTGTTCCATCAACTACCACCCTGGGAAGGTAAATGTGGTTGCAGACGCACTCAGCCATCGTGAAAGACTGAATGTGATAACCATCCAGGAAGACGTCATAAAAGAATTCAAACGTCTACAGCTGCATACACTTACCACTGCCCAGAGGACGGAAATAGAAGAAGAGATTCGGGCTCGGCCTCAATTGCACGACCTCATTAAAGTCGCACAAGGAGAGCAGTGTGAAGAAAGGGACAGATTAATTAAGGGAGAGAAGGGAAAATGTCTCATGCATAACGATGGACTTTTACGATATGAAGGTCGAATATGGATTCCTGCGAAAACTGAGTTGAGGCAAGAGCTCCTCCACGAAGCCCACAACTCAAAATTTTCCATTCATCCAGGAGGCACGAAGATGTATCAGGATTTGAAACAAAACTTTTGGTGGCCCAACATGAAGAAGGAGATAGCTGAATGGGTAAGCAGATGCTTAACGTGCCAAAGGGTTAAGGCAGAACATCAAAAACCAAGCGGACTGCTACAACCATTGGAAATCCCTGAGTGGAAGTGGGAATTTATCACGATGGACTTCGTAGTTGGTTTACGAACCAAGCTTGGAGGGATGAATGCCATTTGGGTCATAGTCGATAGATTGATCAAATCAGTGCACTTTTTGGCTATAAAGTATACATACAAGATGGATCAAATGGTGAGGTTATATGTCAAGGAAATTGTGAGTCGACATGGAGTGCCAGTCTCCATCGTCTCTGATCGAGATCCGAGGTTTACCTCAAGGTTTTGGAAGAGCTTCCAAGAATATCTGGGGAAAGGCTAGACATGAGTACAGCCTACCACCCCTAGACTAATGGTCAATCTGAACGCACTATTCAAACCCTAGAAGATATGTTATGAGTTCGCGTTCTCGATTTTAAAGGACATTGGGACAACCATCTACCACTGATTGAATTTGCCTACAATAACAGCTATCATGCCAGCATTGGCATGGCGCTGTTTGAAGCACTGTATGGTCGAAAGTGTAGAACTCCCCTTTATTGGAATGAAGTGGGAGAAAGGAAGTTAATTGGACCAGAGATAGTCCAACAGACTGAGGAAGCGATGAAGGTGATCAGAACAAGAATGAGGGCGGCTCAAGACTGACAAAAGCAATATGCTGATCAACACAGGAAAAACCAAACCCTAGAAATTGGAAGTTATGCGTTACTGAAAGTGTCACCCTAGAAAGACGTAATGCGTTTTGGCAAGAAAGGAAAGTTAAGCCCCCGCTATGTGGGACCATTTGAGGTATTGAGGAGGATTGGTAAAGTGGCCTATTAGTTGGCACTGCCACCGGCTTTGGGCCATGTGCATGATGTATTTCGTATATCAGTGTTGCGTCCTTATAAAGACGACCACAGAGGAATAATAGACTATCAACCAATAGATCTGCAACCGGATTTAAGATATGAAGAGGTCCCTGTCCAGATATTAGATCGACAAGTTAAAATGCTTAGGAATAAAGAAATTCCTTCTATAAAGTGTTATGGAGGAATCATAGTGTGGAGGAAGCTACCTGGGAGATTGAAAGCGCTATGGTTGACAAGTACCCCCATTTGTTTGTTAGCTAAGTTTTGAGGACGAAACTACTTTAAGGGGAGGAGAATGTGAGAACCCAAAAATCTCAATGAAGTTTTGATTATGAGATTTATTTTATTTTCTGCATGAAGGGTTATTTCTTTATTGGTTATAAATAATGAAATTATATTTTTTCTTATAAAAATTCAATGGCGATGTGATTTCCAAAAGATTTTAAATGTATTTTTGAAACTCAAGTATTTAAAAGGTTATTGCATTCAAGAATTTTCTTGTGAAAAGGGTATGTTCACGCGGGGAAAAGGGCTCACCAAGTGTGAACAAGATTATCTACAGTACCCGTTTTTTTTTATTTTAAAACCTATTGCAGGGAGACAGTAGCATTTAATGTGCATCACCTCCATCAGAACCATAGAGTGGGCTATGATAAATGACCGATGGGTACTAGCAGTCGTTGCAACCAACCTTTTCTCATCAGTCACTTCTTTTCTTTTCATAGCCAACGGCTTATATCAAATAAATCCAACGGCCCTTGTTGCTAAACAGGTGATATATATATCACGTTGGTACCACCCTTGCCTCACTTTCATAAACTTCTATACGGTGTACCACCAAATCCAAAATTACTCTCTAAACAACTGTCTTTTTGGGAAGAACAACTAGAGCCTTTAACTCTTTCTTGCCACCAAGGAGGTAAGAGCATTTCATTAAAGTCCTGCTCTATTTCTTACACTTTTGTTCGGTCATACGTACCACGTTTAATATCTTGTTCATTTATTTCCAAAAGTGTGACTTGATGCATGTTTTAACGCCCGGAGTTAATGTCATTTATTTCAAAAAAAAAAGCTACCCAAGATGAGTATAAATATGTTGACAACCACTTTGTAGACAAACTTTTAACTACCAAAACATTCGTTTCTCAATAGTTGCAACCCCATGCTTGAGTATTCTTCAACCTGAGTTTAAACCCTAAAACCGTGTCTAGGATGGCATGCAGACCATAGAAAATGTTATGTATCACTGAGAGAATGATGAGTTTTGACCTAAGTATGGTTATGGTTACGAACATCACCCCTGGATGAATGAGGAAGACACCACTGTATCTGAGGAAAGTCTTAACTTAGTCTCTGATGAGATGAGTTAGTCTCTGACGAGATGAGATAGTCCCTGAGAGACTCTAAGTTAGTCTCTGATGAGATGAGTTAGTCTTTGACGAGATGAGATAGTCCCTGAGAGACTCCAAGTTAGTCTCTGATGAGATGAGTTAGTCTCCGATGAAGGAAGTTGTTAGTCTTTGATGACGTCAGCCTTAGTCTCCGACAGGATAAGTTAGTCTCTGATGACGTCAGCATTAGTCTCCTACAGGCTAAATTTAGTCTCTGATGACGTCAGCCTTAGTCTCCGACAGGATAAGTTTAGTCTCTGATGACGTCAGCCTTAGTCTCCGACAGGATAAGTTTAGTCTCTGATGACGTCAGCCTTAGTCTCCGACAGGCTAAGTTAGTCTATGATGATGTCATCATTAGTCCCCGATGATTTAAGATGACGTCATTAGTCTCTGATGAGAAGTTAGTCTCAGATGACGTCGTCATTAGTCCCCGATGATTTAAGATGATGTCATTAGTCTCTCATGAGAAGTTAGTCTCTGATGACGTCATCCGTAGTCTCCGACGAGTTAAAGTGAAGTAATTCCCTGATGCACAGTTTGTTTTCGAAACTATAAAATATTATTTTCTTAAATCCTTTTAAGATGTTTTAATTGATTTCTTAACCTCAACAACTTTTATACCAAATTGAGACGTTAAAAGTTAAGGACATCACATGTGCATTTCCTCACATACTTTAACCAAGATATTAAATTCATCTTGTGATATGTATATTCTTACATAATTTTCCACTCTCGAGTATATTAAATTTGGTTGAGTGCAAAGGACCGAGGCAAGTATATTCACCATTTTATGTTTAATGTTGATGCAAGAATATACATTCAATTTGATGTTTATTTCAGTTTAACGCATTATCATTTGATTCGATATGCGTGCAAGGCTTGAATTATCTTTCAATTGTTTTTTTTTCTTTCATGAAAGAGCATGCTATGCTTTAAATTCCGCTAGCATGATATGAATGATGATACATGGATATAAATGAGCTTTGAATATCAGCTATGTTACAATCTTATATATGTGCAAATGAATGAGAATGATGTCCCTTAAATGGGTTATGCCACATGGTTGGCAAGAGGAAAGGAAAGGTGCTGATGTGTTCTTCACCTGACCTAGAGGAATGATAAGTGACTACGTAGTCCACACAAGAGGGATCATGCATTCCAGTTTGGCCAACTGTGTACTGTATGGTTAGCAGATCCACGGGTTTAGCCCCCGATGGATATTTTGAGAAAGTTATGCTCAGGTATATACCTGTCTTTCTTCAAGGAGGATCACACGTTGTATATCATCAGTGAATCCTCGATGATCTTTGAAGGTTTTCGAGGCCTTGGCATTGTTTCACCAAGTCTCATAAACAGACCTGAACTCCCTTCGATGTTCCAGATACATTCTTTTAAATTGCTTATATACTTTTTCGATGTGTATATACTTGCTGGGCGTAAATCGCTCACCTATGTTGAATTTTAATGTCTTGCAGGACAGAACGCTAAGGCTGAACCCTCTGATAAGGGGAAAGCAAAGATGATAAACTACTAAGTTATTTATTCTTTTGATAAGACTGAGGAAGGAAGGAAGACATGAAGGGAGAAAGGAAGATGTTAGAAGTAGTGTTGATGTTGGTTTGTATTTAAAGATGATGTAATAGCTTCCGCTGTAATTGTATTATTCTTGGGTTGTAATAACTCTCTAATACTGCCCTTACCCAGTATTTATGCTATGAATGGATGTATGGTTATCTTTTTCTTCTTTTGACGAAGCCCTGATCCATTAAGGGATTTTGGGGTCGTCACAATAGGTTTGTTTTTCTTTCCTTGTCTAATTAGATTTCTTTTCATTGTAATATTCTTTCCAAAGTAGAATTAGGGTTTTACTCAGCTTATACATAGTTGCTTATGTTGTATGCTAAAAGATAGATTTTGATATAAAATTTTAGTGAGTTTTGAACTTGCAATTATCTTGAAAGTGGATGGTTAATTCCTTTAAGCTTTCATAACCAGATTTCTTTAGTTTGTGGGTGATTAAATTCTTTAGGCAAACTAATACAATCGATCCTTTAGAGCTGATTCTCGGTGATTAATTTCTTTATAGAATCAATCTAAAGTTACTGCTTCTGCTATTGTATTTGGTTTTCCAAGATCAAATACATCATCTTGGTATCAAAGCTTTGGTGAGCGATTAGTCTTGTATTAAATCTACAAATTACAACCTAGATGGATGGAGAAAAAGAACAAGTTATTCCACGAGGTCTGACCATGGAACAAGCATAAAACATGGACCGTGACAGACAAATTAACAAGCTGACTGACAGACTGAATGAGATCCTAGCAAGGTTAGGTTGAAGAAATCTTTCTACTATTCCAAATAGGAGTACTACATTCATTCGTACTTCTGACATAGAAGAAGAAGAAGTGGCTAGACCCGTGAACCTTAGGGCTAGAGAAAATAATGACGATGACAAGGGCCTGCAGCTAGATATTCCAGAGTTTGATGGGAGTATGAAGCCAGGTAAGTTTCTTGAATGGTAACAATGAATCGAACGAGTCTTTGATTATAAAGACTATGACAATCATAAACGATTCAAAATGGCCGTTTTAAAATTCATAGGTTATGCAAACCTATGGTATGAGAACTTGAAGACCAAAAGGAGGAAAGAGGGCAAGACACGAATTGGGTCTTGGGAAGCCTTAAAAACTAGAATGAAGAAAAGTTTTTTACACACAGATTGTGTGTAAGATGTTTTCTTAAAATTACAAAGTTTCAAATAGGGAGCACTATCAGTGGAGGAATACATGATGGAGTTCAAGAAGCTAACGATGCTTTGTGATCTCGAAGAAAGAACAGAACACAAGATTGCTTGTTTCTTAATGGGTCTAAACAGTGATATTGCCGAAAGGGTTGACCTCCAACCTTACCGGTCCTTCAAAGAGGTTTGCAAGGTAGCCATGCGTGCAGAAAAAAATGTCAAGGCTAAGGGGAGTAATTGTGATAGCCCCAGTTTCCCAACCATAGACCAGCACTGTCAGTTTAATAATAACTGTTCAGACTTAGACCTTTCGGTGGAAAATTGGGTTGCCAAATTTGGAATACAAAGAGTTATCACCCACAAACCTCTTTTCTTTATAATAATAATTGAAAGTGGAGTATACAATAATTATTACAAACATTATTTTGAAGGTTCTTAGCAACGGAATAACATATATTTTTCATGAAAACAAAACAAGATCAAACCAACCAAAAATCCTATTTATGAGCCTCAGACTGCCAGATCTACTGGTACTGACATGACCTTTCTTTACCCTTAGAACCTTCTTCTTTCTTGGTTTGAACTGAAAGAAAATCAAGCAAGTATGAACAACAAGAGCTCAGTAAGTAATATAACATAGGACATTTAAAATAAATCTGGATATAAAGTTAGTTTAAGATATCATAAAATATCGAGAAAATATTAATATCTCAACTGTTGAATCCAGATGGGGAGGATCCATAACTTTAAATAGAAGAAATATTGGCAATATCATGCCACTGAAGTAAGAAATAAGGAATCAACATAAGTCCTTGGATGTCTTTCAGTACTATGACTTACTTGATCGTCTCTCTCATGACGTCATTCAGTACTATGACTTACTCTTGATCGTCAATTATGTTCGGCACAAGGGCTTACTGAGAATATCTCTTACCACATGACAATAATGGGCCAATGCTATTTCATTGTGGTCTGCTATGTACATACATATGACATTTAGTAGATTTAATTACATCTACATTCTCATGGGTCCGACATAATAGAGTATCTCATTCTCATATCCGGGTTGATTCCCCTACTCATAGTAAAGTCCTTATAGTGGATAGGATTTCGACACCTCAATGGAATTTACCAAGTTGACTACATAGCATCCTTGTAATTTCAGTGAGGGTCTTGACATTAGGGGACTTACCAAGGTGATCAAACAGCATCCTTGTAGTCTCGGTGAAGTCATAAGGTATTTATTAACCTTGTAAACACTAAATAGCTCAAAATGTCATGTAGTAACATGAAACTAATAAAGGCTTGTAAGCAGGATATTAAATTCAAGCACTTCTCAAATAGTATTAGCTTCAATTGAATAAATAATTATCCATCACTATGCATACGAAACAATTATGTATACGTAAGAAGTAAAGTTTAAACAGTTGTTTTTCATAGCTTGACACAGATCGAATTAATTGATCATGTGTTTAATTTCAGATAAAATATCATACTTACCTTTATACTTATATAAATATCTGTGTGATATATTGAAAAGATGATAACTATATCACTTGAAAAAATATTTGGTGTATAACAGAACAATCAAGTTATACTTTAAAAGAATAATAATAAATATATTACTTGCCTTGACCAGGGTGACAACATATGATAGGTCTGTGAAATCTGTTTCATAAATTATAAATGATTAACAAAGATTAGAACAATATACTACCATGCTTAGGTAATAAAGTTATAATACTTAAGTCATACTAAGTCTGCGTCAGGGGATGGATTTTACTTGTCAGGTGATATTTACCATCAGGGGATAAATTACCCATCAGGGGTTAATTTACTCATCACTGGGTAACTACCCGTCAGGGAATAACTATCCATCAGGGGATGCATTGCCCGTTAAGGAATGACTACCTATCAGTGGATATTACTCGTCAGGGGATGATTTGTTCATCGCCAAACTCGTCGGTATTAAACTTGACTATTGCCAAACTCTTTTAGTTTTCAGGGGATGATTTGTTTATCTCCAAACTCGTCGGTATTAAACTTGACTATCAACTTGTCGATAATCTATTTGACTACCGCTAAACTCACTTGGCTATCGTCAAACTTGTCTCCTACTTTTTTGGCCATGGCCAAAATTAGTTGGCCGTTAGGGGATGAGTCTCGACTATCAGGGGAAGAGTCTCGGCCATCATCAGGGGGTGACTCTCGGTCATCAAGGGATGGGTTTTGGTCATTAGGGGAGTGACTCTTGGTCATCAGGGGATGGGTTTTGGAGGATATTTATCCTTTGATAGCTAAAATAACTCATCGAAGACTAATAGTTTATTCATCAAAGACTAATATGTTTTGCCCATGGGGAACTAATATTTTTGTCATCAGAGACTAACAATATGAAGAATATTTTTAAGAGTATAGAGATTATCCATGTGGTTTATCTATAATATAATTCAAGGTTTCATGCAGGTTTCTATTTAAGCTAAACGACTAAATAATGAAAACTAATAACTTGATAAAAGCTCTTAATATTTCCTGGTAAGCTTCCGATACTGCAAAACAAGCAATGGAATATTATTGTGGGTCTAAGGAGTTTATGTGTTTGAGAGAATGTTGTGAAGAAAATGAGTAGCAAAGGTCTCCTTATATAGGTGCTTAGGAAATGAAAATATCTAAGATATTTCTTACCAAGATTAACATCAGACTTGAAATCTACTAAATTACTACAATAGGCTAACAATTGTGGTTAGACGTAAGTATGAGTCACTAATAGGTGTCAAATGGTGGTACATGCTACTAATGACTCAGCTTTCAATATGCTTACTCATCGAAAAGAACTACAACACCTGTAATGATTATTCATTACAAGGTTATTACTCAGCCTTCTTTCCGTAATATGACTATCACATAAATTAGCTCCAGTGGTATCTCATACCAAAACTTAACTAAAAAACATAGTAGTAATTTTATATTACCACCTAAATTAATTCAGATACGACTAAAAATTATTTCTTTTAGTATTTATGAAGAAATAATTTCTCATGCACGCAAATAAATTTGACCAAAATTTATTTATTAATAGTCTTAATGTTATAATGGTAATTACCTAAATCTGGGGTATTTCATTCCCCCTCCCTTACAAAAATTTCATCCCCAAAATTTACTCATGAAATAGATGGGGATATCTTCTGATCATGTCTTTTTCTAGCTCCCACGTAGCTTCCTTAACATCGTGGTTTTTCCAAATAACCTTTACAGAGTAAACTTCTTTATTTCTCAATTTCTTAACTTGATGATCCACTATCTAGATTGGCTCCTCTTTATATGTTAGGTCTTCATTGATTTCAATAGGTTGGTAATCTATTACCCTTTTGAAATCAGGTTTATAAGGTCGTAGAACTGACACATGAAACACATTGTGAAGGTGACCTAACATTGGAGGTAGTGCTAGTTCATATGCTACAGATCCTATTTTTCTTAGTACTTCGAAGGGTCCAACATAACGAGGCTCTTGTTTTTCCTTCTTTCGAAATCTTGTAATTCCCTTCCAAGGGGACACTTTAAGAAACACAAAATCTTCAATATCCATTAGTTGGTTCTTACGATGTTGATCTGCATAACTCTTTTGTTGATCCTGGGCAACTTTAATCCTCTATTGGATGATAGTAATAGTTTTCTTCGTTTGTTGGATCATTTCTGTTCCTTTTAATTTCCTCTTTCCTATTTCATTCCAATGTAGTGGAGTTCTACACTTCCTACCATAAAGTACTTCAAAACGGGCCAAAACAATACTGGTATGATAGCTGTTATTGTGAGCAAATTCTATTAATGGTATGTGTTCATCCCAACTTTCCTTAAAGTCTAAGGTATAGGCTCTTAACAAATCTTCCAAGGTCTGTATGGTCCTTTCTGACTATCCATCTGTCTATGGATGATAGGCGGTACTCATATCTAAACGGGTACCAAGATATTCTTGAAACTTATTCCAAAATCGTGAAGTAAAATGACAGCCTCGGTCAAATACAATGGATACAGGAACTCCATGTCTACTTACTACCTTTTACACATAGAGCTTTACTAGCTAATCCATCTTAGAGGTATCTTTTATGGGCAGGAAATGTGTTGACTTAGTTAATCTATCAACAATAACCCAAATAGCATTACTTCCTCTAACTGTAGTGGGTAGTCCTATTACAAAATCCATAGCGATGAATTCCCATTTCCATTCTAGAATCTCCAAAGATTGAAGTAACTCACTTGGTTTTTGATGTTCTGCCTTCACTTTCTGACAGGTTAGGCAACGACTTACCCAATCAGCGACTTCTTTTTTCATGTTGGGCAACCAATAATTTAAACGTAAATCCGGATACATTTTGGTACTTCCAGGATGTATCGAGAATTTAGATTGGTGTGCCTCTTATAGGATTTCATGTCGAAATTCTTCTTTTGGGGGTATCCAAATCCTATTTTTAAATCGTATTAGACCTTTAGCATCTATTTGACATCTCTCTTTTACCAAAAGTTTTTCCTTGTCCTTTTGATGGTTTTCTTGTTCTTTCTTGATTTGATTATACAGTTCAGGCTCTATCCAAGTTATTTCTCTTATTTGCACATCATCCACTACAGACAAAACATTGAGTTGTAAATGTTTTAAATCCTTGCACAACTCAGATTGCATGGTTATGATGTTCAAATGTTCACGCCTACTCAGGGCATCTGCTACTACGTTGGCTTTCCCAAGGTGGTAATTTATTGTAAAATCATAATCCTTAATTAATTCCAACCATCTACGCTGTCTCATATTCAGCTCCTTCTGTGTGAAGATATACTTTAAACTTTTATGATCCGTGTATATCTCACATTTTTCTCCATATAAATAGTGCCTCCATATCTTAAATGCAAAAACGATTGCTGCTAGCTCTAAGTCGTGTGTTGGGTGATGCTTTTCATACCCCTTCAATTGCCTAGAAGCATAGGTAATAACTTTTTCTTGTTGCATCAACACACAGCCTAGTCCTAGTAGAGATACATCACTATAAATAATAAAATTTCCTATGTCATCGGGTAAGGTCAGAACTGGCGCCATCGTTAACCTTTTCTTTAATTCCTTAAAACTTTCCTCACACTCTGAAGACCATGAAAACTTTACTGCATTCTTGGTGAGGTTGGTTAGAGGTATTGCCAATTTTGAGAAGTTTTTTATAAATCGTCGGTAGTAACCAGCTAATACAAGAAAACTTCTTACTTCAGTCGGAGTGGTTGGTTGAGGCCATTCAGTTACTGCCATAATCTTCATTGGATCTACCAATATTCCATTCCTATCAATGACGTGTCCGCGGAATTGTATCTTTTGCAACCAAAACTCACACTTAGAAAACTTAGCATACAACCTTTCTTTTATTAAAGTCTCCATAGCAAGTAGAATATGTTCTTCATGTTCTTCCTTTGTTTTGGAATAAACCAAAATATCATCTATGAACACAATGATGAACTTGTCCAAATAGGGTTTAAAAACTCGGTTCATCAGGTCCATAAATGCTGCAGGGGCATTTGTCAACCCAAATGGCATTACAAGGAACTCATAATGTCCATATCGGGTACAAAATGCTGTCTTTAGAACATCATCAGCCTTTACCCTTAATTGGTGGTAACCTGATCTTAAGTCAATCTTAGAAAAGTAGGCTGCATCCTTCAATTGATCAAAGAGATCATCTATTCTTGGTAAAAGGGTACCTATTCTTAATGGTTACCTTATTCAATTCACAATAGACAATGCATAAATACATTGATCCATCCTTTTTCTTTACAAATAGGACAGGGGCTCCTCAGGGTGAAACGCTGGGACAAACGAAACCTTTATCCAACAATTCTTGCAATTGTATCATCAATTCTTTTAATTCTACTGGAGCCATACGGTATGGTTCCTTGGATATGGGTGTCGTACCAGGAACTAATTCAATGCCAAATTCTACTATTCGGTTAGGGGGTAAACCTGGTAATTCTTCGGGAAACATGTCCTTATACTCTCGAATTACCAGTATATCCTTTATTATAGGTTTCTCTTTTGAGATGTCTTGGACATAAGCTAAAAAAATTTCACATCCTTTTCTAACTAGTTTCCTAGCTTGCATGTTAGTAAGGATATGGCTAGGATTTGTTGGTTTGGTTCCATGGAAAGTTACCTTATTGTTTTGAGGTATATTAAGTAATACACGCTTCCTAAAGCAATCAACTTTGGCCTTATATTTTCCTGACCAATCCATACCCAAGATGATATCAAAATCTCCTAGTGGAAATGGTATAAAGTTTGTTGGGAACTCAAACTTTCCTACTTGGAATTCCACCATCGTGTCAACCAACGATGGGCAACATACATAAGGAGGTTCAGTTAGCGAAGCTGGTGTGTAGTGACTCGTATGCGCCCTTTTTCAATATGGAACATAACGCTCCCGGCTTTCAGAAGATTAGTTTAGTGGCTTCGTTGGAACACCTATCCTTCGGTGCCTGGCTTTGCTTCACTAGGCCCTGCTTTGCTCTTTCTTTTATATACTACCTTATCAGGTTGTAAGCAAGCTACCTAGAAATACAGAATGCAAGAACATCTACTAGACAGCATGACATAGTATAATAGCATGTAGCCTACATGTAGCATGATAAAGAGCGAGTTCTGGTAAGTAGTGGACAAATGAACCTTGCTATTTTTTAGATGCATACGACCATAAGTAAATGGATACCCAGAAATATGGAACCGGCTTGCTGTCTGAACCTAGGCTTGCTTCTAGATATTAGGTAGGAATCTACTTAGATAGACGCAGAAGATGGAACTAAACTGTCTTAGATTGCTTTTTATCCCCTATACGACTATTACTATAGAATACCAATCCTCTACCTTGGTTACAGCAATAGAACTGCGCCTCCCCTTTATTTGCACTCCAAATTTGTCTGCTTTCTACCTTTGCTTTTCAAGGTAGTTTACTTGCTCGACTGTATAGGTTCTGAAAGATGAAGTCTCTCCTAGAGACGATTGATTTAAAACCTTTGTAAGATAATATTTCTCTTGATCAGCAATCATAACTTCTACTGGTTTGAGCATTTCTTGTGGTTCTTGTTTTAGTTTCTCAACTAGATGCATAGAGATAAAAGATCTAGTTTCTCCTGAATCAAAGAGTATGTATGCTAGTATAGAATTGATTGGAAGCATACCTGTCACCAAGTCAGTAGATTGTAATGCATGACTGATAGTCATGTTATAGGTATGCACCATGGGATGTGCAGGAATTGCATTAGGTCCTGTTGGTGCTCTTCTTTCTCCCTCAATAAGCTTTCTTGCTTTCTAGGGGCAGTTTGGAGAAATATGACCTCTCATGCCACAAGTTTAACACGTGGTATAAGTAGGTCTTCCTAGACTCTGATTCTGAGGTCTATTCTGGTTTACCATAGGAAAGTTCAGGCAATTTTGTGATATATGCCCGAGCTGTTTGCATCAAAAAAAAATTCCTAGTCCTTTCTAGCAGGGTTTCTTCCCATGATTCCTATTACAATTGAGACAAACATCCTCCTTTATTTGCCCACTATTTTCCAATAGGTTTCCATTCCAACGACGTTTATTCTTATTAGGATTGAAGCTGGGAAAATTTTCTATGCTAGATTGTTGTCTAAACTGCAAATCCCCTTGAGGTATATACCTTTTCCATGTGGGGTTATTACTCCTTCCTTTATCACGATTATATTTTGTGAGGACTTCAGTTCCTTGTTCTGCTATCTTAGCTTTTTCAACTATAGCACAAAAATCATCCAATGCCAAAATTGCTACCTTTTTATATAGCCAAGGATTGAATCCTTGCTTTAAATCATCTTACTTTCCTCTGTTCAGTGTCTAACTGATGTGGAGCGAAACGGGATAGCTCAATGAACTTTGCCTCATACTCGGTTACCATCATACTTCCTTGTTTTAAATTAAGGAAGTTGATTTCCATTTCATCAGACATACCTAAAGGAATATATTTTGCAAAGAATATTTCAGTGAACCTTTCCCAAGGAATCTCCCTAACGTTGTTATGGGCAGCCTGCTGAACTAATTCTAACTGCTTCATATTCTCCCACCAAAAGTTTGCTTCTCCAGTTAATAGTTACGAGGCAAAAGTGGTTTTCTAATAATTTGCAACCTCACAAATCTTAAAGGCTTTTTCTACTTCTTTGATCCACTCAAGTGCTGCTATTGGACCCTCTTTTTCTGAAAATATAGGTGGTTTCAGATCTTTGAAATCTTTAAAATAACCCTATGTGTTGGATTATTAGGTGGAGGACTTGGTTGAGAATTCCCAAATGCTTCTCTCAAAAGATTCACAAGGTCTTGCGTAGGGTTAGTAGTACTATCACCTGTTTGATTTTCTTGTTGGAGGGGCCTTCCACTTCCGCTACAGCTTCTCCTATTCATTTTCTATTTTAATCAACATATATTTTTGTTAAAATCTTTTTTTTTGGAAATTACCTTGTTTTTATCAGCAAATTATTACGTATAGTATATCGCATATAGTAAGCGAAGATTATATATTAATTATTATTTGTACAAAGTGCAAAATTCAAAAGTACGACAAGTCCGCTTAAAAACCTAGATCAATTGTAGGTTAAGATAATATAATAAAAATACTTCATCATCCATTAGTTTAACAAAACGTAACTTCCTATTCCCAAAAACTATTGCGGTGCTTACTAAACTTGTAAAAAGTTCCTTCTGATCCTTAGATTAAATACTCCTCGTTGAGTCTTGAATACACCCAACTTACTGTGACATCCTCAAAAGAATGGGTTAACCTTATTTGGTAGTTAGAATAGGCCATTAGTGTTTCCATTGACGCCTCAGAGACTGGTGCAAAACATTTTGTTTCAGATATTCGCTGATCAACAGCCTGCATAGCCATTCTATATTGGGCTTTTACCCAACCTTTTGTATAACGCCACCTTTCCAACATGTATCTACAATCATAAGTCTCCCTAACATGGCGAAAAGTTGCCTCATCCCTATCCCGTATATCTGCTTCACAATACCTAAGCTGATTTCAGAGCCTTTGTTCTGTATCTATAGTTAAAACTAGTAGTACAAGTGCTGGTACTAAGGTTGGAATTGGAGCAGATGGGGGTACAAGGGCTAACTCAGAAGCAGGTATGGTGAAACTGAAGGCATGAAAGTTTTTTGGAACATACGAGCTAGATGGAATGTTTGGTATAATAGGTGTGGCTTGTGTTGGGGTCTTTTCCCATGAATTCTCTTCCATAGGATCATTTTCATTTTTTGACTCAAGGTCATCAATAATAAGCTCAGGAATTTTAGTTTTGATTGGCATAGGTTAGTGTGGTAGGATATCCTCTAGGGAACCCTTATCTGTCTTAGCAGTTAATGTGGTATTATTAAGTAGGTGTATATCCGACATCTACAAAATCATGCAAAGTTTGGTTAGCAAAATTATAATAACCATAGTAATTTTTTTTTGTAAAGAAATGAAAATTTTATCTTCTACGTATCTGATAAAATATTAGATAGATTTCTCATGACACCCCTACTACTTATACCGTAACATTTTATTTCAGGATTGACTCAACATTTGTTTTATTTTGACTTTTCTAGTTTGGCTCATAAATATTCTTTTCGGTGTTTGGCTCTGATACCAACTATGACAACCCCAGTTTCCTAACCATATACCAGCACTGTCAGTTTAATAATAACTGTTTAGACTTAGGCCTTTCGGTGAAAAATTGGGTTGCCAAAGGGGGAATACAAAGAGCTATCACCCAAAACCCTCTTTCCTTAATAATAATAATTGAAAGTGGAGTATACAATAATTATTACAAATGTTATTTTGAAAGTTCTTAGCAGCGGAATAACGTATTTTTTCCTTGAAAACAAAACAAGATCAAACCAACCGAAAATCCTATTTATGAGCCCCAGACTGCCAGATCTACTAGTACTGACATGACCTTTCTTTACCTTTAGTACCTTTTTCATTCTTGGTTTGAACTAAAAGAGAATCAAGCAAGTATGAGAAACAAGAGCTCAGTAAGTAATATAATATAGGACATTTAAAAAAAAATCTGGATGTAAAGTTCGTTTAAGATATCATAAAATATCAAGAAAATATTAAGATCTCAATTGTCGAATCCAAATGGGGAGGATCCATAACTTTAAGTAGAAGAAATATTGGCAATATCATGCCACTGAAGTAAGAAATAAGGAATCCACATAAGTCCTTGGATGTCTTTCAGTACTATGACTTACTTGATCATCTCTCTTAAGATGTCATTCAGTACTATGACTTACTCTTGATCATCAATTATGTTCGGCACAAGGGCTTACTGAGAATATCTCTTACCACATGACAATAATGTGCCAATGTTATTTCATTGTGGACTGCTATGTACATACGTATAACATGTAGTAGATTTAATTACATTTACATTCTCATGGGCCCGGCAGAATAGAGTATTCCATTCTCAAATCCGAGTTGATTCCCTTACTTATAGTAAAGTCCTTATAGTGGATAGGATTTTGACACCTCAGTGGAATTTACCAAGGTGACTACATACCATCCTTGTAATTTCAGTGAGGGTCTTGACATCAGGGGACTTGCCAAGGCGATCACACAGCATCCTTGTAGTCTAAGTGAAGTCATAAGGTATTTATTAACCTTGTAAACACTGAATAGCTCAAAATGTCACGTGTTAACATAAAACTGATAAAGGCTTGTAACAAAGATATTAAAATCAAGCACTTCTCAAAATATTGTTAGCTTCGGTTGAATAATTAATTCTCTATCAGTACACATATGAAATATTGTTAGAATAAAATAGCCTCAAGTGTTTGTAATGGGGGGGGGGGGGGGGAATTCAAACACTCAAAACTTTTTCTCTTTTTTCAACCTTTTTGTACGACAAGAAATAGCTACAATAATAAGAAAAGCAATAACAAATAAATAGATGAACACATGAATTCAAGTTAAAATAGATCTATTAAAACTTGAGGTTTTTCTAGAAATCTGATTAATCACAACTGTGATTAATCAGCTACAAATTGTGTAATGAATTACAGCTTCTAATTCACACTCACTAGCTTCTCACTTTCTTTGAAATATTTCTCTTTAGATATATTACAAAGCTACTCTAGTGATTTGTATGCTTCAGTGTTTGTTGATCTGTTGGATTGATATTTTTGTAATGAAAACTCTTTTGCATATATAGAAGATCAGTGGTTGAAACCACGTGCGTAGACGTGTTGCTCTTTTCAACTTTGCTGCATATATGTCACATCGTTGTCCTTTAGAAACTATGTGTCAGACTGGTGCTACTTTTGTTGCTTCTTTTTCATACCCTGATCTGCGTGCATTTAAAGTTCGAGAGTTGTCATTGGACCAACAAACTTCAAGAGATATCTTTCCAGTTAATATCTCTTGGTTCTTCAACAAGCTTCATTGATTTGCGTGTTAGCCCTAATGACGGGTGTATGCAGTCACAATCATCCACTGACGGCAAGCCCTGATGAGAACTTGATCAGTGCTTCTAGATCCCCTGATGACAAGTCTTGTTAAAGACTGGATCAGTGCTTCGAACTTCACTTGAGTTTACTAAGTGCTTCTTGATCCCCTGATGTTATGACTCACGACATACACTGATGGCTTCCACTGATGCAGTGTTGAGCATTCCCCTTGACGTGTTAGCCTGACACTGTCATACCCTGACAGGTGACATGTCTTGATCATGCCCTAACGCGTTCCCCCTGATGAGTTTGGCCAGCCACTGCCATACCCTGACGGGTTGGTCTGCCTCCTTTGTCATCCCCTGATGGGTTCCCCTGACGAGTTCCCTTGATGGTTTTTAATCATTGAAGCTTTGTTTGGAATATCTGATGTGCGGAATACTTCAACTATTTTTGAGTAACAACAGACATTCCTCTTCACTTATCAAGTCCTTTAGAAGTTCCCTTTTACGACTTGTTTTGTGAAGTGTTGATCATCCCCTGATGAATAAGTTTATCATCAGTGGATGCAAAACTTGTGCAGATATTAAGGTTTATAAAATACCTTACGTATTTACAGATGCACAATTTATTCTCTAAACATCATCATCATTATTTAACTCTAACAATTTCCCCCTATTTATGTTTATCATTTTGATAAACATAAATTTTCTTGATGCACTGATGATGATGTCAAAACCAAAACTATATACAAGAAAGAATTGTGTATAAACTAATAAAAGGAATTTCTGTACAAGTATTTCCTATATATATTACAACAAAAACATACATTTTTAGACATCAGGATCCCTTTTCCTTTTGGCTGAGACAAAGGGCAATGGATGACTTGATTCCATCGTTTGAGGGTCACTTCCAAGGCCTTGTTTTCTTTGATCTAGATTTTGATCAGGAATCCTGAGTCTGTTGTCTTCCCTTCCTGCAAGCAACTGATCCAACTCCTTCTGAAGAAGCCTTCTGAAGTTGACAATGTTTACATTCTTGCTCGATTCCAAAGCTTCAAGGACAGATTTGATCTCTTGTATGTTGGTTGCAGCAAGTTGTGACCAGTAAAAGGTAATGATCTCCCCTTTAGAATTTTTGAACTCAACGCCCATGGGGCTTGTGATCATTTTAGGATATATTCTTTGAATCCTTTTACTGGTGGCACATTCCTTATTGCAGCAGCATTCCCATCATCAGCTCTGGTTTCTTCGATCTCTTTTATCACCCTCTATATCAGCAGGATTCTGAACTGGATGACATGTTCATTTTTATGATAAGCAATCTAGCTTAGAACATGCATCGCCTCCTCCAGGTCAAGGACATCAATGTCTTTGATCCTTATGCTTTTCTCTTGCCCATCAGTGGATTTATAGAATAACTTCAATGGTCTCTCCAAGGCTGTGGGCAGGCTCCTTTCATCGTTGATGGCTCTCCTCAGCTTCTCGATCATCCCCCTCAAGTCTCTGTTAGCCGCTGATGATTTGGAGATTAAGTTCATAATCAATCCCAGTTGTTCAGCATCCATCCTCCTTATCCAGTCCATTGTGACATTGAATTGCGACCCACTCTTTAGTTGCATTGAAATTATCTGATCTCTTTTATTGTTGAACCTGATATTTATGCTTTTTATTGAGAACATGAATGTCAGATTTTTGCGCCTTTTTTCTCTTAGGGATTCAGCTATAGTGGGTGGATCATATGTTGTGGTTATAGGAGAAGGTGCTTGATCCTTGGCTTCAGATGACTTGGGTTTGGTGGCATCAGGGTCATCAGTTTTCTCTTGGAGTTTATCCCCTGATGGACCTTTGGGATTTTGAGATATTTTTGGTTGAGGTTTCCTGGAGAATCTAGGCCTGGCACTCTTCTTCTTCTTCTTTTGTTCTTCCTCCTATTCCTTTGCCATTTCCCTCTCCTCTTCTTCTTGAAGTTGTTGTGCATAGAGTGCATCAGCTTCCACGAGCTTCTTGTCTTGAGGGTAGACCAGCTCCACTTTCCCGTCAATTACAACTTCAACAGGTGTTGGAAAGTGGGTTGTCTTCATGGCATCTCCAAGTAGCTTAGGCCCTGATTGAGTGTATGATTTCTTCTTTGGTTCCTCAATCAGGATGCCTTTGCCTTTCTCCTTAGGTTTTGAAGCAGGAACAAAAGTGGTCACATCCCCTGATGGTTGAATTTGAGACTTCTCAGCAACATCCCCTAACGATGGCCTGGTAGATTTCTCCCCCTTTTCAACAGCATCATCAGTGGAAGTTGAGAGTTGGGATGTGACTTGGAGAACTTTGTTTAGAGTGTCAGCCATAGATAGTTGTAGAGATTCCATGCTAGATATCTGAGAGGTGAGACGGCAAGTTTCTTGTCAACACTGTCAGCTTGTTTCTGTTGGGTTTCGTAGGAAAAAACGCAACGGAAAAATACGATTAAAAAAAAAACACGAAACCCAAACTCGAGGATCTATGCGAAACAATTTAATACAGATAGTTTAAGATTTTACCGATTAAAAGTGCGAATCTGAAGCTTTGGTGAAGGTGTTGATCGGCTCCAAATCTTTAACGCAATCCAATTGGACAACGTCTCTATGGTATCCACACGAACACCCACGAACCGTCTTACGATCCGAACAAAGAGAGTTACAGTACTAGCTGTATGATCTGTATCTCTCTTTTTCCCTCTATCTCTCTTAACTCTAGTCTCTCTCTTATGAGCGGCTAGGGTTCTTAGAATACGTGAAGCGTTAGTTAGAGAGAATAGCTGATATATCATATATATATATAACCTTTTATAGAGTAATTCCAAAACCTAATCTAATTAGGAGAATTAAAATCTGAATTTTATATTTATTAGATATATATTTAATCAAGTCTCACTTAATTAATATATATATATATGTACAAATAAATATATATTCGTATTTCCTTCCAAAGGACTCTACTTCATACAGATTACATATATATATAATTTAAAGCCATGATTTAATTAAATCAATCTTATTAATATATTAAAATCATTGACATTTAAATTCTATCTCCTTGACGAATGTTCTTTGTGTGTGACCCTATAGGTTATTATTACGTTGACAATAATTTTAAATCATATTATAAAATTATAAACAGTGAGTGGGATCTAGTAATACATCACTGTTACCCAAGTAATAATAAAGTCATAGATTCGACGTTACCTTTCGTGAGCAATGTTTCAATGTAACTTAATCCTTTTAACCATGATATCTAAGATTAAATTCAAGGCATGGATATGTCATCCTCTTCGTAATTTAATCTCAATTTTCTTGATCAATGAGTAAACTATATGAAACAAATCTCTATTTGAGTATGGCCATGCATTTCATAGTCTCACTCAATCAAGAGGCCTATAGATATCACCCCTAATTTATAGGAGGGTTAAATTCCATCTACATCATTCCCATTTCTCACATAACTCATTATGCATCCAACAATCACCTTTATCGTCCACCCGGTTAAAGGTGACTTTTGATAATGTCAAAACGCATAACTCCTTATGTAGAAATGTCATGACTTCAGGTCGAAGGACCATTACATCATTGTCACTATGAGAATTACTTATGACACATAGTATAACGCTCCATGTAGAATTCTCATGGTGGGTCTGTCCAGTACTATGTTCTCTAACATGTACCTATGTATCAACTTAATATATCTCGTATATATTTATGACCAATGAGATATGGCCATCAGTTAATCCACATACTAGTCTCAATGTATTATTGTTGTCCCACTAACAATGATACTCGACTAGGGACATTTAAGAATAATGATACATTACATAGTTATATGATCTCATATTCAAGTCACATACTTGAATCCATATAATAGCCATGTCGATGCTGGTATGATAGCTATTATTGTAAGAGAATTCAATCAGTGGTAGATGGTTGTCCCAATGGCCTTTGAAATTGAGAACACAAGCTCGTAGCATATCTTCTAGTGTCTGAATCGTGTGTTCAGATTGACCATCTATCTGGGGGTGATAAGCCGTGCTCATATCTAGTCTTGTTCCCAAACATTCTTGGAAGCTTTTCCAAAATCTTGAGGTAAACCTCAGATCTCGATCAGAGACGATGGAGATTGGCACTCTATGTCGACTCATAATTTCCTTAATATATAACTTCACCATTTGATCCATCTTATATGTATACTTGATGGCCAAAAAGTGTGCCGATTTGGTCAATCTATTGACTATGACCCAAATGGCATTCAATCCTCCGAGCGTGGTTGGTAATCCAACTACGAAGTCCATTGTGATAAACTCTCACTTCCACTCAGGAATTTCCAACGATTGAAGCAGTCTGCCTGGTTTATGGTGTTCTACTTTAATCCTTTGACATGTTAAGCATCTACTCACCCAATCAGCTATTTCTCTCTTCATGTTGGGCCACCAAAAATTTTGTTTTAAGTATTGATACATCTTCGTGCTTCCTAGATGAATAGAAAATTTTGAGTGGTGGGCTTCATGCAGAAGTTCTTGCCTCAATTCAATCTTCGCAGGAATCCACACTCGACCTTCATATTTCAACAATCCATCATTGTGTGTGCGACTCTTGCCTTTTTCTCCCTTAATCAACCTGTCTTTTTCCTCGTAATGCTCTTCTTGTGCAATTTTAATGAGGTCATGCAATTGAGGATGAGCTCAAATTTCTTCTTCCATATCTATCCTCTAGGCGGTGGTAAGTGTATGAAGCTGTAGACGTTTGAATTCGTTTTGGACCTCTTCTTGTATGGTCATTACATTCAGTCTTTCGCGACGGCTGACCGCATCAGCAACTACATTTGCCTTTCCGGGATAGTAGTTGATAGAATAGTCATAGTCCTGAATCAATTCTAACCAACTCCTTTGTCGCATGTTGAGCTCTTTTTGCGTAAATATATACTTCAAGCTTTTGTGGTTAGTATATATCTGGCACTTCTCACCGTAAAGGTAATGCCTCCAAATCTTCAACACAAAAATGATAGCTGCCAATTCTATGTCGTGCGCAGGGTATCGTTTCTCGCAATCTTTCAGCTGTCTTGAAGCATAAGCAATCACTTTGCCATGCTGCATCAAAACTGCTCCAAGTCCTTATTTTGACGCATCACTGTAAATAATGAATTCGCCCTTGTCATCCGGTAATGCCAGAATAGGGGCTGTAGTCAACCTCTTCTTCAATTCCTGAAAACTCTTCTCACAATCAGGAGTCCAAACAAATTTTGTAGTCTTTCTTGTCAAGTTTGTCAAAGGCACAGCTAATTTCGAGAAGTCTTTAACAAACCTCCTGTAGTAGCCTGCCAAGCCTAAGAAACTTCTTACTTCGGTTGGGTTTGTTGGACGAGGCCACTTCGTGATTCCTTCTATCTTATTAGGGTCCACTGCAACACCAGTTTCGTTGATCACATGACCAAGAAACTTTACTTCTTTCTACCAAAATTCACATTTGGAAAATTTGGCGAATAACTGCTCCCAAGTTATCACAGTGTTGGTGTTCCTTGTAGGACCCTTTTTGCTAGTTCCATCCTCTTGACACCTTTCCACCAGTGGTTGGCTTCCTCTTTCAGCATGAAAGTCGCATACTTAGTCTTACAATCTTCTGGTACGTCCACTAAGTCAAAGGCTTTCTAGATCTCCTCCAACCAATACTGTGCTATAGTGGGTCCTTCCTTTCCGTCAAAGGTCGACGGGTTGATGCCAGTGAATTCTCGGATACCTGGCCCACGGGCAGCAGGTCTTGGTTGTTGAGGTGGTGGTGGAGCTAGTTGATTCGCGGCCACAGCCTCACGAATGACTTGTAGAAATTGAGCTAGTGGGTTGTTAACTACATTCCAGTAGCATTATTGTTGGCAGAATTATTGTCATTGACAGGGGGTGGTGGTGGAATATGTGGGGGAATGCGTTTCATCCCTTCCACCTCCTCAGAGTTGTCGTTCTCTACGACAACTTTGTCAGCATTTTCAGCTTGATTTTCTCTTTCCACACGTGCCGAATTTTCAAGCCTTAGCTTATCATTATAGAGGTTTCTTCTCCCAGGTCTTCCTGGTCTCCTACCTTCGGCCATAATCTAATATAACACATATAAAGAGTTAAACATCCTTCACGAAGCATTCCATTCTTTATGTGTCTCAAAAAAAAATTTATAACCGAATAAGGTGAAGAGCATTAAGCAAAACATGAGCATTTAGATATATCAAAATAATCATCATCTATATACATAGGAGGCTGTCATAGACATTGTCCTCTAACATTCCTAAAGCAAGCCAGACATAGGCCAAAAATACGTTAACTGGGCGAATGCATCTGAGATAGTTGCAACTACCCAAACAGAGTTTAAAAACAAACAAAATAGCCTTTGCTTGAATCCTCACATCAGTCTCCTATAACTAATCCTCCTCGTCCTCCCTGTCCAGTGGTCCTACATGATTCGCATCTCGTTCCCAATGTCGAGACTGTATACGTGTCTCCTCTATACGGTGCGCGCAGTAAGTGCTCATCTGCTCCAAACACGTCACTGTTGGATTAGCCGTTGATGTTGCGACCATCTACGCATGCAACTCTAACGCCAATCGGTGATACAGGCTCTGTCTCAACAAAAAGGAGGATCGCCATGCTGACGCGGCTGTGGGAAACCTAGAAATAGTGGCAGCCTATCGTCGAACAGTCATGGTGCGAGCTGCCAGACGATGGTGGACTTCTGCATCGTAATTACGTACCATCTCGTCATGGGATGGCACTGCTGTCTATGGTGGGGACAAGGCAGGTCTCGGAATATCACATTTAATCTGAGGGACATCTTGTATCATAACATGGTCGCGGCCAGAACGATGGCGTATCGTGCTTTTTCGTGTTGTGTGGCGAATGCAAGGCCCGCGACGAACAGTGGAAGGTCCGGCCTCCTGTGTCAGCTTTATAGCGAGGCTGGGGCCCTCGTGTACTGGTGATGGTGGATGTCCGTCTAGTGATGTAGGGGTGAACAGCGGAGACTCCACAGTAGGCTCCTCTTCCTCTTCGGATGAAAAGTCATAGACTAGAAGGTCTACTTTTAGAAAACGCGTTGGGGATCTAAAGCGATCTCTGGCCATCTACATAAAACATTCTAAGTCAGTAAATCTGAACTTCTCAATAACCAATACATGCAGCGATATGTTTATGAGGTGGTGCCTTCGTTTCAATCTTATCCTTCCTTAGCAGTTTCTACCCTTAAGGTGTTCAACAACCTTTGTTTCCAACATAAGCCTTAATCCTTAGCCCATTAACCTATCTTAGTACTTCAATTCTAGCATCAAATACTTGAATTCCTCTACTTGAGTAATTCTGGGACATACCGCAGTATTCCCTACTCCTGGTTGTAGTTTACGGGCAGTGTTTCTTTCGAATCACCTCCGGCCGTAACTAGCTCTGATACCAACTGTGACGACCCCAAAATCCCTTACTGGACCAGAGTTTCATCAAAAGAAGGAACGATAACTGCACATCCAATCTTAGTATAAATACTAATAAAAGGAATTAGTAAAGAGTTATTACAACCCAATATATTACATTCTCAATAGAAGCTATTCTATCTCTATGCAATAATACAAAACATCACTCTTCAAAACAACTTCCTTTCTTCCTTCCTTATCGGCACTCAAAAGGGTTAGCCAAACTCAGTAGCCGATCATCTTTGCCTTCCCCTTGTCAGAGGGTTCAGCCTTTATACCTTGCCTTGCAAGACATTAAAGTTCAATAAGAATGAGCGATTTACGCTCAGCAAGTATATAAACAATTTGGGGAAACAAAACTGGAATCTTACTAGGGATTCAATTTAGTGGAACAATACTAATGCCTCAAAAATCTTTAAATAATTTTCAGGATTACTGATGATAAATAATGTGTAATCCTCCTTGAAGAAAGGTAGGTATTCACCTGTGTATAACTTTCTCAAAATATCCATCGGGGCTAAACCCATTGGATCTGCTAACCATACGGTACACAACTGGCCTAACTGTGACTGCATGATCCTTCCTCGTGTGAACGTACGTAGTCACTTAAAATTCCTCTAGGTCAGGTGAAGAACAAATCAGCACCTTTCATTTCCTCTAGCCATCCATGTGGCATAACCCATTTAAGGGACATATCATTCTCATTTGTTGCACAGATATATAATTGAAAAATAACTGATAAATCAAAGCTCCATTATATCCATGGACTTCCATTCATATCATGCTAGCAGAAACTAAAGCATAGCAATTTGATTCACAAGGAAATTTAAACATAAAAGTCATAACCTTGTACGCATGTCGAATCAATTGATCATACGCTTAACTGAAATAAGCATAAGAGTGAGAATATACTTGCCTTGGTCCTTTGGCACACAATCAAATTCAATTTACTCGTGAGTGAAAGGTTCTATAAAATATGCATATCATAAGATAAATTTAATACCTTGGTTAAAAATATATGAGAGAAAAAATGCATATATGATGTCCTTAAACTTTTAATGTTTCAAATCTGACAAAAGAACCATTGAGGTTAAAGGATTAACATCCTCAAATAATTTAAGGAAAATAATGTTTTATAGCTTTAAAGACAGACAGTGCATCAGGGGAAAATCTTCCACGTCAGGGGATCCTTTGTCATTAGGGGATAACTAGTCGTCAGGGAATGACTGGACATCAGTGGGTAAACTACCCGTTAGGGATGTCTCTCGACCATCAGGGTATCATTCACTCATCAGGGAATAGTCATCAGGGGATAATTTCCTCACCACCAAACTCGTCGGGTGATAACTTTGACTATCCCCAAACTCTCTTGGCTGTCATGGAATGATTTACTCATCGCTAAACTTAGTAAGTCATCACTGAACTTCATCAGTGGATAATCTATTCAGCGCCAAACTCCTCGGAGAAAAGTAGTTCAGCGCCAAACTCCTCGGGGACTAATATCTTTAGCCATCAGAGACTACAGATGATGTCATTAGGGACTAAATTTAGCCTATCGGAGACTAAGGATGACATCATCAGAGACTAATTTAAACTTCCTTCATCAGAGACTAAAATTATCTCATCAGAGACTAACATTAACTCATCAGAGACTAGAATTATCTCCTCAGAGACTAACATGGAGCTTGTCTTCGTTTCGATGGAAGGCCTAACATGAACAACTCAACCTAGGATGCCTCATAAACATGAAAATGCAAAAGAATATATTCCTTTAAAGTTTTATTCCTTCTTGAAAACTTAGCATACATGGTTAATAAATCTTTGATGCTATGTACGAAAGAAACTAAGTAGAGTACCAGATTCTTACCTCTTAGTCTTTAAGGGAGAAATTTAAAGCTTGTCTGAGAATAATTTCCCGAGAGAAAGACTTGGAAATTTATGAAGATGGTAAGTTTAGAGAAAAACTTTAGAAGAGAAATTTTTAGAAAAAAGATTAAAATTTTACCTCTGAATGAGGTATTTATAGTAGACTAAGATTAAGCCTTGAGATAAGATGATTGGTTAATCTGGACGGTAAAACGGTTGTTTATCATTACTAACAACGCAATAAGCAGCTGCTGTCACACATGCACATAAGTTTCATCTACTAATGACACACAAGAAGCTTATTAACCCAAACATCATACGTACATATGAGATCATTTTCCTTACATAAGCCATTCAAGTTGTTTTGAATGAAACTTGCTAACCTTCACACTCATATTCCCTAACATCAACCTTTGTTCATGCTTGATCAAAATAAATCTCATACAAGATTTGGAGATTACTGTATTCAAATCTCTTTGATGATTTTACAAAGGAAATTGAGGTTATAGAATTTTGGACATCATATGGACATAATATTCAAACATTTAAAAATTCATACCTAATAGGAAATCATCTCATAAACATTTTATTTCTATTTATTTAAGAAAATAAAATTTCGGGTCGTCACAAAACACGTAAACAATTAAACTGCACCTCGTCAGTGGATAAATATCCCCTGACGGTTCAACATAGCCGTCGGAGGATAATTATCCCCTTGATGATGACGTCATATTATCCTCTAATGATGTCATCCACTGACACGCGTATGGACATCCCCTGATGCACATCCAGTAATCCCTTGACACGCATTCTCACATCCCCTAACACAAGTCTCGGCATCCTCTGACGCTAGTCTTGTCTAATGCAATTTTCCCTTTAACTCGTCATTTGTGAATAATGTCACAATAGTTGTTGTCCAAGTAGTTCTCATCTGATGCCCAACATATGCATCAATGGAAAATAAATCTAGAGTCAAACCATTCACTGCTACCAAATTAACCATACCTTCCAATGCATCAGAAGTTCTATTACCCAACGGGTCAGATGACTAGTAGGAAAAACATAAGAGACGCAGGACAAAGTGTCCTAATGAAGCAACAACTTGGAGACACTAAATAAAGTGAAGAGCAAAGTGGGAATGAGGAAGCTAGCTCTAAGGGGACTGAGTACACCCCAAAAGAGTTAGAAGAGATGGATGAAACAATGGCCTTCCTTGTAAGAAGGTTTTCTAACCTGAAATTCCAAAAGCCAAATGGAACAAAGAAATTTTCAGCAAGGAAACCTAGTAGCACAAGCAACTTTATTGACAAATCTAGAATAAAATGCTACAAATTCAATGAGTTGGGCCACTTTGCAAATGTGTGCCGCAAGGCCAAAATGAAGGTGAGTCCAAAGGGAAGGATGCTATGGTGGACTAAAAGAAAAAATATTTTGACATTCTTAATGCCAACAAGAAGGGCAAAGCTTACATTGTTGATGGAAAGGACTGGGCTAACTAAGATGAAAAAGAAAATGAGGAATATGTTAATTTAGCCCTGATGGCCTCATCCAATGATAGCAGCAGTTCACACGTAAGTCTCAAAATTTCTCTTAACATGTCTAAAATTGATTTTCTCAAAACTGTTAAGGAAATGACTTGTGAGATTAGAGACCTTTATGAAACATTAAGGAGTGTAGTAGCTGAGATTGAAAGAGTGCAAAAGATAAATGAAAAATTAACAACAAGAAACACTTTCTAAGAATCAGAATTGACTAGGCTTAGAAATCTAGAAATAGAACTCAACAGGTCTAGAAATCTCCTTTACCGTGCCATCAAAAAGGAAGAGTGGACCTCCAAAAAGCTCAAAGAAGAGGAGGAGGTCATAAGAAAATGGAATATGTCTAGCAAAAAACTGGAGGATCAACTGAACAATAAAAAATGTGATTCTAAAACTAGTTTAGACTATGAGGAGACTCATGTGAAACAACCTTCTATTGTTGTTGAAAATGTAGCTAGCTTTGGAAAAAGGCCTATGGAACCTATCAAATTTGTTAAGGCTGTAACCAAGCTAGAGAAAGAGAATGTTTTCCCAATGAGTGAAGCTTTCACAAGTAGTGGGAGTGGCAAGAAGCATGTTCTTGCCAACACACTCAAAGCCCCCTCCAAGAAGGAACTTGACTGTGCATCAGTGGATACACAGTCATTAGGGGATAAGAGTGCATCAGGCCATCGAAGCCCTTCAAGGGATAAAGGCCTATCAGGGGACATGAAAAAGAATAGGAATGTAAGCTAGGAGTGAACAAAGCTAGTAACTATGCTCCTAATTTTGAAGCTCCTAGGAAAGTGTTTTGGAACTGTGGAAATATCAATCATTTATCTTTTCAATGCAAGGAAAAACCATAGCTTTTGACTAGCACAATATTATATGCTAATGATTTACCTAAATCAACTTTTGTTCATGCATGCACCCTTAAGTATGAAGAAAAGAAAGTAGTTGATAAATCTAAAACATCTAGTGTGGCTCCTAATAAGGAGAAAGTTTGTATATTGCCTAAACCAAAAGTAAAAAATAATGAAAGTACTGTTGTACCTTTATTTGTGGCTAAACCTAGAGGACCCAAATCCACTTGGGTACCAAAAACAAATTAAATGCTCTTTGTGTGTAGGGAAAAGTCAAAAGCAAGCACATTGGGTTTCTAGATAGTCCCTGCTCAAGACATATGATAGGAAACAAAGCCCTGATCGCAGAGTTTCATGAAACGGTTGGTCCAGTGATCTCATTTGGTGATAAAAACAAAAGACTGACACTTGGTTATGACAAAGCAACAAATGAAGATGTCTCATTTGAAAATGTAGCACTAATTGATGGGCTAAAGCACAATCTATTGAGCATAAGTCAAGTATGTGATAGAGGATTCATCATTTCATTCAAAGGGGATAGGTGCTTGATCTCCAATGAAAATGATGGGAAGCCGGTCTTATTAGGGGTTAGGAAAGGAGATCTTTATGTTGCTGACTTTGACTCAGCAAATGGAGCCTCATGTTTCTATAACAAAGAAACTCTTGATGAGAGCAGATTATGGCACAAGAAGCTCTCTCACCTGAGCTACAAAGCAATCAATGAACTAGTGAAGAGAGAATTAGTAACTGGAATGCCTCAAATGGAGTTTACTCAAGAAGAGTTATGTTCAATATCAATGTGACAGCCTCGATTTTTCCCAACCATAGACCAGTGTCATCAGTTTAATATTGACTGCTGCGACATTGACTCTTGGAGGAAAACCGGGTTGCGAACGGGGAATTTCAAAGAGCTATTACACCAAAAACTCTTTTCTTTGCATTAATAATTGAAAGTAAAGCATACAGTGACTATTACAAACGTTATTTTGAAAGTTCTCAGCAGCGAAAATAACATATTTTCTTCTTTAAAAAAAAAATAAAACAAGATCAGACCAACTGAAAATCCTATTTATGAGTCTTGAACCGCCAAACCTACTGGTACTGATATGATTTTTCTTCACCCTTTGAACCTTCTTCTTTCTTGGGTTGAACTGAAAGAGAATCAAGAAAGTATGAGCAACAAAAGCCTAGCAAGTAATATAATATAAGACAATTATAATAAATTTGGTTGTTCAAGATACTATTTCCAAAATAACATAAAAATATTAAAATCTCATCTATTGGATTCAAATGGGGAGAATTCATATCTTCAAATAGAAGAAATATTGGCATTATCATACCCTTGTAATCAAAAAAATAAGGAATATCCACATAACTCTCGGATGTCTTTCCGTACTATGACTTACTTGAACATCTCTCTCAATGACATCTTTCAGTACTATGACTTACTTGATCGTCAATTTTGTTCAGCACAAGGGCCTACTGAGAATATCATTTACCACATGACAATAACAGGCCAATGCTATTTCATTGTGGTCTACTATGTACATACGTATGACATTTTGTAGACTTAATTACATCTACATTCTCATATTATATTATCCGAGTTGATTCCCCTACTCATATATATATATCTACACAAGGGCCCGACAGAATAGAGTATCCCATTCTCATATCCAGGTCATTTCCCTTGTAGAGATAGTGGATAGATTTCGATACCTTAATGAAATTTTCCAAGGCGATTATATAGAATCCTTGTAATCTCAGTGAGGGTCATGACACCTCAGGGGACTATCCAAGGTGATCACACAACACCTTTGTAGTCTCAATGAACTTCACAAGGTATTTATTACCCTTATAAGTTGAATTGAATAACTCAAGATATCATGTATTAACATAAAACACATAAATACTTGAAAACAAGATATTAAAATCAAACATTTCTCAAAATGATATTAGCTTCAGTTGAGCAAAAAATTCTCTATCAGTACGCATATGAAACAATTATGTATACATTAGAAGAAAGGTTTAAGCATCTACTATAGCTTGAAATAGATCGAATTAATTGATCATGTGTTTAATTTGAGATATACATCATACTTACCTTTATATCTGTATAAATAATTATCTGATATATTGAAAGGACGATAAATATATCACTTGGAAATAATTTATGTATAACTTTGAACAACTAAGTTATATGTGGAAAGAATAATAATAAATACATTACTTGCCTTGACTAGTGTGATAACAGATGGTAGGTCTGTGAAATTTGTTTTATGAATCATAAATGATTAACAGAAATTAGAACTACTATAGCATGCCTAGGTAATAGAGTTATATTATTTAAGTCGTGCTAAATCTGCACCAGGCGATAAATTTTACTTGTCAGGGGATAAGCTTTGTGTTATCAGGGTATAGTTCACAACCATCAGGGGATAACTTATAGTCATCAGGGGATACTTACAGCCATCAGGGGAAATTTCATTAAGGTGTCAAAATCTATCCACTAACTCTATAAGGGAAACAACCTGAATAATGAGAATGGGATACTTTATTATATCGGGCCCTTGTGTATATATATATATATATATATGAGTAGGGGAATCAACTCGGATAATGAGAATGGGATACTCTATTCTCCCGGGCCCATAAGAATGTAGATGTAATTAAGTCTACAAAATGTCATACATATGTAGATAGCATACCACAATGAAATAGCATTGGCCCGTTATTGTCAAGTGGTAAATGATATTCTCAGTAGGCCCTTGTGCTTAACAGAATTGCGATCAAGTAAGTCATAGTACTGAAAGACGTCATTGAGAGAGATGTTCAAGTAAGTCATAGTATTGAAAGAATATGAGAGTTATGTGGATATTTCTTATTTCTTGATTTCAGAGGCTTGATACTACCAGTACTTCTTCTATTTGAAAATATGAATTTTCCCCATCTGAATCCAACAGATGAGATAGTATTATTTTTATGTTATTTTGAAGCTAATATTTTGATCAAATTTCTAAAGTAGATTTATTATATTTGTTCTAAATTATATTACTTGTTGAGCTTTTGTTACTCATACTTGCTTGATTCTCTTTCAGTTCAACCCAAAGAAGAGGAAGGTTCTAAGGGTAAAGAAAAGTCATATCAGTACCAGTAGGTTTGGCGGTTTAAGGCTCATAAATAGGATTTTCGGTTGGTTTGATCTTGTTTTGTTTTTTTTAAGAAGAAAATAAGTTATTTTCGCGGCTGAGAACTTTCAAAATAATATTTGTAATAATTACTGTTTGCTTCACTTTCAATTATTAATGCAAAGAAAAGAGTTTTTGGTGTACTAGCTCCTTGAAATTCCCTGTTGGCAACCCGGTTTTCCTCTAAGAGGCTATGTCACAGCAGTCAACATTAAACTGATGACACGGGTCTATGGTTGGGAAAAATTGGGGCTGTCACACAATGACTCCTCAATGGAATGGTGTAGTGGAAAGGAAGAATAGAACCTTGATAGAAGTTGCTAGAACAATGTTAGCAGAGGCAAAAATTCCTACCTATTTTTAGGCTGAGGCAATTACTATTGCTTACTTCACTCAAAATAGGTCTTTGATCAACAAGGCTCACAACAAGACACCATATGAGCTAATGACAAGGAGGAAATCAAACATCAAGTTCCTACATGTCTTTGGATACAAATACTTTGTACTGAGGAACTTTGATGAGAACTTAGGAAAATTTGACTCAAAGGGTGATGAAGCTATTTTCCTTGGTTACTCCCTGACATCTAAGGTCTACAGGGTTTACAACAAGAGGCTCTAGGTAATGATGGAGTCTATACATGTAGCTTTTGATGGTCAAGAAATTTCTAGACTTGAAGACCCTGGTTTCATGACGAGCTTAGATTTGAAAATGTAGATGATTCTGATGATCAAGAAAATGAAACTAATGTGTGCAAACAAATGGAGGAACTAACCATCCCTAATGTCAATCTAACCATCTAAGAAGCCCCTTTAGTAGATAGAGTTAATTACCTAGACAACATGTGGCGGCCCCAGTTTCCCAACCGTAAGCTAGAGTTGTCAGTTTATTATCAACTGTTGTAACTCTGGCTTTTAGCGGAACCCCAGGCTGTCAAAGGGGAAAAAGAACTAACAAACAAATAATATTTCCTTCATAACATAAATTCGAACAAAGTATGTTTAGTAATCATTACAATTATTGTTTCATAAGATTCTAGTAGCGGAAAACATAACTCTCTATTACAATACCAAAACCAAAATCGTATTCATGAGCCCTCAACAATAAGTCCTACCGGTACAACTTTTCCTTACCCCTGAACTTTCACCTTTTTTGTGTTTAACTAAAAGAGAAATCAAGCAAGTATGAACGATAAAAGCTCAGTAAGTATTATGTTATAGGACAGTTGAAAGGAATGAAAATTTTGCAACTAGTTCTGAAATACAATTTCCAAGGAAATGTTAATGCGTATGAACAACATTCAGAATTCAAACTATTAGATTCTCATCACAGATTGGGAGAATCCACTTTCTCAGATAAAGGGAAATTGGCAATTTAATGCCTCTGAATGAAGAAATAAAATCCACATAAGGACTTGACGTCTTTTATTTCTTGACTTACTAAATTGCCTTAACTCCGTTCAATGCTAGGACTTACTGAGAATAATTCTTACCATCTGAAAATAGCAGGCCAAGGCTATCTCAAAATGGTTTGCGATGTACATACATATGACACTTAAGGGAGTTGTGAGATAATTATCCTCTGGGGTTAATTTTACTCATTAATGGATAAATTTATCCTCCAATGGCTAAATCAACCCATCTGTGGATAATTATCTTCTGATAGCTTGCAGTCAAGTTTTTGTGTATTTGTTCCATAATTGAAATGTGGTTCGTGCTCGAAAAATTTTGGAAAATATTGGGGGGAGTTGTGAGATTTCTTTAAAAGTTTCTTTAGAACCCCTTTTCCAAAAGTTTGAGTTTTTTATAAATGCGATGAGTGATGAGAGTATTTTTCAAAATGAGTCGCTACCTAACAAAATTTGAGATAGTGTGTTAGAACACCTTTGTTGTGGCGGCCCCGGGAATCCCCCAAAGCCGGGCCTCGGGCACTGTCAGGAATTTGAGTGACAGACCCCCAAGGTCCCCAAGCTGGAACCCCAGGCTCCGCCAGGAAACACAAAACAACAACACAATAACGCCAGATACATCATAGCCAAGCATTAACATAGGTAGAATGAGAAATATATTCTCAGATACATCCGTTCAAAACTTAGAAGTTTACAACCTCTTACAAAACCTCAAAATTCAAATAGACAGCCTGCAGCAGAAACAAAACTTTAGATGGCCCATCTGGCCTTACAATCTAAACATTTCTATGATGACCTCTCGTTTCACTTTCCCTCTAAAGGCCATCCATAGGAGAGATATTAAGAAGCTCTCACTATGTCATTTCCTCTTTTCCTTTATTAGGCGACTCGGCCTTCTTGACATAACCTGTAAAATATTTCATAACATTCTACATGAGCGTTTACGCTCAGCAAGTATATATTCATAAGTAAGAAGAACAGATAATTCAAAAGCTTTAATATTCATTGAGGTTGGGCAAAGCAATGCAAACACCTCCTGATAAATCAATAAACATGTATCATTCAGGGTTCTCGAGTGATATCAAAGGGTTAACCCTCTTTTAAATAAATCTTGATTCGCCCTCTCTTCACCAGATAATGCATCATCTTATAGTCAGTGTAAATCTCACATTTTTCTCCATACAAATAATGCCTCCGAATCTTTAATGCAAAAACGATAGCAGCCAACTCTATGTCATGCGCTGGGTATCATTTTTCGCAGTCCTTGAGATGCCGAGATGAATAGGCAATAACTTTTCCATGCTGCATTAGTAAAACTCCTAATCCATTCATTGAGGCATCACTGTAGATCACAAAATCCCCTTTGTTATCAGGTAAACTTAGTACGAGGATGGTGGTTAATCTTTTCTTCAATTCTTGAAAACTTCTTTCACAAGCTGGAGTCCAAATGTACTTTTCTATTTTCCTGGTTAAATTTGTTAATGGAACTGCTATCTTAGAGAAATCTTGAATGAATCGACAATAGTATCCCGCTAACCCTAGAAAACTTCGTACTTCAGTTGGTGTTTTTGTTTGTGACCAATTAATGATAGCTTCCACCTTTATGGGATCAACGAAAATTCCAGATTCATTGATTACATGTCCTAAAAATTTTACTTTCCTTAACCAAAATTCACAGTTTGAAAGTTTGGCGTAGAGTTTCTCTTGTTTTAATGTTTCCAGTGCTATACTTAAGTGTTCAGCATGTTCTTCTTTCGTTTTGGAGTGAATGAGGATGTCATCAATAAACACAATGATGCACTTGTCTAAGTATGGCTTAAAAACTTGATTCATCATATCCATAAAGATAGGTGGGGTATTGGTGAGTCCGAATGGCGTTACTATGAATTCATAATGACCATATCACGTTCTAAAAGTTGACTTAGGGACATCTTCAGTCTTAATTTTTACTTGATGATATCCTGATCTCAAGTCAATTTTTGAGAAATACCTCGCCTTCTTGAGTTGATCGAACAAGTCATCAATCCTAGTTAAAGGATATCGGTTCTTCACCATTACCTTGTTTAATTCTCGATAATCGATGCATAAACTCAATGATCTATCTTTTTTCTTTACGAATAAAACAGGTGCTCCCTAGGGTGAAACACTTGGCCTAATGAATCCTTGATCCAGCAACCCTTGTACCTGTATCATAAGCTCTTTTAATTCTGAAGGGGCCATCCTATAAGGAGCTTTGGAAATTGGAGCAGTTCCTGGTACTAGCTCGATTCCAAATTCAACTTGTCTATCTGGGAGTATACCTGGTAATTCCTCAGGAAATACATCTCCAAATTCCTTTTCTACATGAATATCTAAAATCTTTAATCCTTCTATCCTTTTGTCACAAACATGAGCTAAAAATGCTTTGCATCCCTTGCGTAACATTTTACTAGCTTGTAATATTGTAAGAAGGTGAGAGGGTTTGGTAGACTTACATCCATGAAATAATATTCAATTGTTTGAGGGTGTTCTTAAGGAGACCTTCTTTTTCCTGCAATCTATATTAGCTTGGTATTTATGCAACCAATCCATGCCTAGTATTAGATCAAACTCCCCCAAAGAAAAGGGTATTAAGTTTGCAGGGAAGTCATGCTTTCCTATTTTTATACCACAATTAGGTAGTAAATTCTTGGCAATGTACACCTCTTGATTAACCACCACAACCTCTAAGGTGTTTCTAAACATTCAAGAGCAAAGTTCATATCCTTAAGAAAATGTTCAGCTATGAAGGATCTAGTCGCACCAGAATCAAATAAAGCATACACATCAACTGAATTAACCAGTATCATACCTGCAACCATGTTCTCAGACTGCAGTGCATCCTGCACAGTTATATTGTAAGTCCTAGCTTGTGGTTGACTAGCTACTATGCTAGGTCCTGCCAATGGTAGTTTACCTTGACTCTTTCTCTGAGGGCATGAAGTGGAGATGTGACCTTCCTGGCCACAACTAAAACATGTCCTTATAGTTGTCACAACACGGCTAGTACCTTACGGTTGATATTGTTGCGATTATAGAGGATACCTAGGTTAGGAAATGATTGGTGTTTAATGTGGGAAATTAATGGTAGTATGCCCAGATCGATGACATCTAAAACACAAATCAGTTCCTACTAAACACTGAGAAGTTTCATGGTTCCTTCCACATTTGCCACAAACTATAATCCTCCTTTTGTTCTCACTTAAGTCCGTACTAAAATTCCTTTTTCTATTGTTATTATGCATATTTCTTTCCTTTTGTTTCACCACAACTGATCTGATTTGTGGTTTTCCTTGTTCTCCATTCCTTTGATTAAGATTGCTATTAAAATAATTCCCTTTCCTTTTTCCTTCCTTGCGTTTCTCCCAGTTGAATTCCCAGAGTAGCTTGCCACTTTTCTCCGCTACCTTTGTCCTTTGAACAACTTCAACATAGTTGTCTAGACATAAAATAGCAATCTTATCATGCAACCATGGATTCAAACTATGTTCGAACCTTCTTGTCTTTCTTCTCTCAATATCTACCAAATGTGGGCCATACCGTTGGAGTTCATTAAACTTCTTTTCATATTCTTCCACAGTCATGTTTCCTTGTCTTAACTCAAAGAATTGTTTTTCTAGCTCATCTGCAGCACTAGTTGGAAAGTATTGGTTATAGAAAAATTCCTTGAACTGGGGCCAAGTAAAAACTTGATCGACCTCAGAGGCTTCTTGTTCATTCCTATCTGCCAATCTCCTAGTCATTTCTAATCGTTCGGTATTTTCCCACCAATAGCTAGCTTCTCCTTTTAATAGATATGTAGCATATTCCGTCTTAAGGTCATTAGTTATTCCTGAGATATGAAAAGCTTTCTCTACTTCCTTAATCCAAATTTGAGCTACAATGGGACCTCCGTCACCATTAAAAGTAGGTGGACAACTATTAGAAAAATCTTTAAATGTCACCCTTCTAGGTTGTACTTGTAATGGAAGTGCTGGATTGTTGTTACTTTGGGAGGCTTCCTTAATCATATTTACCAACATGGTAATAAGATTTTCTTGATTACTATTTCCTTGATTGTTACTCGGATTGGGGCTTTCTTGATCAGCTGGGTTAGTATTTTTGTTCGGACGGGGTTGAGATCTTCTTTTTGGGGCCATTTCCTATAAGTCAAAGAAAATACAAAATTTACTATTAAAAGTTTTCTCTTTCTTCTTTAAAGAATAACATATAAGAAAAGGAAAGGAAATTTCCAAATTGAACCATCAAAATATAATAGATAACAAAAGTTACATCTTATCAAATTTATACATTAGGACTCTTTACTAAAGAGTCAGGAAAATTTAAAACAACAGCAGGTGCCTAATACAAAGGTTGTAAATTAAGTTTATCCATCACTCTTCATGCAAAACAGCACGCTCCTTCGACCCTTTTCATAAGGTTATACATTAAATAATCTTGATCTGCCATAGTAGGCTGCGCGAACCTAAGATACTCACTGACTGAGATCAAAACTTTTGTCAAAGTCTCGGTAAGAACCAAGGATACATCCTGAAATGATACCCTCCAAAGATCCAACAGTTTACTAGTCCTTTGATGAGCCGACGACTGTCAAATCATAGTGGTATTGCATATCGCCAACTCTACTTGTGTCATACGAATTCTGCATTAGAGGTAATAACAGAATCCATTTGGGAAAGGTAAGGGCATTGGATTTTCTGGTGGTGGTGCAGCAGGTGCAACATTTGATAAGGTGACTGGTGAAGAGACAACATGTGGTGTGTCTAATACTGTAGGTAGTGTGTGCCTAGCGGCAGGGGAACCTCTTATTTGAGAAGGACCCAAGAGTGGAGAACCTATCTGATTATGAGGTGAAGGAGGACTCTTCATATGAACTGAGAAACTTGTCCCTTCAAATGGGTTGGTTGGGTTCTGCTTAATTCCTTCAGAGTCTGCAAGGTTCTCATTATTTTTGTCTGAATCTCGAGGTCTCTCAAAACGAAAGACCTGAGTTGGTCTAACCACTCTTTTGCGAAAAGCCACTCACTCGACATTCTACGGTTGACATTTAAAAGATGGTGTCTACTAGACTTGGAAGGATGTGCAACATTACTATTAGGGGTATGCTCATTCTCTAAGCTTTTAATCATAGGTGCCTTGCCCTTATCTACATGTCCTAGAATGGGTGGATTCATCTATAAAAGAAACGTATCTTGAATCAATATAGAACTTAACATGAGGGTTTGACATAAAAACTAATACCGTAACATGGTGTGCAAAAAGGGTGAATTCTCCTATCTCATAACCTTAGATCTCATCTAATCTAATAACCCATGAACAACAAAGAATCAACATTGACACCTATCTTCTATTCTACGTACAATCAATTCCTTACTTTACTAAATTCCCAATTTCTATATTCCAGTAGAGAATATGTCTCATAACTAGTGCTTGGCTGTGATACCAACAGTGGCGGCCCCGAGAATTCCCCAAAGCCAGGCCTCTGGCACTGTCAGCAATTTGGGTGACAGATCCCCAAGGTCCCCAAGCTAGAACCCCGGGCTCCGCCAAGAAACACAAAACAACAACACAATAACGTCAGATACATCATAGCCAAGCATTAACATAGGTAGAATGAGAAATATATTCTCAGATACATCACGTTCAAAACATAGAAGTTTACAACATCTTACAAAACCTCAAAATTCAAATAGACAGTCTGCAGTGGAAACAAAACATTAGATGGCCCATCTGGCCTTACAATCTAAACATTTCTATGATGACCACTCATTTCACTTTCCCTCTAAAGGCCATCCATAGGAGAGATATTAAGAAGCTTTCACTATGCCATTTCCTCTTTTCCTTTATTAGGCGACTCGGCCTTCTTGAAATAACCTGTAAAATATTTCATAACATTCCACATGAGCGTTTACGCTCAGCAAGTATATATTCATAAGCAAGAAGAACAGATAATTCAAAAGCTTTAATATTCATTGAGGTTAGGCGAAGCAATGCCAACACCTCCTAATAAATCAGTAAACATGTATCATTCAGGGTTCCCGAGTGATATCAAAGGGTTAACCCTCTTTTAAATAAATCTTGATTCGCCCTCTCTTCACCAGATAATGCATCATCTGACCAACATGATCACTATCTGACTTCCTTTAACAATCAAATTTCATCCCAGCTGGTCAACCTGGTCGTTTGATTACATCATTTGACATACGTAGTCACTTGCAGAAAACATTGGTCTGTGAGGTTCTGATTACCGATGCCTCAACCTCTCATTCCCTATCAACATTGGTCGGAATGTCATGCGAAAGCACTTAATAACCCCTTTACTACCCATATGAATATACCTTGAAAACATTTTCTTGCTATAAAACCTTGGCGTGCTCAGCCAATTAATAGTGGTGACTACCAAAAACTTTGGTGTGCTCAACCAATTAAGAGCAGCGACAACCAATAACTTTCGTATATATATCCATATGGGACATGCTCAAGTGCACATACAAGTTCACAGCCTGCAACACCCTTACATCATCTTTTGGTGAGCTAGTAACCACCCAATAATACATAGCTTAAACATTAACATCTTTTCACGTACATCGGATCAATGATCGTACGTTATTTAATCATAAAAAAAAGAAATCATCATCTTGCATAGGCATTAACATCACTCATTTACGTAAATCAAAATAATGATTCTACGTAATCAGTAAAAAAGGAAGTGGGATGAGTATATACTTGTCTTGGTCTTTAATTAGTTTCTAGTCTCAAAATACTGGTGCGTGAGAGGTTATGTAAAAATATGATTGTTGGTATAACGTGAGAAATCCATCTTTTGAAAGATAATATAAAACTATGCATAAACAGGGGATGATCATCAGGGACTGAATTAAATCATCAGGGGATTAATCATCCCTCAGGGGATGGTCTTTGATCATCAGGGGATAATCTCTCGGCCATCAGGGAATAGGTTTCGACCATCAGGGGATAATTCACCCGTCAGGGAATAGTCATCAGGGAATGACTTACCCATCAGGGGATAATCTTGTTCTTCGCCAAACTCGTCGGGTTGTTCAGCGCCGAACTCCCCAAGTCATCGCTGAACTCATCAATAGATGATTTGTCTAGCGCCAAACTCCTCGGTGGATAAATGTTCAGCGCCAAACTCACTTGTTCAACGCCAAACTTGTCAGAGACAAAAGCATAGATGTTCATTAGAGACTAACATCATTAGTCATCGGAGACTAACTTTTACCCATCGGAGACTATTGACGTCATCAGAGACTAAACTTAGCCTATCGAAGACTATCTTTATCTCATCAGAGACTAATGTTATCTCGTCAGAGAGTAACATTAACTCATCAGAGACTAATGTTATCTCATCAGAGACTAGCATTAGAGCTTGTCTCCATTTCGATGGAAGGCCTTACATGAATAAACTCAACCTAGGATACCTTATGAACATGAATATGCAAATGGATGTAGCCTTTCCTTTAAAGCTTTATTCCTTCTTGGAAACTTAGCACATACAGCTAATACTCTCGGATGCTATGCAAGAAGGAAAAACAGAGGAGAACATAAGATTTTTACCTCTTGACTTGACGAAAGGGATTAAAGCTTGCCTGAAAAAATTGTCTGAAAGAAAGAACTTGAAATTATATGAAGATGGTAAGTTTAGAGAAGAACTTTAGAAGAGAAATTTTTAGAAAAAAGATTAAAATTTTACCTCTAAATGAGGTATTTATAGTAGACTAAGATTAAGCCTTAAGATAAGATGATTGGTTAATCTGTACGGTAAAATGGCTGCTTATCATTACTCTTTAACAGCTAACAACGTAATAAGCAGTTGTTGTCACACATGCATATAAGCCTCATCAACTAATGACACACAAGCAGCTTATTAACCCAAACATCATACGTACATATGAGATCATTTCCCTTACGTAAGCCATTCAAGTTGTTTTGAATGAGAATTTCTAATCTTCACCCTTGTATTCCTTTAAGGAATTTACGAACATCACCAATAATATATATATACATAAATTACTTGTCCCCATTTCAAACATCCAAAAATCATAACCCTTAAATGGTTCCAAAAATAATATCCAGTCATCCAAAATCATAATATTAACTATACACGTAAATAAGAAATTAATTTCCTAATACAAACATGAGCGGAAAAACAAAAAAAAATTAATTGTAGACAATCTAATTTTCAGGTCATCATATTTGTAGTCTTTATCTTATTTGAAAGATTGATTTTAAGATGACTCTTAAATTATGGCCCAGGCGAAACCAAGAAAACTGAGTTCGTTGTTAGGTTGAACAGGGGGAAGGTGTTAGGCACCCCCTATCCTCACTATAACTAATGATTGCTTTTTAAATTTTGTTTCCATGGAATCATCTCTTAAAACACGAAGTTGTTCAAAGGTGGAACGAGTCCGTTAGTAGTGCAGGTGTGTATCAATGTAGGTGTGTGCTTCTACATTTCCATTATTTAGTTCTGGTTACATATTACAAGGAATAGACTGGAGATGAAGGACTAGTCCCAAAATAAAAAACAAACTATTCTTGCCCGAAGCAAGCCAAAACTTACAACATTTTCTAAAAAACAAAAGCTATCTTAAAACTAAACAAGATGAATCTCGGTGAATGCTGACCCCTTTATTACGGACTCTCCACTGTTGTCCAAGAAGGATTTGAACTCCATGAATCATTAGCTCAGCTATGACACAAAACAAAAGGTTAGAAAAGAAATCATAACTGTACAAATGTTTACATGTGGATAATAGAATAAAAATTAGACCATTTAAGTTACTTTATATAAACTAAAATCAACCATAAATCATGTCAAGACAAATATATTTATGACAAAGTGTGAGATTGGATGATGCGTAGGTATATGAGGTTAAGTATAAGGGTGTTCCAAATAGAGGTAGCTATGGACAAAGCTATTCTAGACTGGAAACCACCCTATTATAGGAATATGAACTAACCTTGATCGAAGCGAAAGATAGGGGGACAAGGGCTCAAGAAAAATAAACAATTCAGTAAACCTTGGTTTTTTTTTGATACAGAACATAAAATTATAAGGAGGATGTTTGTGTAAGCAAATAGGGTCTTTCCCTTAGCAAAATTCTAAGAAAAAGAATTTGAAGCTCCCTCACAGTCCACTTCTCCCTCTCTCTATCTCTCCTCGTGTGTCCCTCTCTCTTTTTCCTTCTATGTGTTCTTGTGTATGTGTTCTCTGTTCTCCCTTTTTCTTTTCCTTTTCTTTTTCACTCTTCTTCTGGGGTATCTATTTATAGGCCCATTTCCTCTGTCATCCAGGTTTCCTCCATAAGCTATCTTTTAAGATATTTCTGATATTACTCCGGTAATTGTAGCTCTGTCACATAACTTTCATTTTTTCCAGATCGCTTTCTTGCATGCCAAAACTGCTATGTGACATCCATTGTGGCTAGTCTTTTCCTATTGGACCACCTTCTTTATTTTCCTATTTCTTAGCTCCTACTGATTCAGTGGATTGCTGGAGTTAGTCGTGTGTCATCCCACACATCACTTTTATCTCTGATGCAGTGAGGAGTTCTCATATAATCCTAGTAACAACCTCTGATGGCTAATTTTAGTCTCTGGTGGCTAATTTTAGTCTCTGGTGACCAAATACTCTGATGGCCAAATTTTTTATCCTCTGATGCGGTAGTCTTCGACAGTATACTTTATCCCCTGACGCGCTAGTCTCCAATGACTAATTCTTATCCTTCGATGTGTTAGTCCCCAACAGTGTACTGCATCCCCTGACATGCTAGTGTCTGATGGCTAATTTTATCCCCTGATATACTAGTCTCCGACAGTGTGCTTTATCCCCTGACACTCTAGTCTCCGACGACTAATTCATCCCTTGACGCTTTAGTCTCCAATGCTCAGAAACATCCCCTGACGCCTAGAGAATATCCCCTGATGCTTAAACACTTCCCCTGATACTAAGAAAAATGTTTCTCCTGACGCCCAGAGTTTGGCGATGAATTGGATTGCCCGAAGAGTTTGGCACTGAGTAATTGGCCCTGATGTCCAGACTTTGGCGACAACGTATCTTTCAATGAGTTTGGCGTTGGCTAAAAGTGACTTTGGTGTTAGTCATTTTTTATCCCCTGATGCCCGACTTTGGCGCTGGTATGGATTACTCGACGACTTTGGTGATGGCCGAGAATGACTTTGGCGCTAGTCATTTTCATCCCCCGATGGGCCGACTTTGGCGCTAGTATGGATTACCCGACAACTTTGGTGATGGTCGAGAACGACTTTGGCGCTAGTCATTTTCTTCCCTTGATGGCCCGACTTTGGTGCTGGTATGGATTACCCAACGACTTTGGTGATGGCCAAGAATGACTTTGGCGCTAGACATTTTATCCCCTGATGTCGAGAAAATATCCCCTGACGCCGAGAATATGTCCCCTGATGCCCCTACTGCAGTCTTGCCTTGCTCCATGTTTCAAAGAATTTTGTCCACTCTTAAAATCACTATAGCTCTTGTTGCACTTCCCAATCAATGCTTTGCATGAGCATTATCACAAGATAAGCTTGAGGACATTTTCTTTTTCATCAAGCCTAAATACCTCTACAAGATCCTCAGATGTGTAGATTTTTGAGTATGCTATCTTGGCATTTCGTTCGTCCATCTCTATTCCTGGTCCATCAAGGCTTCGGTCATGAACTCCATTCACTTCAGAGAGGAGAAATTGTCAATCCTGTACTTTATACAAAATTAAATCCAACAAGCCTCATTCCATATTTTATTACATCAAGGCAAAACATAAATAAAATAAAAAACCAAAATTGAGGTGTCTACAACTGCCCCTCTTTATCAAGCCTCTACATTTTCTTTTTCATCAAGCCTAAATACCTCTACAAGATCCTCAGATGTGTAGATTTTTGAGTATGCTATCTTGGCATTTCGTTCGTCCATCTCTATTCCTGGTCCATCAAGGCTTCGGTCATGAACTCCATTCACTTCAGAAAGGAGAAATTGTCAATCCTGTACTTTATACAAAATTAAATCCAACAAGCCTCATTCCATATTTTATTACATCAAGGCAAAACATAAATAAAATAAAAAACCAAAATTGAGGTGTCTACAACTGCCCCTCTTTATCATGATCATTTTGCACAGTAAAAATGATTGTGATAAAGACATAGGAACCTCTACTCCTCGATTTTGGGACCTGCCATCATTTGCATAGTAGAATGATTTCTAGCCGCCAAAACCTGAAGAATCTCATCACGATCACTTGCGTAGTTGAATGATTGGGACTTGATCATTGTAGTGTCAAACAAGTTGAGATCATTTTCGTAATTGAATGATTCAAACTATTCTCCGACTGCATTATTTCAAAATCATTTGTGCAGTAAAATGGGTTTGATAAACACCAAGTCAAACATTCCAATTGAAGTGGTGTTGAAATTACCTGCGTAGTAAGAAAATCTCAAACACCCAAAGTAGTAAATCATGTCAAGACCATTGACGTAGTTAAAATGGTAATGACCAAATAGCCAAAAGAACAAAATCATTTGTGCGGTTGAATGATCTTGCTTACTCAAATTTTGAAAACAAGTTTTGAAATTGAAACAACCCCATCTGCGTAGTAAGATGGTTTTGAGACAAAAGGTTGCATAGCTGCCCCAGGGTCACTTGCATAGTTGAATGACCTGAGTAGCTTTAAACCACAAGATGGTATTAAAAATCATTGGCGTAATAAAATGATTACGAATACCGCAATTTTGAAGATCGGATTTGAAAAATGCATCAAAATCATCTGCGTAGTAAGATGACATGAAACAAAGGGTTGGAGCTGCCCTAGGGTCATTTGCGTAGTTGAATGATCTGAGTAGCTTGCAACCAATGGATGGTATCAAAAATCAATGGCGTAGTAAAATGATTAAGAATACCGCAATTTTGAAAAATGAAATTTGAAATTGTATCAAAATCATCTATGTAGTAGATGACATGAAACAGAGGGTGTTGTACCCACATGTATGCAAATAATACAAAATGAGGTGTGCCATGAAATGCCTAAATCCAATGCATGTTATCAAAATAAAAGCTGTTCAATTAAGAATGATCCCTGTTTGTTTCCAATTGTGTCATGACCCTCACAGAGATCAATGGGAGTCCTTCCTTGGCTTCACCTATTTTTTGGATTTGTCCACCTGAAACATAAAATATGTTTTCTAGGATGGCCGTTCCTCGTCTCCATTGAAATCAATCATTATAACTTGGTCAACGTTTTGAGGTCTCACTTATTTGATCAAATCCTCTGATTCTCTCGACTTTGATTCGATCGGCTTCATTCTCCTGGCTACCCCAGACATCCAGTCGGTACTTCATTTGTACTCCTCCCATATCCATCATAAGTAGGTTTTTCTTCTTCTTCTCTCTCTCTCTCTCTCTTTTTACCTTTTTTACTTCTAACACCCATTTCTGGGTTTTCGCTAGACCCAGTACTGTCATTGTTGCACCATCCTGCCATTTTTGGTTTTAAGTAAGACGACAGTTTTGTATCCTGCCATGACCCTACGTTCTTACTCGTTGTGCCCTTTCGGGTTTTCGCAACGCCCTTCGGATCAGGCTGCTTTTTTCTTCTTTTGTTTTCCAGTATAAATACAATATTTGTCCTTGGAAATCATGACAAATGTTGTTCTTTATGGTATCAATCCCATCAATCTCTTGATAAAGATTCCTTATGAACAAATGATTTGGGAATTTTGATGAGTATCATGACTTTTACTTTCGGGGAATCAAATATTCTCTTGTAGGGTGACATCATTTGTGAGAGATAAGACTTTTGAGTTAGAGTGTTGATCTTGGGGTGATCTTTCAATCAAGATTAGATCTCTCTCAATTTCCGTGAGTTTGAAGAGATGTTTCCCAGATAACGGGGAAATGATTCAAGGCATTTTTGAGGTTTTAACCCCATGAGGATATTTTTCATGATTTGGATTGTGCCTGTAACGACCCGAAAAATTTGTTTATCTATAAATAATTTATTTATTCATATTGTTTTTTTTAATATATTAACGTGCATAGTTAATATATGATGTTTTTGAATGTCTAAATATTTTTGGACCCATTAAAGGGGTTATATTTGTTTCGATGTTGGTTGCAAGGACAAGCAATTGATGTTTTTATGTTGGTAACCTTTGTAAGTACTAGAGGAAGCCATGCATTCTGATTGTTAAGTCCTATGGAGGACTTAGGAGCTTAAGTATGATGACATCATTGCCTACGTAGATTAACCAGATTAGTAAGCTGCTTGTGTGTCATGACTGGATAAAGCGTATGTGCATGAAGGACAGCAGCTGCTTATTACATATACTTAGCTGTGAAGAGTCATGATGAGTAGCCATTTTATTAACCAATGATTTTATCCTGAAGCTTAATCTCAGCCTACTATAAATACCTCATTCGGAGGAACATTTCAGTCTCTTTTCTAAAGATTTTCTCTTCCGAAGTTCTTCTTTAAACCTACCATCTCCGTATAATTTCAAGTTCTTTCTTTTGAACAATTACTTTCAATCAGGCTTTGATCTGTTTCGTCAACCCAGGAGGTAAGAATCTTAAGTTCTCCTCTGTTGTTCCTTTTTGCATGGCATCCGAGAATATTAGCCGTGCATACTAGGTTTTCAAGGAAGAATAAAGCTTTAAAAGAAGGCTACGTTCTGTTGCGTATTCATGTTCATGAAGTATCCTAGGTTGAGTTTGTTCATGTAAGGCCTTCCATTGAAACAGAGACAAGCTCTAAAGTTAGTCTCTGACGAGATAACACTAGTCTCCGATGAGTTAATGTTAGGCTCTAATGAGTTAATGTTAGTCTCTGATGAGTTAATGTTAGTCTCTGACGAGATAACACTAGTCTCTGATGAGTTAATGTTAGTCTCCAATAAGTTAAGATGACGTCATCAGTCTCTTATGAGTTAATTAGTCTCTGATGATGATGTCAACCTTAGTCTCCGATGAGTTAAGATGACGTCATCAGTCTCTTATGAGTTAATTAGTCTCTGATGATGACATCAACTTTAGTCTCCGATGAGTTAAGATGATGTTATCAGTCTCTTATGAGTTAATTAGTCTCTGATGATGACATCAGCCTTAGTCTCCGATGAGTTAAGATGACGTCATCAATCTCTTATGAGTAAATAGTCTATGATGATGTGACCCTTAGTCTCCGATGGGCTAAGGTAACATTATTAGTCTCCAATGAGATATTTGTTAGTCTCTGACGAGTGAAATTTTCCCTAACGGGCAACTTCATGCCCTGATCACCATTTTCTAATCTGAATGGTCATATTTTAAGTATGGATTTCTCATGATGTACCAACAATGATGTTTTACAGAACCCCTTTTGCAATCAGTATAGTGAATTTAGCTAAGGACCAAGGCAAGTATATATTCATTCCACTTTCTTTCTTACTGATTACGTAGAATTATTATTTCAATTTACGTAAATGAATGATGTTAAAGCTTATGTATGACGATGATCTCATTCATGATTAAGTAACGTATGATCATTGATCCAATGTACGTGAAAAGATGTTAATGATTGAGTTATATGTTGTTGGGTGATTGCTAGCTGTTTAAAGTCGCTAGAACACCAAAAGATGATGATGATGATGTAAGGGTGTTGCAGTCATGAACTTGTATGCACACCTGAGCATGCTTCCGTATGGGTATATAGAAAAATCATCAGCTATCTAATTTTAATTGTTAAGCATGCCAATGTGTTTGGTAGTCGCTGTTTTTAATTGTGGAGGATGCCAATTTAAAATGAGAAAATGTTTTCAAGATATATTCCATACGGGGGAGTTAAAGGGCTATTGAATGCTTTCACCTGGTATTCTGGACAATTATGATAGGGAATGATAGACCGAGGCAAGACATCGGTAATCAAACCTTTCACAGATTAATTGGTTTCTGCAAATGACTACGTATGTCAAATGATGGATCAAACAACCAGGCTGACCAGCTGGGATGAAATTTGATTGTTAAAGGAAGTCAAATAATGATCAGTCTGGTCAGGTGATGCATTATCTGATGAAGAGAGGGCGAATCATGTTTTATTGAAAGAGGGTTAACCCTTGATATCACTCAGGTACCCTAGATGATATATGTTTATTGATTATCACGAGGTGTTGGCATTGCTTCGCCCAACCTTGAAGAATATTAAAGCTTTTGAATTATTTATTCTTCTTGCCTATGAATAAATACTTGTTGAGCGTAAACGCTCATATGGAATGCTATGAATGTTTTTCAGGTTATGCCATGAAGGCTGAGTCACCTAAGAAAGGGAAAGAGAGAATGGCATAGGAATGTTTAAGTTGTAAGGCCGAATGAGCCATCTAAAGTTTTGTTTCCGCTGCAGCTTGTTTATTTTCAAGCTTTGAGGTTTTGTAAGATGATGTGGACCTTAAGATTTTATAATGATGTATTTGAGAATGTATTTCTCACATGAGTGTTGTAAATGCTTGGTTGTGTTGTTTATTTTGCTGTTATGTGATGTTGTGTTGCAGTTTCCTGGTATAGCTCAGGGTTCTGGCCTGAGGATCTCTAGGACTGTCACCTAAATTGCTAATAGTCCCCGAGGCCGACTCAGGGGATTTCCGGGGGTGCTACAGTTGGTATCAGAGCACAACAGCCAAGCACCAGTTATGAGACATGTTCTCTGCTGGAAAATAGAATTTGGGATGTAGTAAAGTAAGGAAATGACTGAAGGGATAAGAAAGGTTAAATAGGAGACAGATGTTTAAGTTGATTCTCAGTTGTTCATGAGTTACTAGATTAGATGGGAGGTTATAAGATAGAACAATTCACACTAAATTTATTGTATATCCTGTTACAGTATTAGTATGTATGTTAAATCCTTATTATAAATGTTAAGTTGGTATTGATTTAAGCTATGCTTCCTTTATAGATGAACCCACATACTCTAGGACATGTAGATAAGGGCAAGGCACCTATGATTAAAAGTTGCCTTAGAAGGCACAAAAAAATGAGAGATTAAGGGAGATAAGGATGAGATCCTTGTAAATAAAGAAAATAGAGAAAATTTTGATATTGATACTGTAAATACCGCATCCTCTTCTGATAGGGATAAAGATGACACTCCTGTGGATGATTTTTTACCAATCCTAGGAGTTGATTTATTTCTTTAGAAAAATGAGATGACAAAAACAATACGGTTACTAAAACAAGAGCTTTCAAGGACTACAGATCCAATTTTGTCAAAGATGCTGAAATCACAAATTATGATTGGGCAATCTGTGGATGTTGAAAATTAGAAACTATATACACACTTTACACAAAAAATCAACAATGTACAACAAGTTGTTGACTCTCTTGTTACCAGCCAGACCCTGCTCAGAATGAAGAAACAGACTAACAATGTTGACAAAAAGCTTGCTGAATTCTCCACCAAAATGGCAAGCATGGAAACTCTGCAACTGTCAATGGCTGACACTCTTCAACAAATTCTTCAAGTCACATCCCGACTCTCGACTTCCACTGATGATGCTGTTAAAAAGGGGGAGCAATCTTCAAGGCCATTGTCAGGGGATGTTGTAGAGAAGCCCTCAACTGCTCAACCATCAGGGGATGTGATTGCTCCTGCTCCTGCTCCAAAACCCAAGGATAAAGGCAAAGGCATCCTGATTGAGGAACCAAAAAAGAAATCAAATACTCAATTAGGGCCTAAGTTACTTGGAGATGCCATGAAGACAGCCCACTTTCCAACACCTGTTAAAGCTGTAACTGATGGGAAAGTGGAGCTTGTCTTTCCTCAAGACAAGAAGCTCGTGGAAGCTGATGCACTATATGCACAACAACTTCAAGAGGAGGAGGAGAGGGAAATGACAAAGGAAAAGGAAGAAGAAGAAAAGAAGAGGAAAAGTGTCAGGCCAAGATCCTCCAGGAAACCTCAGCCAAAGAAATCTCAACCTCCCAAGGGTATATCAGGGGATCAAAACAAAGAAAAACCTAAATCCCCTGATGCCACCAAACCAAGTCATTTGAAGCCAAGGATCAAGCACCTTCTCCTATAACTATAACATATGGACCACCCACAATAGCTGAATCCCTAAGAGACGAAAGGCACAAGAATCTGACATTTGTGTTCTCAATAAAAAGCATAAATGTCAAGGTCAATAACAAAAGGGAAAAGCTAATCACTGTTCAATTAAAAAGTGGGTCATAGTTCACAGTAACAATGGACTAGTTTAGGAGAATGGATGTTGAGCAATTGGGATTGATCCTGAATCTAGTTTCAAAAACATCAGGGCTAAACAGAGACTTGAGGGGGATGATTGAGAGGCTGAGCAAAGTCATCAACGACAAGGAAGCCTGCCCACAACCTTGGAGAGACCATTAAAGCTATTCATAAGAATGAACATGTCATCTAGTTCAGAATCCTACTACTACAAAAGGTGTTGAAGGAGATTGAAGAGACCAGAGCTGATGAAGGGAATACAACAGCAGTAAGGGATGTGCCGCCAGTAAAAGGATTCAAAGAATATCCTAAGATGATCACAAACCCCATGGGTGTGGAGTTCAGAAATTTAGAAGGGGAGATCATTACCTTTTACTGGTCACAAGTTGCTGTAGCTAATGTGCCAGAAATCAAATCAGTCCTTGAAGCTTTGGAATCAAGCAGTAATGTCAACATTGTCAACTTCAGAAGACTTCTTCGGAAGGAGCTGGAATAGCTGTTAGCAGGAAGAGAAGACAACAGACTCAGGATTCTCGATCAAAATCTAGATCAAAGGAGACAAGGCCTTGGAAGTGACACTCAACCTATTGAATCAAGTCATCCATTGCCCTTTGTTTCAGCTAAACGAAAAAGGGCACTTGATGTCTAAGAGTGTATATTTTTGTAATAGAAATAGGAAACATTTGTACAGTTATTTTATTAGTACATACAAATATAATAGATTAGTTCAATACAATTTTTTTATTACTAGTGTACAATTTTGGTTTTGACATCATCATCAGTGCATCAAGTAGATTTATGGTTATCAAAATAATAATCATAAATAGGGGGAGATTGTTAGAGATAAATAATGATGATGATGTTTAGAGAATAAATTGTGCATCTATAAATACTTAAGGTATTTTATAAACCTTAATATATCTGCACAAGTTTTGCATCCACTGATGATCAATTTAAGTCATCAGGGGATAAACTGCACTTCACTAGGCAAGTTATCGGTTGGAACTTCTAAAGGACTTGATCGTGAAGAGTAATGTTTGTTGTTACTCAAAAACACTTAAGTATTTTGCACATCAGACATTCCAAGCGAAATCAACAAAGTTTCAGTGATTAAAACCATCAGGAGAATTCGTTAGGGGAACCCATCAGGAGATGACGTAGGCAAGACAACCCGTCAGGGGAATGCGTCAGGGTATAGCAGTGGCAAGCCAAACTCATTAGGGGGAATGCGTCAGGGCATGACAGCAACATGCCAACCTGTCAGGGGAAATCATCAAGGTATGACAGTGTCAAGCTAACCCGTCAGGAGGAATGCTCAGCACTACATCAGTGGAAGCCATCAGAGTATGCCTTAGGTCTTAACGTCAGGGGATCAAGAATCACTTGGATAAATCAAGTGAAGTTTGAAGCACTAATTGAGTTCTTAGACAGGACTTGTCATCAGGGGATGCAGAAACACTAATCAAGTTCATATCAAGGCTTGTCGTCAGTGGATAGTTATGACTGCATACACTCATCATTAGATCTTACACGCAAATTGATGAAGCTTTTTAAAGAAGCAAGAGATATAATCTGGAAAGATATCTTTTGAAGTTTGGTGGTCCAATGACAACTCTCGATCATTAAATGCACGCAGATCAAGGGAAGAAAAAGGAGCAACAAAAGCAAAAGCAGTCTGATACATCATTCCACATCGATGTGACATATATGCGACTAGGTTGAAAAGAGAACCACGTCCAAGCACGTGGGTTCAACTACTGATGTTCTATATATGCAAAAGAGTTCTCATTACACAGAGTATCAATCCAATGGATCAACCAACAATTTGAAGCACACAAAACACTAGGGAAGCTTTGTAATATATCTTGAGAGAAATATTTCAAAGAAAATGAGAAGCTAGTGAGTGTGAAATTGAAGTTGTAATCATTTACAAAAATTGTAGCTGATTAATCACATTTGTGATTAACCAGATTTCTAGAAAAACCCCAAGTTTTGATATAACTATTTTAACTTGAATGTGTGTGTACTTATCTTTATTCCTTCAAGTTTTTCTTATATTCCAGCTTGTGCGAAAAGATTTAGCAAGAACGAAAAAGTTTGTGTTGTTTGTATTCACCCCCCGCCCCCTCCAAACACTCAAGCCCATTTTGTTCTAACAGTATGTTATGATGAAGTCAAACGACCAGGCTGACCAACTGGGATGACATTTGATGAAGAGGAAGTCAGAAAGTGATCATGCTAGTCAGATGATGCATTATCTGATGAAGAGAATGTGTTAAATGATGATTCAAGATTTAATTTAAGAAAAGGGTTAACCCCTTGTTATCACTCGGGAACCCTGAAAGTTACTTGTTGATTGATTTATCAGGAGGTGTTGGCCTTGCTTCACCAACCTCATTAAACACTAAAGCCTCTATTGAAATGTCTATTATTTTGCTTAAAGCTTTCCTAGCCTATGATTATATACTTGCTGAGCGTAAAACGCTCATGTGGATTACTATAAAATAATTTACAGGTTATGAGAAGATGGTCGAGCCACCTAGTAAAGGAAAAGACAAAATGGCATGAAGAGAGTTTCTTGAAAACTCTCCTACGGGTGGCCTTAAAGGAAAAAGGGAAGCAAGAGGCCATCGTAAAAATGATCAAATTGTAAGGCTAGAAGGGGCATGTATAGACTTCCGCTGCTAAATATTCAATTTGACGTTTTGCACTACGAAATGATAAACCTTTAGTTTATGGTATGGTTTTGTAATAGAGGTTATATTTCTCTTAATCTCTGATGTTGATGCTTGGTTTATGATGTTTTCTGTTGTCAATTTCCTAGCAGGGCTCGAGGTCCAGCTCGGGATCTTTAGGGGCTTTCACACAATTTTTAATAGTGCCTAAAGTCCAGCTTGGGAATTTCTGGGGCTGCCACAGTTGGTATCAGAGCCAAGCACCGGTTATGAGACAGGTTCTCTACCAGAATATAGAATTGAGTTCTTAGTAAGAAAAGGAAATAATTGTAAGGGTAGGACTAGTAGGATAGAAGGTAAGTGTCAAAGATGTTTCCCCGTTAGTTCTTGAGGTTATTAGATTGTATGATATAAGGTTTTGAGATAGAAGTGTCCTTATTATGTGCATTGCACACCATGCTACGGTATTAGTATTTATGTTAAACCTTTATGATGAACTTTATGTTGATATTGATCTAAGTTATGATTTCTTTCATAGATGACTCCAATGAAACCAAGACATAATGATATGGGCAAGGCACCTCTAATTGGGAGTTTAGATGAAGGATATATCCCTAATAATATCTCTACTCCAGTTATGGGACACCCTAGTGAACAAGTCCCCATTACCAATAATATTATTGCAAGAGAAGTATCTCATAAGCAAGCTCCGAATAATGCACCTGCTCCAAGTAACGTCATCCATAGATCTTCGCCACTATTTGGTGCATATTGGCGGGTAACTCCTCGCAAAAGAATGAATAGGCCAACTTAAGTTTTTCGTTTCGAGATACCCCGAACCTTAGATGAATATGATGAGGATTCTGCAGACTCAGAAGAAAATGAACAAGACCCATTTGAAAGGTTAGGTTCTTCAGTTCGTATGAGGAGTCCTTCTCCTCCTCAAAGCCAAATGGGTTTTCTGCCCCTTGCTCCCTCTCAAACAGAGTCCTCCCCTATTTCTGTGCACACATTACCTGTTGTGCCAGCCTCACCACCTGTGGTTTCATGACCAGTTATTTTATCAGATGTTCCACCTGTACCGTTACCAAAAATTCTAATTCCTATGCCATTACCAAATGGATTCTGTCTTTACCTTCAACGCAGAATCCGTATGACTCAAATAGAGTTAGAGACACGTAACATCACCATGTTGCAATAGTTGTTTGCTCATCAAAGGACTAGTAGACTGTTGGATCTTTGGAGAGTTTCATTTCTGGATGTGTTCCTGGTCCTTACTGAGACAATGATAGAAGTTCTAATCTTAGTCAATGGTTATCTCAGGTTTGCGCAGCCCACTATAATGGACCGAGACCATCTAATGCGTAACTTTCTAGAAAAGGTCGAAGGAACATGTCATTTTGCACGCAGGACAATGAGTGAGCTTAACTCACAGCCTTTGTGTTAGGCACTCACTGTAGTAAATGTTGTTACAATCTTCGTGACTTTGTAGTAAGAAGCACTATTTTATAAATTTGATAAGATGTAACTTTTGTTATTAAATATATTTTGTTGAGTTTTATTTGGAAACTTTCCTTTTCTTTTATTATACATTATTCTCTATTATGAACTTAATTTATAAGATTACGTAACATACATTAGATCTTTGGAAAAAAAATAGTAATAATTCCTATATCTCCCTTCAATTTATAGGAAATGACTCCAGTAAGAAGATCCTAACTTCATCAAAATAAAAATACTAACCAAGCTGATCAAGAAAGCCCCAACCTGAACGACAATCAAAGAAATAGTAATAACAATGAGAACTGGGACAATCCTTTTGCCCTGTTAGTAAACATGATTAAGGAAATTAACCGAAACAATAACAACAACCCATCACCACCACAAATGCAACCTAGTAGGGTGACATTTAAGGACTTTACCAACAGTTGCCCACCTACTTTCAGTGTAGACAGAGGTCCCACTGCAGTCCAAATTTGGATTAAGGAAGTAGAAAAAGCCTTTCGAATTGCTGGGGTAACTAATGATCTTAAAACAAAATATGCCACCTATTTATTAAAAGAAGAAGCCAATTATTGGTGGGAAAATACTGAACGTTTAGAAATAACTAGAAGATTGGCAGCTAGAAATGAACAAGCAACAACTGAGGTTGATCAAGCTTTTACCTGGCCCTAGTTCAAGGAATTTTTCTATAGCCAATACTTTCCAATTAGTGTTGCGGATCAGCTAGAAAGGCTATTTTTAGAATTAAGACAAGGAGATATGATGGTGGAAGAGTATGAGAGGAAGTTTAATGAACTTCAAAGGTATGCTCCACATTTGGTAGATACCAAAAGAAGAAAGACAAGGAGGTTTGAACAAGGCTTAAATCTGTGGCTACATGATAAGATTTCTATCTTGTGTCTGGACACCTATGCCGAGGTTGTTCATAGGACAAAGATAGCTGAGAAAAGTGGCAAGTTACCCCGAGAATTCAACCCAGAAAACCGAAAGAAGGGAAAAGGCAAGGAAACTATTCCAATAACAATGGTCATAATAAAAGAAATGGAGGACAAGGAAGACCACAAACTAATCCAGTTGTGATAAAACAAGAGGAAGAAAGAGCATTAAGTAATAATAATCAAAGAAAGAGAACTATCGTGGCTGACCTAAGTGATTACAAAAGAAGGATCACAATTTGTAACAAATGTGGGAGGAATCATGGGACTTCACTGTGTTTAGTAGGGGCAAATGTATGCTATAAATGTCATCGACCTGGGCATACCTCACTTAACAGCCCAAATCAAGCACCAGTTAACACCCAACCTTGGTATCGTCCACAGCAGCAACAATACCAACCACAAGGCACTAGCTGCACCATGGCAACTGTAAGAACTTGTTACACTTATTGTCAAGAAGGTCACATTTCTACTACTAGCCCTCGGTGAAAGAGTCAAGACAAACTGCCATTGGCAGGACCTAACACAGTAGCAAGTCGTCCTCAAGCTAGGACTTATAATATGACTGTGTAGGATGCACTGATGTCTGATAACATAGTTTCAAGTACGTTGTTGGTCAATTTAGTTTAAATGCATGCTTTATTTGATTCTGGCGCAACGAGATCTTTTATATCTGAATGTCTTCTTAAGTATATGAACATTGTTCCTACATGCTTAGAAACAGCTTTAGAAGTCTTGGTAGTTAGTCAAGGGGTGCATACTGCTAGAAATGTACTACTTGATTGTGAAGTAAAGATAGGAAAATACGACTTCCCTACAAAATTAATACCATTTCCATTGGCAGAATTTGACATAATATTGGACATGGATTGGTTGCATAAATACCAAGCTAATATAGATTGTAAAAGAAAGAAGGTCTCCCTAAGAACACCTTTAAATAACAAAGTGTTATTCCATGGGGGTAAGCCTATCAAACCATCTCACTTTCTTACAATGATACAAGCTAACTGAATGTTATGTAAAAGATGCGAAGCATTCTTTGTAAGTGCAGAAAATTATAGACAACGAAGCGGAAGCATAAAATAGCAATTTAAAATTTTTTCTGCAATCCCAGGAATCACCTTATACAATATTATTAATTGAGGAAGGATTAAAATTATACCGTTGTAAAGTCGATGACGTTGATGTAGAATCTTTACGCACGAATTAACACCACAATCTTTATCCTTCACGCTCCAGTCGATCCCCTTGATCCGTCTTGCAATTTATTCCACGTTCTTGATTGTTCCACTGGATGTAACGTTTACTACTCAAGTGTGTAGTACTCTAAAGGTGATCCACCAGAGAATTTTGATTATGAAGAATATTGGATTTCTCTCACAATATTTTGGTGACAAATATTATGGAGGCTACCAATTATTATTTCAGTTGGGGTTTAATCTATTATAAGTCTCCTTATATAGACAACCCCTAAACTAATTCCTAAACCATTTAGGAATTGGTTATTTATTAAATAATAATAAAACTCCATTATCTAATTCCTAAACCATTTAGAAATTGGATTCTTTATTATTAAATAATAACATCACTTTCTAATCTAATTCCTAGACTACTTAGGAATTGGATTATTTATTAAATAATAATAATATAAGAATAATTCTTATTTATTTATAATTAGTATTTCTAAAATACTAAATTATAAATATTAAGCCATTTAATTTATTCCACCATGGTATAAATTAAATTACTTAATTATTATTATTTCCCAATATCTTCATAATTTATTATTTCCCTTTTATGGTGTGACCCTTTAGGTTCAATATTAAGCCGGTTGTAGAAATAGATTAAATTAGAACTATTCTAATTTTATTTATACGAATTAAACACTTTAATTCATTAAATATAATTAATTATATCAATTATACTTATTCTACATCATGAGGGATACCTCTCAGCATATCATGACTATCCAGATAATATGAAATCAACGTTTAATCACAAAGAACCTATTCAGTGAATAATTACCGTACAATTCAATCCTTCTACCACACAATGTCCCGATTAAATATAAGACATGGAATTACTGTCAAGTCTTATTTTATTTAATCATATGCATTCCGATTCATAGATTCACAACTCAATATAATGTCAATTAGAAACACATTCTAATTATCATTTCACTCTGGCCAGAGATTCCCGAGTTGTCACTAATGGAATCGCATAGGACATTCTCTCCCTTTACTGGAAGCGGTAGATCCTTTGTTGATCATTCACTTATCTCCATGTACACTTTATTATACCCGAACATACACTTATATACACTGCTTGAGTTAAGATATATGACAAAGTATAATTTAGTGTACACAAGATAACCGCAACTATCTCAAGTCTAAGGATCACTTGTACAACTATCACTAGATGAACTCCGATTGACAAGCAGGTAAACCTCCATTAGGTGTTCATTTAAGCGAGTCACGTTCAGTGAACTTATTCTCTAATAAGCACCTACATACTTGCTTTAATGTCGTCACACAAATGATTATGAGATCAATCATCCTCTTGTTAAGAGCAAGCACAGTATGTACTAATCTTTCCGGATTCACTAACACCCTTATTAGTGATCCTACGATTAGGAACATTTTTAGTTTCGAGTTAACATATTTTAGATCTCATTAGCATGATCTCATCATTATCCTAAAATATAACTCTAAACTATGGGTTAATATATTTAACAGCTTAAACATATAAATAAACGCCTTTGAATAAATAATTCTTTTATTAATAAATGAATAAGATTACAAAATAAATGTTCCATCACGTCTAACGTGATTGGCTTGAGGGCATATTACTTTCATTCTTAGCATGTGTATGTGATATAAGGATGAAAGGATTGAAAATTTTGGACATTCCCATTGTAAGGGAATTTGGTGATGTATTTTCGGAAGAATTACCAGGTATACCTCCGGATAGACAAGTAGAATTTGGAATAAAGATGGTATTAGGAACTGCCCCAATTTCCAAAGCTCTATATAGAATGGCCCCTTAAGAATTAAAAGAGTTTATGATATAGCTACAAGGATTATTAAATCAAGGGTTCATTAGACCAGGATCTCACCATGGAAAGGCGTTATGCGCTTTGGGCAAAAGGGAAAAACTAAGTCCAAGCTATATCAGACCATTTGAAGTACTTCGCCGCATTGGCAAAGTAGCTTACCAACTAGCATTGCCCCTAACTTTAAGACATATTCATGACATTTTCCATGTCTCGATGTTACGACCTTATAAAGGAGACCATGTTGGCATCATCAACTATCAGCCCATTGAGCTTCAATCGAATTTGCACTATGAAGAAGTTCCAATGCAAATTCTGGACCATTAAGTGAAGATCTTAAGAAATAAAGAGATTGCCTTTGTAAAAGTCTTATGGAGAAATCACAATGATGATGAAGCGACGTGGGAATTAGAAGATATGATGATACAAAAGTACCCCGATCTTTTTCTTAGTTAAGTTTCGACGCCGAAAATTATTTTAAGGGGGGCAGGATGTGACGACCCAGGAAATAAAATTAGTTATGAATAATTTCTTGTGTACAAATGATTAATTCCCTATCTATGTAAATAAATATTTTATATTGTGATGGGACTATATATTTTATTTATGTTGTAAAGGGATACAAATTTGAGAATATTAACTCTCGTATAGGATCAAGTTAATCAGTTTGGAATAGAAAGATTATGTAAGGGTACTATTTGATGAATACGTACAAGCTAATTAGTTTGGAATAGAAAGATTATGTACGGGTACTATTTGATGAATAAGTAAGCAATATTGATTACTAAGCTATTTGTGTGGCAACAACTAATTAAGGTTAGGTGAATGTAAGACAACTGCTTAATTTTTTACCAGCTCTTAAGAGGCTATTATGAGCAGCCGTTTTACCGCCCTAGTTAACCAATCATTTTATTTCAAGGTATAATCTTAGCCTGCTGCTCTAAACAATTCATGAGTACTATAAATATCTCATTTGAAATAAAATCCTAATCTTTTTCCTAAAACTTCTCTTTAAACCAACCATTTTCGTAAATTTCAAGCCTATTCTCTTAAGCGACCATCTTTCCTAGAGCAGACAAGTTTTCAATTTCTTCTTTTGAAATAAAGAGGTAAGAGCTTTATTAATCTTATACTCTACTATGTTTTAGTTCTTCATGCATGAACATTTGAGAATAATAGTCGAGTATGTTAGTGTTCAAGAAAGAATAAAGTTTTCAAAAGTTGTAGTTGTATTCTATTGCATATGTGTGTGTGTGTGTAAAGAAGTAATACACACAGCAGATAGGTTTATGTTGTACCTTAAGTTCGGTCTATTCATGATGAGGTAACATCCATAATCATATGATAGGTTCTTTATATTATCAAAGACGAGCCTTAACTTAGTCTCCGATAGAGTAATGTTAGTCTCTGATGACTAATAATGTAGTCCCTGATGAGTAATAATGTTAGTCTCCAATGACTAATGATATTAGTATCTAATGAGCAATAATATTAGTCTCTGATGAGTGAAAATGTTAGTCTCCGATGACTAATAATGTTGCCTCTAATGACTAATAATGTTGCCTCGAATGAGTAATAATATTAGTCTCTAACGAGTAATAATATTAGTCTCTGATGAGTAATGTTAGTCTCTGAGGAATAACAACGACAGTCTCTGAGGGGTAAAGCATGTTAGTCTCCAAGGAGTTTGGCGCTGGTTTAATGAGTTTGGAGCTGAACAATTACTTACTAATGAATTCAGCGCTGAGTTAGGCGCTGGCTAAACAAGTTGGGGACGAGTTTGGTGATGTTCAAATAAGTTACCGACTAGTTTGGCGATGAACAAAGCATCCCCTGACGGGTGAATCATCCCCTGACGGGTGAATCATCCCCTAATGGGCGAAACATCCCCTGACGACTAAAATACCACCTGATGGGTAGGCCATTCCCTGATGGCCATCCCCTGCTTATGCACAGTCTTATATTTATCCTTCAAGTCATGGATACTTATACCAACGATCATATTTTATAGAACATCTCACCAGTATTTTGAGATCTAAAATTAACTAAGGACCAAGGAAAGTATATACTCATTCCACTCCTTTTCATTGATTATGTAAAATCATTGATTTGATTTACGTAAATGATTGTTGTTACTTCATTACTAGACAATGTTTTCAAGAATAACTAGCATACGATTCATTGATTCGATGTACGTGAAAAGATGTTACATATTGAATCAAGTAGTTTTGGGTTGTTGCTAGTTATTTTAATTCGCTAGCACGCCAAAGAATGTTGATGGGTTGTTGCTGGCTAATAATTCTCCATGCACATCTAAAGAAGTCACATATGTATATAAAAGTCTTGGTTGTCGCCGGCTGCTAATTCGCTGAGCATGCCAAAAGAAATCCTTTATGGATATAAAGTTTTATAATAAGAAAAGTTTTATAAATTATCAAGTATATCCATATGTGTGACTAAAGGCTAGGAGGTACAGACACCTAGTACCCCAACATATAATAGGGAATGAAAAACCGAGGCATCGGTATTCAGACCCTCAAACACCAATGCTTTATGCTATGACTACGTATGTTATGATGAAGTCAAACGACCAGGCTGACCAGCTGGGATGACATTTGATGAAAAGGAAGTTAGATAGTGATCATGCTGGTCAAATGATGCATTATCTGATGAAAAGAAGGTGTTAATTGATGATTCAAGATTTAATTTAAGAAAAGGGTTAACCCCTTGTTATCACTCGAGAACCCTGAAAGTTATTTGTTGATTGATTTATCAGGAGGTGTTGGTCTTGCTTTGCCAACCTCATTAAACACTAAAGCCTCTATTGAAATGTCTGTTATTTTTCTTAAAGCTTTCCTAGCCTATGATTATATACTTGCTGAGCGTAAAACGCTCATGTGGATTACTATAAAATATTTTACAGGTTATGACAAGAAGGTTAGGCCACCTAGTAAAGGAAAAGAGAAAATGGCATAAAGAGAGTTTCTTGAACACTCTCCTGCGGGTGGCCTTAAAGGAAAAAGGGAAGCGAGAGGACATCGTAAAAATGATCAAATTGTAAGGCCAGAAGGGGCATGTATAGACTTCCGCTGCTAAATATTCAATATGAGGTTTTGTACTAAGAAATGATAAACCTTTAGTTTATGGTATGGTTTTGTAATAAAGATTATATTTCTCTTAATCTCTGATGTTGATGCTTGGTTTATGATGTTTTCTGTTGTCAATTTCCTGGTAGAGCTCGGGGTCCAGCTCGGGATCTTTGGGGGCTATCACACAATTTCTGACGACGCCTAAAGTCCAGCTTGGGAATTTCTGGGGCTGCCACAGAACAACTTCTCCAAATTGCACAAATGGTCTTCTTTCTTCTTGGACTTTACTATGATGTCGTCCACATATACTTCTATCTCCTTATGCATTAAGTCATGTAGTATTGCCATAGTTACTTGGTTGTAGGTGGCCCCAACGTTGATTAGTCCGAAAGGTAGTCTACGATAACAGAAAGTCCCCAACGTGTAATAAACGCAGTCTTTTCCCTATCTTCCTCGGCTAACAAAATTTGGTAGTATCCCGTAAAGTAGTCGACGAATCAGACATATCATGTCCGGCTGTATTGTCGATTAGGACATGTATGAAAGGTAGGGGAAAATTATCCTTCTAACTTGCTTTGTTTAAGTTTCGATAGTCCACACATACCCTTACCTTTCCTTCGGGCTTTGGTACGGGTACTATATTGGCAAGCCATTCAGGGTATGTAGCAACCATTATAATCCCTGCTTCAAACTGTTTGACTACCTCCTCCTTCACTTTTAGGCTCCATTCTGGTTTTATCTTTCTAAGCTTCTGCTTTATTGGTGAATAACCTGCTTTGATCGGCAGTTTATGAGTTATGATACTATTGGATAATCCCATCATATCTCTATAGGACCATGCAAACACTTCAATATTGGCTCTAAGGAATCCTGTTAATTCTTCTTGTTGTTCCATTGTCAGCCCTGCTCCAATTTGTACCTCTTTGGGGTCGGTCTCTGTTCCTAGATTCACTTTGATGGTTTGGTCTAGATTTGGTTTGGGGGCTTCTTCGGACATTCTTTTGATTTCTTCTGGAATCTCCTCATTATCAAAAGGCTCTTCAGACTTGATTTCCATGAGTTCGGAATTCAATCCGTTGCTCTGATCATAATCATCGATTTCAACATTTGGTGAAGAGGTGACCTTTTTAGCACAATAAAGGATTCCCCTATAAAGTCAAAACACAACAATGAGTTTAGAGAAATCAATCATAACTCAAATGTATAATTTAAATAAAAGGCATCTCAAAATTTGGCGATCCAAAAATATTTTCTTGATTACTAACTCCATTCTAGAATGTGGATCTCCATTTTCTAAGAAAAATACGAAGTAAATAAGTTACATAACAAGTCAAAAGAAAAATATAAATTTTCCATAACCCTTTAACATCCCAGGTACCGGGATGCCTCAACACTGGGCAGTGGTTCAATGGTCCAATTCTTTAATCTTTCTGGCTGACATGGGGCTATCTCCAAGTTTACTTCATCTTCATTCCTTCCTATCAGGACAACTACTTTTTCTACTTCTGGCTCTTCAAACAACTGAGAGGTGTCGATAAAGTTCCAGTCAATCTTTGAAAGACATGTGCTTAATGCCTCCTGATTATCTTTTTCTGTGCCTGCCTTATCTGGATGTAATAAATCTCCTTCCTTCTTAACGATTCCATCACTTATGAAGGTTTAATTAATTGGTGGAATTTCCAGGGTCCCTGCTTTCTCTTTTTCCCTCGTCTTCCCTTTGTACCCTAACCCACCTTGTTTCTTTGGGTTGGCAGATGGATAGGCTGTGTTGCTCCTTACAGCTTTCGACCGAGACCACCGCCATTTTTAAAACCATGAGATATCATTTCTTTCGCCATATTCATGACTTCCTGGGAGAATCTGATTGGTGGGTTAACTTGATGATGATTCATGGGGATCACCTCCAAGACGTTATAAGATGCAGGGGTTATTTCCGAATCTTGTTCGATGCATGACACGTTTCCCTTTTTTGTCTCATTTTCAGCGATGATAGTAATGAGTTCTTTGTCTATGATGTACTTGATATGTTGGTGGAGGGTTGATGGGACTACCCCAACAATATGGATCCACGGACAACCCAATAAAAAGTTGTATCCCAAGTTGATCTCCATGTTTTCCCAGTGAGATAGCCGAGAACTTGTAGAAGGAGGGTTGAATACAAGTTCTTTGAATTCTTTTCGATTGCTTGTTCTTCAAGAAATCAATTATTACTTGCGGAAATAAAGAATAAGAACTCAAATCAATTTATAAACAATTGATTTTTATCGCTTTAATAATTGATTACAAATTCTAACAATCATAACAATATGATCGTCAGCTTCTAATCTTTTCTGTATAGTAAAGATACAAACTATGAATTCTATACAGCTTTGAATTACAATTCTGTAAACCTAATTACAGCTTCTAAAACTGAATTACTCAGTTTCCTATTCTAAATCAATAATGATTCAGCTTCCTTATTCGAATCAAACACAATCTTTCCTTTTTGATTTGGAACAGATTTCTGGCTTGTTTCCTTACTAGCTATGTGACGACTTGGAAAATTTATAAATAATTTATTTACTCATATTTGTTTTCTTATTAATATGTATAGTTAATATATGATGTTTTTGAATGTTTAAATATTTGTGGACCCATTAAAGGGTTGTAATTTGTTTGGATGTTGGTGGAGAACAAGCAAATTATTTGTATCTATTCGACAGCCTTCATAATTGCTTGAAGGAGCCCACATATCCAGTTTAGCAAGTCCCATGAAGAATTCAATAGCTTACGTAGTTATGACTACATCATGTGTACGTATAATAGTTAGATTAGTAAGTTGCTTATGTGTCATTAGTGGATTAAGCGTATGTGCATGAATGACATCAGCTACTTATTACATGTATTAGCTGTTAAGAATCATGATGAGCAGCCGTTTTACCGTCCAGATTAACCAATCACTTTATTTCAAGGCTTAATCTCAGCTTGCTATAAATACTTCATTCGGAGGTAAAATTTTAATCTCTTTTCTAAAGATTTTCTCTCCTAAAGTTCTTCTTTAAATGGTCATATAATTTCAAGTTCTTTCTTCTGGATGATTACTTTCGAACAGGCTTTGATCTCTTTCATCAACCCAAGAGGTAAGAATCTTATGTTCATTGTATGTGCTAAAGAGCAAATAAAGTGGTTAGAGAGCATGGTGTTTTGAGTCATGAAAAGATAATTATGTATCTTAGATTGAGTTGTTTTTTGTTAGATAATGTTCTTGATCATGAAAGACTCCCTTTTATCAGAGACAAGTTCTATGATCAGTCTCTGATGAGATAATATTAGTCTCTGACGGGATAATATTAGTCTTTGATGAGTTAATCTCTGATGACGTCACCTTTAGCCTCTAATGGGTTAAGATGATGTCATCAATCTCTGATGAGATATTTGTTAGTCTCTAATGACTAAAATGTTAGTCTCTAATTAGATATTCTGCTCAGTCTCTGATGAATGTTGTTAATCCCTGATGAGAAGAATTCTTAGTCTCCAACAGGTTATGAATAGTCTCTGGTGACGTCAGTCTTAGTCTCCGACAGGCTAAGGATAGTCTCTACTGACGTCAGCCTTAGTCTCCAAAAAGCTAAGGATAGTCTATGGTGACGTCAGCCTTAGTCTCCGACAGGCTA
>CM025787.1:13617326-13638699 GCA_014636745.2 Centella asiatica | reverse complement strand
TGACGTCAGCCTTAGTCTCCGACAGGCTAAGGATAGTCTCTAGTAATGTCACCCTTAGTCTCCGACAGGCTAAGTCTAGTCCCCGATGACGTCATCCATAGACTCTGATGGGTAATGAATCCCTTGACGGGTAAAATATGCCCTGATGGCCATCCTCCATTTTGCATAGTTATCCTTTCAACGTATGGATTTCTCATGTTATACCACAATGATGTTTTACAGAATCCTTTTACAACCAGTGTAGTGAATTTTAGCTAAGGACCAAGGCAAGTATATACTCATTCCACTTTCTTTCTTATTGATTATGTAAAATCATTATTTTGATTAACGTAAATGATTGATGTTAATGCCTATGCAAGATAATGATCTCTTTAATGATTAAGTAACGTACTATCATTGATTCGATGCACGTGAAAAGATGTTGGTTATTGAGGTATGTGTTATTGGGTGTTTGCCAGTTATTTAAAATCCTTGGCACACCAAAAGATGATGAAAATGATGTAAGGGTGTTGCAAGTCATGAACTTGTATGCACACCCGAGTAACTCCCGTATGGATATATAGTTACGCTATTGGCCGTCACTGCTTTTATTTGTTGAGCACACAAAAATTGTTGGCAGTTGCTACTTTTAATTGTTAGCACGACAAAGCTATTCAAAATGAGAAAATGTTTTCAAGAAGATATATCCATATGGGAAGTTAAGGGGTTGTTGAATGTTTTCGCCTGGTATTCTGGCCAATGATGATAGGGAATGAAAGACCGAGACATCGGTAATCAGACCCACACAGATTAATTGGTTTCTGCAAGTGACTACGTATGTCAAAGGATGGAATCAAACGACCAGGCTGACCAGTTGGGATGAAATTTGATTATTAAAGGAAGTCAGATAATGATCAGTCTGGTCAGGTGATGCATTATCTGATGAAGAGAGGGCGAATCAAGATTTATTTTTTAAGAGGGTTACCCCTTTGATATCACTCGGGAACCCTGAATGATACATGTTTATTGATTTATCAGGAGGTGTTGGCATTGCTCCGCCCAACTTCAATGAATATTAAAGCTTTTGAATTATCTGTTCTTCTTGCTTTTGATTATATGCTTGCTGAGCGTAAATGCTCATGTGGAATGTTATGAAATGTTTTACAGGTTTTGCCATGAAAGTCGAGTCACCTAATAAAGGAAAAGAAAAAATGGCATAGTGAGAGCTTCTTGATTTCTCTCCTATGGATGGCTTTTAAAGGGAAAGTGAAACGAAAGGCCATCATAGAAATGTTTAGGCTGTTAGGCTAGATGAGCCATCTAAAGTTAGTTTCCGCTGCAGCTTGTTTATTGTCAAGCTTTGAGGTTTTGTAAGAAGATGTGAACCTTACAATATTATTTTGATGTTTTTGAGAATATAATCTCATATGATTATTAATGGTTGGCTATGATGTATCTATCGTTTTTGAGCTATTGTTTTATGTTTCCTGGCGGAGCCTGGGTTCCATCTTGGGGACCTTGGGGGTCTGTCACCCATATTGCTGACAGTACCCGAGGCCCGGCTTTGGGGGGGATTTCCGGGGCCTCCACAAGCTACGTCTTCAATATTATCTTGATCTACGTGGAATACATTCCTTATTCAATTCGAACTCTGTATCTCATCAGAAAATAATTCACGACTAGTCCCTGATGGCTTCAGCTTTAGTCTCTGATCGAGTCAATGTCTAGTATCTGATCTTTTAGTCTCTGATCAGTTTGTGTAGTCTCCGATAGAGTTATTAGTCTCCGATGTTTTGAGGCTTAGTCTCTGATGACGTCAGCTTAGTCTCTGATGCTCTAGACTTAGTCTCCGATGATGTCAGCTTAGTCTCTGATGCTCTAAGCTTAGTCTCTGATGACGTAAGCATTAGTCTCTGATAGGCAAAATCCTTAGTCTCTTGACAAGTGTTGTCTTAGTCTCTGATAAGCCTGTTTTTGTAATCTCCGACGGATCAAATACACACTTTAACTTTGTTGAAGCTTTGATACAACTTTCTAGCAGTTACTTACAAGTAAAAATGAATCTATCTCTTTACAAAGAATGAATAATTACAATCAAAGAGATAACTACTGGCTACAGAACTTCAGTGCTACTATTTAACACTTTCTATACATTTGTATATCTAAGTAATTTAAAGACAATCATCATCAAATGTTATAAAACCTAACAATCTCCCCCTAATTATGAATATCAGAATGATAAGCATAATTTCAAGGTTGATGATGATTTCAAAACTTAAAATTACAAGTATTACTTAGAATAAAGAATAAAGAATTACTAACTACAAATGTATCTGAATTAAGATCTTTGATCTGTCATTCAGCTTCCACCAAGACTCAAGTTTAAATCCTTTAAGTCTGGCTTCAAAAAAGATTACAACTTATTTAACAATCAACATACCTCCAATTTTAACAACTTCATCTTTTGTTTTTCTTCAACACTTCCAGCCTTTCTATCAGCAGTTTCCTTAGAATAACCTCTGTTTCTTCTTCAAAATCTTTGAGAAGACTGATAAAACCTTCAATATGTCTCTCATTTACACTATTAATGTCTCTATTATAGTTGAAGAATACCTTCTCTCCATGGAAAGTCTCATACCATAGTCCAAGAGGCTTTGGATCAACCTTTGGCACTGTGTCCAAATTATGTATCACCTTTATCACCTTCTGGATTTGGCTTCAAAATTCCTTGTTGAGATCAGAAGTGTCAGGTACTATAGTGAACAACCACTCCAAGTTCTCTTTAGTTTGTTCCTCCAAGGCTGGCCTCTCGAACTTCCAAGATTCTCCATCTTTTAAAAAGATATGAAGCAATTCTTTGTTGTCCTTGCCCTTGATCAAGTTGATATTCTTTGTACTCCTTTTCAGGGCTTTGATTATTTCTTCTGTGCTGGCCATTTCAACCTTATAAGATTTCTTTGATGGAACTGTTCGTGGCTTTGTTGGTCCACTCATAGCCACTAAGGCAGTCTCGATTGACCTTGGAGGTTCTTGAGATGTAGGCTTTTTGATAGATTCTTTAGTCATAGGTTTCTTTGTAGCTACCTGGACTAAAGATCTTCTCCTTGATTTCTTATCTGCCTCTTCTATCTCCTTATTCTTCTTTTTGGTGATGGCTGCCTTCTGTGCACTTGACCTTCTTACAGAGATCTTCCTTTTCTTTGCCTCCTCCTCCTCCCTTGTTGCAGCCATGCCCTCCTCCTCGTGTAGCTTCTGAACAAGCAATGCATCAGCTTCAATGAATTTCTGCTCTTGAGGATAAACTAACTCTACTTTCCCATCCACTATTAATTCAACTGGAATGGGAAAGTGAGCAGTCTTCATGGCGTCCCCCATTAGTTTGGGCTGTCCTGGTTGAGTAGAGTCTTTTTTCTTTGATTCTTCAACCATGACCCCCTTGCCTTTGTCTTTGGATATGCTTGGGGCTTGTGCAGTTTGTTGAGTAGCAGGAGGGACTTTCTTTGTTGTTGTTGCTGCTGTTGTTGTTGGTATTGTTGTTGGTGGTGGTGGTGGTGGTGGTTGTGTTGTTGTTGTAGTTGTAGCTACATTAAGATCTGAATGCTTTTTCAAAATCCTGTGCATCATTGCTTGTAACTCATTAGAGCTTGGAAGTTTTGATGGAACAGGTATTTGAACTGGAACAGATTTTTGTTGTTGTTTTTGTACAGGTTTGATGATATGTTGACCACTCTCCCCCCTTTTTGACATCAACATCTTTAGGTTTAGAGGAGGTGGCCAAGTGTGAAATTGCCTGTAGTAGGAGCTGTTTCATTCGATCTTGCTTTTGAAGGAGGAGTTGGACATTTGATTCAAGGGCTTGAAGTCGACTGTCAGTCTTGGACTTCTCTTTGATGATAGAATCAATGGAAGTGATAGTCCTCCTTGGCAAGTGTCCTTCATAGCACCTCCTTAGTTTTTCTGTCTCTAATTCCATCCTTTCCTCCATTGTCTTGACTGCAACATTTATACTAGTAACCAAGAAGTGGTGAAACTTTGTATGTTTCTTATCCACCTTGGTTACTTCTTCTAAAATATCCTTGATGGATGGTCCAGCTGCATTTGACCCAATGTTGGTCACATAATCCTGCCGAAGTTGAGTAGTTGCATCCTCCAAAGAATTGGTGAAGTTTGCATCAAGCCAAACATCCACATTCTCTTCTTCTTGTTCTTCAGTGACAGGTTCATGTGCAAGTCCTGTCTTCAATGCAGAAATGTGATCTTGAGTTTGTTGTAATCCATAAAGAATCTCAAAATCTGCATTGAACATTTCAGAAAGAATGTTTATGGCTGCATCCCCTATCCTGGAGCATCCCCCAATGTCTGTTGTTGATGTTGTAGTTGTTGATGGTGCAGAGAAAACTTGGGCTTCTGGTGTGATGGAGGGCTCAACAGGTTTTAAGAAATCACCTGCTGAGAATTTCTCTATGTTCTTTTCTCCAAGGATCTCATCCTTGCTCACACCCTCTCCTTTTGCCTAGGGTTGGGCACCCAGCTTCACTATCTCTCCTGTTTCCAAGCTGTCTAAAGCTTTACTCTCTTGAATTTGTTGGTCTCTTTTTTCCAGGTCAGGAACCTGACTCTTACTAATTATTCTCTCAGACTCACTCTTTTGGATTGTATCACTCTGTCCTAAAGAAAGAGGGGTTTGAGAAATAGTTGAGGCATCAAGGAGAGGAGGTTCCCTTTGTATGTCTGTGGCTAGGGATCTTTCCAAGGAAAGGTTTTGAGAGGTTGTCTCGAGTATTGGCTCGTCTAGGAAAAGATTTAGAGGATTTGCATGTTCAAAAGAATCAAGAAATTGAGAAGAAGGAGAAGAATGTAAAGTGAGGAGTGTTGGCTGTTCCTCAGAAATAGAAAAATGAGGAACGTCAATATTTGACTCTGTGTGTGCACTCCTGATGTCACTCTTTTCTTTTTGTTTTCTCTCTCTGTGGTTCCTCTTGTTGTTGTACAAGAGGTTGTGCAGACTCTTTACAAGTTGTTCCTGGTTGGGAACTTTTTTCAATGTCAACATCCTTTTGAGAGGATATTGACAGTTCACTGTTTTTTCTTATATCCTCCATTGCCTTTTGGGAAGCAATGGATTCCTTTTGGCTTATGGTTATGACTCTCTTCTTTCTTTGAGGTGCCACCTCAGCTTCTTTGTCTCCCTCAGCCTCACTTACCCCCTCAATTATTTTTCTTTTTACAGGGAGTTTCTTGGTTGTCTTTGTTTTTACAACCACAGTCTTTTGGGACACTGTGGAGGGGGCTATTGATTGTTGTTGTGAAGTGGTTGGAGGATTAATAGGGTTTTGGTCTGTATCCTGAAAGAAAGTCAAAGAATAAAGGTTTGAAAGCCTGTCAATGAGAGTAGATCTCATGACAAGAGGAAAAAATAAAGGAACCTTTACCTTTGCAAATTTGTGCTTCACATTAGTAAAAATTCTTTTACTCTGCAAAACAGTTGGTACAACTTGCATTCCAGTAATATTAAGGTTAGGTATTAGATAATATGCAATCATCATCAAAAAAGTAGCATAATAAAATTTATTTTTATTACCGGATTTACGTTTTACCAAAAGATTTTGTAGAATTAAAAGCCCAATGTTTAGATGTCTATCATACAACACATTGAAGGAAATTTGTTGTGTGAGTGTAGTGATAGCATCATAGCCACTGCATTTTGTAGAAAAAGCTTTTATTATTATGTCAAAGAACAGTGACCACTCCTGCCTTAGATGGGATCGAGTTATGGACCCAACAGAAACAATTTCTGAAGAATAATGTAAGTTTTTAAACATAGCAAATATTTCTTCATCAAAGGCAGGAGAGTCAAAGTTTTCAAAAACAAGTAGACGTAAAGCATTATTAACAACAATATGATCTATAGTATAGACAGTATTATCATACCTGAAACTTACCACAGGAGAGTCAGCATCCTCATCCTGTATGGTTGCAGTGGACCACATAGCCGTGATAACTTCAGCGGCTTGTGTGGGAGCTTCGTATATGGCGTACAACAGTGAAGAGTTTTGTAGAAAATCTACAAATGGATGGTACTTTGCTTCAAATTCATGTTTATCAACCACCCCTGCATGGTTGGTCTTGATGAAATCAAAGTCTCCGAACTTGAAACATGCAGTTTTAGCCGCCATTGAAGAGATCTGTGCAAACTTTGAAGAATTTCTTTGAAAAAGGTTAAATCGCAAAGTGTTTGTAGAGAGAAAGTAATTTTAGAGCTTGAAAATTTGTGATTGCAAAGACGTTTGAAATTACTTTTATCAAAGTGTTAGAAACGTTCACAATTCTGAGTCAATTATGGGTAACTACCAGTTTACCCTCAATTGAAGATTGCCCTAATCTCTGAGATGTTCACTCATAAGAGACTAGGCCCGATTAGTCTCTGATAGTTCATTTTTGATTGAGTCGGGGACTAATCAAAAACACTGTCGGGGACTAAGATAGTCTCTGATAGTTCATTTTTGATTAGTTAAGGACTAAGTAAAAACAACTATCAGGGACTAAGTTAATTTCTTACTCCAAAGCTTTCAGGGACTAAGAAAATATAATCCCTGCTACAGTTTTGTTATTCAAAACATTTTCAACAATCAAATTAATGATTATTAGCTTCAAAAATTTTGTTTTATTAAAACAGCTTCAATAATTCTGTTATTTAACAACAGCTTCAATCCAGAAATTAAATTCTAGCTTCTTAAATTCTATCCATTAAGAACAGCTGCAATCTAGAAATTTAATCCTAGCTTCTTTCAACTAAACAACTTGCGTTCTCAGATTTTAATCAACTTTTAGAGGCATAATTCAACATTCCTAACTTAGAAACTAATCTAGAAAATGTAGATTCATCTAAAGGCTTTGTGAATATGTCTGCAAGTTGTTTATCAGTTGGAACCCAGTGCAATTTAATATTTCCTTCACTTACATGTTCTCTTATGAAGTGATATCTAATATCTATGTGTTTTGTTCTTGAATGTTGCACTGGATTTTCTGTTATAGCTTTGGCACTTGTATTATCACAATAAATAGGGATTTTGGATAATGACATACCATAGTCTAGGAGTTGATTTTTGATCCATAAGATCTGAGCAAAGCAACTCCCAGCTGCAATGTATTCAGCTTCTGCTGTTGAAGTAGAAACTAAATTTTGTTTCTTGCTAAACCAAGAAAAAGGTCTGCCTCCAAGAAGTTGGCAGCTTCCACTTGTGCTTTTCCTATCAAGCTTGCAACTTGCATAGTCAGCATTTGAATAACCAATTAGTTTAAAATCAGATTCTTTGGGATACCATTAACCAAGGTTTGGGGTACCCTTTACATATCTGAGTATTCTTTTTACAACAATCAAATGTGACTCTCTAGGGTCAGCTTGAAATCTAGCACATAAACATGTAGCAAACATTATATCAGGTCAACTTGCAGTTAGATATGAAAGAGAGCCTATCATGCCTCTAAAGCTAGTAATATCAACTTTCTTTCCTTTTAAATACTTATCTAGCTTAGTGGCAGTAGGCATGGGTGTTTTTGTAGATGCACAATCAACCAAATCATATTTCCTCAATAAGTCTTTAATGTACTTGGACTGACTAATAAAAATTCCATCAGTTGATTGTTTTATTTGCAATCCTAAGAAAAATGTTAATTCTCCCATCATACTCATTTCATATCTAAACTGCATTAATTTTGAAAATTTTCCACAGAGTTTTTCATTTGTAGAACCAAATATAATATCATCTACATATATTTGCACAAGTATAATGTCAGAGCCTTGCTTTTTATAAAATAAGGTTTTATCTATGATACCTCTAACAAATTTGTTTTCAAGTAAAAATTGAGATAGAGTATCATACTAGGCTCTTGGTGCTTGTTTTAAGCCATAAAGTGCTTTGTCTAACCTGTATACATGATTTGGATGTTTGGAGTCCACAAAACCTGGGGGTTGGCAAACATAGACTTCCTCTTCCAATTTTCCATTTAAGAAAGCACTTTTGACATCCATCTGGTACACCTTGAAGTTCTTGTAGGCTGCAAAAGCCAAGAAGATTCTGATTGCTTCAAGTCTTGCTACTGGTGCAAAAGTTTCATCATAATCTATTCCTTCTTCTTGAGAATATCCTTTTGCAACCAGTCTTGCTTTATTCCTTGTAATTGTACTAGTTTCATCCAATTTATTTCTGAATACCCATTTGGCACCTATAATTGATCTATTCCTTGGTTTGGGTACCAGTCTCCAGACTTTGTTTCTAGTGAATTGGTTTAACTCCTCTTGCATGGCTATTATCCAGTCAGGATCTTGAAGTGCTTCCTCAATTTTCTTTGGCTCAATCTTTGAGAGAAAACTAAGATATAAGCATTCATTTTGAGTTGCGCTTCTAGTCCTGACTCCATCCTCTAGACTTCCAATAATCAAATCTGGTGTGTGGTCTCTCAACCATGGAATTGCACGAGGCAGATTTGACCTAGAAGTGGAGGCTTCATTTTCTAGATTGATGTTGTCTAATCTAGCTTCATGATCAGAGACTGTTCCCCCTAAACCATTGACTTCTTCATTATTAGCTCCCCCTGAGTTGTTTATCTCTATAGTCCCTGGTGTCAAGAAAGTCTCCGATTGTGCATCAGTGACACTGGTCCCTGGTGAACCATTAGTCTCCAATGGTATACTAATGTCACCAGTTTCTTGTGTTTCATTTGATTCTAATACTCTAATCTTTGATAGAGTATTAGTCCTTGGTATTTCATGCACAACTGTTAACTCCCCCTCAATTATGTAGGGATCATTACTATCTTGGGGTTTTTCAGTAGTCTCTGATGGATAATCTCATGCATCCAATTCATTCTCAAAACTGAGAGGTTCATGCAATCCTTGTCCAATCATTCTTGGAATTTTTCAGTCATCAAATACAACTTGTATTGATTCCACAATGACCTTTGTTCTTAGATTGTATACTCTGTATGCCTTGCTTGACAGAGAATAACCTACGAAGATTGCCTCATCAGACTTGTTATCAAATTTTCCTATTGTCTCTGATGAATCTCTCAGTACAAAGCACTTACAACCAAACACATGTAAAAACTTGAGAGTTGGTTTTCTCTCAAGCATTAATTCATAAGGTGTTTTGTTGTATGCTTTGTTTATCAAGGATCTGTTTTGTGTAAAGCAAGTTGTGCTAATAGCTTCTTCCCAAAAATATGTAGGAAGTTTTGCTTCTTGTAACATAGTCCTTGCTGCTTCAACAAGGGTTCTGCTTTTTCTCTCAACAACTCCATTTTGTTGAGGGGTTCTTGGAGCTGAATATTGATGAGTTATTCCTTTTTCAGTGCTGAATTCAATAACTTTGGTATTCTTGAATTCTGTTCCTCTATCACTCCTTATTACCCTTACTGTTTTTCCTGACTCAGTTTCTATCTTCTTGATATGATCAATTATTAACTGAGCAGCTTCATCTTTTGTATGGAGGTATTTTACCCAAGTATACCTCGTGTGATCATCCACAATAACCAAAGCATATATATTTCTTAAGATATACATCACATTCACTTGACCAAATAAATCCATGTGTAGCAACTATAAAGGGTCAGTGATTGATGTTGCTGGTTTGCTTTTGAATGATATACTTCTTTGTTTCCCTTTTTGGCATGAATCACACAATCCATCTTGTGTAAACTCCAATTGTGGAATGCTAGCTATCAATCCTTTCCTCACTAGCTTGTTGATATTCTTGAAATTCAAGTGGGAAAGCTTCTTGTGCCAAAGCCAACTTTCATTAGTTGAAGTTTTGCTATAGAGACATGTGATTTGATCAGTGAAAGAGATAAGGTTTGCAATATATAAATTTTCTTTTCTTTTCCCCGTCAATATCGCATTATCAGATTCTTTGTCACACACCAAGCATTGATCTTCTTTGAAGGTGACATTAAATCCCTTATCACATAGTTGACTCACACTCAGTAAATTGTGCTTTAAGCCATCAACTAGTGATACTTCTGTGAAGATGACATTTCCATGCTCAACACTGCCATAACCCTTAGTATGGCCTTTGCTGTCATCTCCAAAAGTGACTTTTGGACCACTTTTCTCTTCATACTGTTTTAGCAGGGACTTGTCTCCGGTCATGTGCCTTGAACAGTTACTGTCCAAGTACCATGTTTTCTTCTTTTTGCCATGCATAGTTAAGAGTAACTAGTTAGAAATTTTTAGGACCCGGACTTTCTTGGGTCCTTTCTCACTAGTTGTAGAATCAAGACTTGACTTAAATTGAGTTTATTGTCTTTTAGCATTTTTGACTTTAATTGAACAATCACTAGTCTTGCTACCTTTTTGTGAGAGACTGCCAAGCTTAGGTTTTTCATAGTTAATGCAAAGATGATTTGACCTTTTTACAGGTGATTTATCTTTTATTGTCTTTGAAGGTGCAGTCTCTATTATAGGAATTATATTTTTACTCCTACAATGCATAACTATGTGATTAGGATTACCACATATATGACATGTTTTTCTAGGAGCATCAGGCATTCTAGCATAATTTGTGTACTTGTTAATGCCTATTTTTCCATTCCTATTTTTCTTATTTCTGCTAGACTCTACTAATGTTTCAGCCTTTTTCATAGAAATATTTTCCAATTTTTCGTTTAATCGAGTCTTTGTCATGAACCCTATGTTTAATCTTTTATTTTCACTTTTATCAACAATATTCACTGTCTTTTGATCAATCTTTGAATTTGCAGTGACTTGTTGATATTGAGTGTTAATAATTTTGGCTTCATTGACAAGAGAGACGAAATTAATTCTTTTCAAAACATTTGGCTTACTAGTAGTGGAGTTAGTAACTTCAACTAGATCGTTTAAATCTGAACTCTTGTCTAGATATTCATCATAACCTAGTCCAGATTTTTGACCTATCATTTGACATTCTACCAAGTCTATCAACTTTTTAGAGGAAGTATTCCACTGTTTAATCTTAGCTTGAGCATTTTCAAGTTGCTCGACTAAGTAATATTCCCTCTTTTTCAAAGCATCAATCATGTGATGAGCTTTGTTTAAGTCAGACTTGATAGTGTCAAATTGTATCAATCTCTCTTCAAGAAATTTGTTTCTTTTCAAGAGAAGGTCATGTGATTCTTTTACATTAGTATGTTCAATAGTTAATGATCTAAAACTAACATGCAAATCAGACATATCTTTTTGTATGCTTTCAATACTAGATGTATCAATTAAGTTAAGCACATTAAAATTCTGAGTTGCATCACATACCTTTGTAGAATCACTTGACTCATCACTTCGAGCCATTAGGGCAAAGTTGACAATTTCCTCCTCAGAGTCACTGTCAATCCAATCCTTGCCCTCAGTAATCAAGGCTTTGCTTTTTGATTTGAACTTCTTGTCAGCAAAGTCGTTCCCCGTTTTCCTTGATTTTTCATCCTTAGATCTATCACTAGATCTAGGCTTCCTGCACTTATTGGCAAAGTGCCCTAACCCATCACAGTTATAACATCTAATTTTCTTCTTGTCAAAGGTCACTGTTTGACCTTCGCATTTGAGGTTAGGCTTCCTTGATGACTTTCTTCCTTTTCTACCAACTCTAAATTTTTTGAACTGTTTGACCATGAATGTCATGAATTCCTCCATGTTATCATCAGTATCCAGTTCATCTTCCTCATCAGTTGAGCTTGCGTTGGAAGTTTCATCATTAAGCTTCTCTTGAGACTTGCTTGTCTCAACCATTAACGCAGCTCCTTTGTCTTTGCCATGCATGCGTTGTCATTGCTCTACTTCAAGTTCATAGGTCTTTAAATTTCCGTAGAGCCTGTCCAGTGTGAGTATGTCTAAGTCATGAGCCTCCCTTACTACAGTAGTCTTTACACTTTGGATCCCAACTTGGTGGAAAAGATCTCATGAACTTAGTATTGACATCCTCATTATCATAGGACTTTCCAAGTATCTTTAAGTCATTAAGCAAAGTATTGAACCTGTCATAGACTGAGGTTATTGGTTCACCAGACTTTGCTTGAAAGAACTCATATTGTTGAGTTAACAATGATCTCTTGTTCTTTCGGACTTGGTCAGTCCCTTCACACAGGACTTTGATAATGTCCCAGATTTGCTTAGATGTTGTGCAGTTGATAATGCTTGTGAACATATTTTTGTCAAGACCATTGTAAAGTATGTTCATAACTTTAGCATCTTTTAACATTTGCAACTTGTCTTCGTTTGTATAGTCGCTTTCAAGAGCAAGTTCAAAGTGTTCAGCAACAACAGATCCGTCAACAGTTTTAGCAGGAACAAATTTCCTGGAAAGATAAGGACCTTTTTCAATCCTTTCAATATAGTCAGGATCTGTTGCTCTCAAGTGCATGTACATCTTTTGCTTCCACATAGGATATTCTTCTCTTTTAAGAATAGGAATCCTAGTACCACCATCACGACTGCCTGCATATGCCATTATGCTAGAGCTACTTGCTTCATCGTTGGCCATCTCTTGGAACGTGTTAATTGAGTAATTTCAATTAAAGGCTCTGATACCAATTGTTTTCCCAGTGAGATAGCCGAGAACTTGTAGAAGGGGGGTTGAATACAAGTTCTTTGAATTCTTTTCGATTGCTTGTTCTTCAAGAAATCAATTATTACTTGTGGAAATAAAGAACAAGAACTTAAATCAATTTATAAACAATTGTTTTTTATCGCTTTAACAATTGATTACAAATTCTAACAATCATAACAATATGATCGTCAACTTCTAATCTTTTTTGTATAGTAAAGATACAAACTATGAATTCTATGCAGCTTCGAATTACAATTTTGTAAACCTAATTACAACTTCTAAAACTGAATTACTCAGTTTCCTATTCTAAATCAATAATGATTCAACTTCCTTATTCAAATCAAACACAATCTTTCCTTTTTGATTTGGAACAGATTTCTGGCTTATTTCCTTACCCGTTACGTATTCAATATTATCTTGATCTACGTGGAAGACATTCCTTATTCAATTCAAACTCTGTATCTCATCAGAAAATAATCCATGACTAGTCGCTGATGACTTCAGCTTTAGTCTCTGATCGAGTCAATGTCTAGTATCTGATCTTTTAGTCTCTGATCAGTTTGTGTAGTCTCCGATAGAGTTATTAGTCTCTGATGCTTTTAGGCTTAGTCTCTGATGATGTCAGCTTAGTCTCTGATGCTCTAGACTTAGTCTCCGATGATGTCAGCTTAGTCTCTGATGATGTAAACATTAGTCTCCGATAGGCGAAATCCTTAGTCTCTTGACAAGTGTTGCCTTAGTCTCCGATAAGCCTTTTTTTATAATCTCTGACGGATCAAATACACACTTTAACTTTGTTGAAGCTTTGATACAACTTTCCAGCAGTTACTTACAAGTAAAAATGAATCTATCTCTTTACAAAGAATGAATAATTATAATCTAAGAGATAACTACTGGCTACAAAACTTCAGTGTTACTATTTAACACTTTCTATACATTAGTATATCTAAGTAATCTAAAGACAATCATCATCAAATGTTATAAAACCTAACACTCCAAGACTTGAAAATTCACCATGAACGTATGTGGTCCAATATCTATTCGCAACTCAATCTCACTCATTACTTCCCTTCTTGATCCATCAAAAGCTCTGACAATAATTCCACTACTACGCATCCTTTCCTTGTCAATTCCTAACCTTCCCAGGGTCTCGGAATGACAAATATTCAAAGTAGAACCTCCATCTACAGCCATAACATTGAACGGTTATATGCAAAGCCTTTCTATGTCCTCAGCCTTCGGTAGGAATGTCATTTTCAAAAAACATGATAATGTCATTTGTCGTGACATATCCCACTATGTTCTGGAACTACTCTTTAGTCAGGCTCTTCTGGACATAGGTCCCAGCCAAAGCTTCCACCAACATTTTTCGGTGTCCTTCTGACTCCATGATTACATCAAGCATTGACTCTTTTTCTGGTTCGTGCTCCAAGTCCTTGATGACTTTATATTCTAAGTGGCTAATTTTCCCAGAAATTCCTTTGCTGCTTCATTGGATATTTCGATTAGTTGCTTGATTTTTTTCTGGTTTCCTTTTACATGGCTCACCACCTTCTCTTGTTGTGTATTCCACGCTATCTCAGCTCCTTCTGCGTTGGAGTATTTTATCCCGTATCTCCACTATATTACCTTCAGATCTTTTATTGGATCTTGCTTCAGAATTTGGATTATCATTGTTTTGGCTTGCTTTAGGACCTAGGCTCGTTGTTTTGGGTCATTTCTCATGGATTGCCCTCTGATGGTTATAACCTTCTTGCTTGGTTCTTCTGGCCCTTTGATAACTATCCTCGGTGGATTCCGGTTGACTGTTCCCACCACGTCTTCTCCTCCTACTATCAGGAATATGTATTTGACTTTTGTATCCACCCCTTTTTCAACTCCTATCATGTTTACATCACCACCATGCTTTGGCAATGGATTTTTGTCCACATTTGGCATTCACTCAATCACGATATCTCCTCGATCGATTAGGTCTTGTATCTGATGTTTCAACCCCAACATTTCACAGTATCATGCGCTGGTTGGGTTGTATCCTCTGCTATTTCGATCGAGCACACGTGTCAATTTTTTAATCATTCCTTGGTTTAATAAAGCTTGAAGGATATGGGCTAACGGCTCTCCCAAAGGGGTAAATATCCTCGATTCTGGCCTCCTTGATTGGTATCATGCACCTTGTTACTGGTCATTGAAGTTGGGTTTTGAACTAGTTGGCGTCTGAAAAGGCTTCTTTGGGGGGCCCTAACCTAGTACCACAAATGTTATCTCGTTCTCAGCCTTCTTGCCTCTTTTTTTGTGGTATGAACTGGCTTGAATTTGTTCTGCCACAGCTCTTAAAGCTGCAAGATCCACCATTTTCCCTGACTTCAAAGCTTTTTCTATGTCCATGACATGTGCAATTACTTCCGGAAAACTAGAATTTTTCTTTTCTAATAATTTTTCATAGAAAGGAGGCTCTTGTCCTTCAATGAAAATTTTCACCATTTATTTCCAGTCAATTGGGGGTTTTATCATTGCTTCCATTTCTCTGAAACATTGTCCAAACTCCCTGAAAGATTCATTGGGTTTTTTCTTCAATTGTCCCAACTCCCATCGGTCAGGCACAAGTTCCTCCTGGAAGCTATATTGCTCCACGAACATGCCAGCTAGATCTTCCCAAGTCTTCACCTTGGATTTGTCTAGTTGAGTGTACCAATGTAGAGCGGGTCCTATAAGGCTCATGGGGAACAAGTTCACCTTCATTCTCTCATCCTTTCTATATGGCGCCAACTGTGTCCTGTACATGATCAAGTGTTGCAGTGGAAGACCCGATCCAGTATATTTTGTAAATTCTGGCATTTTGAAGTTTTCAGGAAAATCAGTTTCTGGGAAGAGGTATAGTTCCGCTTAATCTATTCCCCTGGATCGTTTCAATCCTTTCATGTGTCTTACACTTTCTTCCAAGGCCTGAATCTTTTTGTCGATGATGGTTTCTTTGATTATCTTCTTTTCACTATTTTTCGTCCGCTTCTCTTCTTTTTCATCAGTTGACTCTATTCTTTCATTTTTCTTTTCTCCGGAGGCCTCTCCTTCTCTCTTATTCCCTGAATTGCGGATGAATGTTGTCATCTATGCCATCATCATTTTGATCTCCTCCAGTTGGTCCTCTAATTTATTGAATTCTTCCCTGGTCACCCCCTCGGAGATGGATGGTTTCTCCATTTCTCTCAGCTTTCCTGCTTGTGATCGAATGGTTGGCGGAATCTTGATTTCTTCCGTTTACCTTGATCGAAGCAAAGCAAGGCTTTTAGCAAAAAATTTATTGCGTAATCAAATGCATGTCCTATATGTATGCAGGAATGAAAATTTTTGGGAAACATAGAATCAAAATTTCCAAAACATTTCAAAAGTCTTTTTTACAATTCATTTGTTAGGGTTTATACATATGATGGTCTCCATGACCCAATTTAAAATTTTTATCCTAAAATTCTTAAAGGGTTCTGGGTAATCGTTGGCCATGGTACTCTCGAACATTCTGAGGTTATCTCCTAGTTTCTGAATGATGAGGACAACTTCGTCCCTTTCTTGAGTCATTCTTTCCAGTTGTGCCTTTAAATCTTTGACTCTTTCTTCTAGACTATCTTTTTCCCCTGGCTCTTCCTCCTACCTTGGTTCTCCTCTTGGCTTTTCGTACTCTTTCCATGTATTGAACTGTTTTTGGACCCACTCTTGATATTCCAGAGAGGCTTCATCGTGCTACGGATTGATCTCTTCAATGGCTTGAATTTTGACATCCCATAATTTGTAAGCTTTGTGCAAGAAAGCCATTTTTCCCATGTTGATCTCCCCTTTGTAATCCTTATTTATTTCCAACTTTGGGATTGTTTGTACCATTCCAAATTGAGTCTTGATTGATGATCCGAAGTATGGAACCATTATTTTCAACCCTACCAATGGAATGAACTCTAAATATGGTACTTTCCACAAAGCCTCTCCCGGACGGCTCCAATAAGTGCAACTGATTATATCTTCTTTTGTTACCATGCTGAAGAAAGATTCCCATTTTCCTTGGTTCGTGCAATTCCGGGGTCGTTTTTGATATTTGTTTGATATATCCCTCTTGAACCACCATTCCTTTGTTCTTCCATTTAGAGGTGTGAGGTGTCCCATAGTCCATATGTACAACAAGCCAGGCTCCCTAAAAGTTGTGCATTGGAGTTTTGTCGGCAGTGTGACAATGAACTAAGGGCCTCCGCTATCATCATATGTACTATTGTCCGTCCCCTCTTCATTTCTTCAACGACATTTACCATGGATATGTCAAACTGATCCATCCCTCTTAGGAAATATACCAAGGTGATCAATGCCATTAGGTAAGCATCTTTTCTTGCTGCCATCCATTGTTCAGTGTCCATATACCCCTGGAAATCCCCTTTGTGTTTTCCAAAACCTTGTGGCGTTGCAAATCGTTGAATTAGATATTTGATTGGTAATGTGGTCTTATGCTTGAGATGGGGTGTCACGACTTTCTTCCTCAACCTTAAAATAGTTATGAAGACATCCAGCATGCTCCCCGGAAAAGTGTGAGCACACTGTGCTTCACATGTTAAACCAGATAGCTTTGCATATTCTTCAATGGATGGCATCATCTCTACTCCTCCAATATGGCAAATTGATCTTTGATGATCCCAAAATTTCAGAAATGCTTGGAGGAATCTTGTGGGGATTGGAAATCCCAAAAGCTCCCTTGTAAAACCGACCATTTGGCTGATGTCCTGCTCTTCTTTCAATAATGATTCGTGCCACTACTTCATAATGTCCATTAATGCCATGTCGGATCCCAAACCTTTGGGCAGCTTGTCATACCATAATCCATAAGCTCTCGGAGGAAGATCTAGTCGAGGTAAAGTTGTCAACCTTCTCATTTCTTCAAGTTCCTTCTGAATTTGGCTTCAAAATTCCAGGTTAAGTGCAGAATCTTCAGGGACAACAGACAGCAGCCACTCTGTATCTTTGAATGATCTCATCTCCAGACTTGGCTTTTGTAAACGTAGAGTCTCTCCATCTTTTTGAATGACTTTGAGATACTCCTTGTTGTTTTCATCCTTTTCTAAATTAATGGACTTAACACTCTTCTTAAATGCCTCCTCTAATTCAGAAGTGTTAGCCATTCCAATCCTGGAGATTCTACTACTTGGCATTGATGTAGATTTTCTTGGTTTGAATAATGTTACCAAAGCAGTAGACTTCTTTTGAGATTCATCCATCAATGGCTTCCTCCTTGCCCATTGCTCAGCCTGCTCAATCTCCTTATTTCTCCTTTTAATCATTACAGACTTCTGAGCTTTTGACATCTTTACAGTCATCTTTTTCTTAGCTTCCTCCTCCTCCTCCCTTGCTACAGCCATTTCCTCCTCCTTTTGTAACTTCTGAGCAAGTAATACATCAGCTTCAATAAGTTTTTGCTCTTGAGGATAAACTAACTCTACTTTCCCATCCACTGTCAATTCAACTAGAGTGGGAAAGTGAGCAGTTTTCAAGGCATCACCTAATAGCTTAGGTTGTCCTGATTAAGCAGATTTTGTTTTCTTTGATTCCTCATCTAGAACATCTTTTCCTTTGTCTTTTCTGGTGCTTGGGATTATTGCAGTAGAAGGAGGAGCTGTTGCTGCTGTTGTTGATGTTGTTGTTGGTGCAGAAATTATTGTTGTTGTTGTAGTAGTAGCTATGCTTGACTTGATGGCTAAATCCAGTTGTGTTTTAGCACCTTGAATTCTTTGGAATTCAGCCATCAAGGTAGCATAACTTGGCTTTTCAGCCACTGCTGCTTTTGACTTTGCTGCTGCTTCTGATTGTGACTGACTACTCTCCCCCTTTTTGACATCAAAATCCAAGGATTTGGAGGAAGTAGTAGGCAGCGCAGAAATTGCTTTTTCCAGCATTGTAGAAAAGTGTTGAAGAGTTTGGTCAAATTTGTCTTGTTTGTGCATTATGGATTGGGCATTGGCTTCCAATACTTGAAGATGCCTGTCGGTGGATAACTGATCTTTTAATCGAGAGTCAATAGAATTCAACATCCTCCTAGGTAGGTGGCCTTCATAGCATCTTCTTATCTTGTCTGTTTCCAATTCCATTTTCTCTTCAATATGTTGTAGTGCAGCCTTGAGACCCGTGATCATGAAGTGCTGGAACTTCGTATGTTTCTTGTCGATCTTGATCACATCCTCAGAGACTGCACCTGACCCCAGATTGGTCAAAAAGTCCTGCCTTAGCTGGGCAGCTGCATCATCCAATGAATTTGTAAAGTTTGCATCCAGCCAAGCATCGACATTTTCATCTTCAATCTCTACAGGCTCAGGATCATCTGCTAGCCTTGTCTTCAATGCTGAAATTTGATCTTGATGTTGTTGTAGACCATAGAGCAATTCAAAGTTAGCATTGGACAGTTATGCTAAAGCTTGTAATGCTACATCCCCTGGCTGTGAGCTTCCCCCAAATTCCTCTGTTAGTGTAGTTGATGTTGGAGCAGAGGAAATTTGGGCTTCTTCGGTGGTGGAGGTCTCAATAGGTTTGAAAAATTCACCAGCTGAGAATTTATTTTTCTCTCTTTCATTTTCTTTAAGGATCTCATCCTTGCTCACTCCATCACCTTTTGCCTGGAGGTGGACATCCAGCTTCTCTAGCTCTCCTTTTTCCAAGCTATCTAAAGCTTGACTCTCATAAATGTGTATATCCTCTCCTTTTTCCAGGTCAGGAGCTTGACTCTCACTATTTATTCTCACATCCTCACTCATTTTGGTATTTTCACTATGTCCTACAAAAATGAGGGTTAAAGGAGAATTATTTGAGACTGCATGGAGAGGGGGTTCCCTTTGTATTTTTGTGGTTAGGGATCTCTCCATGGAATGTATAGGAGAACTGACTGCACTTGTACTTTTAACAAATGGTTCTTGTGTGTCAGTCTCTTTGAGTATTGGCTCCTCTAGGGAAAAATCAAGAGGATTTGAACTTTCAAGTTCTAAAGAATCAAGAATGGGAGAAGAGATAGGAGAATGTACAGTTTGGAGTGTTGGTTGCTCCTCAAGAACAAAACTTTGAGGAGCATCAATTGGAGTAGACTCAGTGTGTGCACTTTTTGTGTCACTCTTTCTTTTACTTCTTTGCTCTCTTTGGGCTTGTCCCTTTGTATTTATAGGGGATTGTGCAGACTCTGTACTTGGTGTTCCTGGTTGGAAACTATCTTCAATATTAGCATCCTTTTGGGAGAATGTTAACAGAGTACTGTGTTTCCTTTTATCCTCCAAAGTCTTTTGGGAGGCAATGGATTGTTTTTGGCTTAAGGTAATCACTCTCTTTCTTTTCTGAGTAGCCAACTCAGCTTCCTTTTCTCCCTCAGCCTCACTGTCACCCTCTATTATTTTTCTTTTTATGGGTAACTTTTTGGCTGTTTTGTTTTTTACAACCACAGTCTTTTGAGAAACTGTGGAGGGGGCTGCAGATAGTTGTAAAGAATGGGTTGGAGGAATAATAGGGTTTTGGGTTTGTTGCTCAAGATCCTCAAAATATGAAGAAGTGTAAAGGTTGGGAAATCTATCAATGAGAGCTTCTCTCATGATAGGAGGAAAAGAAAGGGGAACCTTTACCTTTGTTGCCCTTTTCTTCACATCGGCAATTATTTTTTTACTTTGCATAACAGATGGCACAATTTGCATATTTGTAATATCTAAGTTAGGGATTAGATAATTAACAATCATCATCAAAAACATTGCATAGTATATTTTATTTTTATCACTAGTTTTAAATTTAGATATCATGTTATGCAGAATAAGCAGCCCTATATTTATGTGCCTATTGTACAATACACTATATGCAATTTGTTGTGTTAGTGTAATGATGGCATCATAACCACTGTATTTTGATGTGAATGCTTTAGTGATAATATCAAAGAATAAAGATCATTCTTGCCTAAGGTGAGGTCGAGATATGGTTCCTACAGATGTAATTTCTGTATCATAGTGCAGGGAATGAAACATATCTAGAATTTCCTCATCAGAGGTAGTATGGTCATTTGCATCATGAACAGGTAAAAGCAAAGCATTATTGACGACAGTATGGTCAATAGCATATGTAATATTATCATACATAAAGTTTACCACAAGAGAGTCGTCACTCTCATCCTGGATGGTAGCAGTGGACCACATGGTTGTGATCACTTCAACAGCCTGAGCGGGAGCTTCATAGATGGCATACATCAGTGATGATGTTTGTAGAAAATCTACAACAGGGTGAAATTGTGCTTCAAACTCGTTTTTGTTCACTACCCCAGCATGGTTAGTCTTGATAAAGTCGAAGTTGCCAAACTTGAAGCACACTGTCTTGGATGTCATTGATGATATCTGTGAAAAGCTAAAAAATTCTTTGCAAAAAGTTAAATCACACAGATATGAGAGAGAGTTCTTTAAGTGAATGAAATTGCAGTTATTTTTGAAATGTGTTTGAACACAGTATTAGAAAAGTTTGCAATTCCAAAGATAGTGAACGGTTTTTGATAGTGGGTATGAGTAACTACTGATTTACCCCTTTGATCAGAGATTGCCCTAGTCTCTGTCGTGTTCACTTATCAGAGACTAATTTTGACTAGTCTCCGATAGATTATTTTTAACTAGTCAGAGACTAATTAAAAATAACTATCGGGGACTAAGGGTAGCTAGTCTCCGATAGGTTATTTTTAACTAGGAAGAGACTAATTAAAAACAACTATCAGAGACTAATTTTAACTAGTCTCTGATAGGTTATGTTAGTGCAATATAAGCACAAGTGTTTGTAGAAGGGGGGGGGGGGGGGGG
>CM025787.1:13599827-13616926 GCA_014636745.2 Centella asiatica | reverse complement strand
CTCAGTGCTTCTTGATCCTGATGGTTATGACTGACGGCATACACTGATGGCTTCCACTGATGCCATGTTGGTCATTCCCCTTAACAGGTTACCCTGATGGGTTGGCCTGACACTGACATGTCCTGAAGTGTTTCCTTGACGGGTTGGTCTGCCCTTGTCATACCCTGACAGGTTTCCCTGATAGGTTCCCCTGATGGGTTCCCACTGATGGGTTCCCCCTGATGGAACTTAATCAACGTAACTTTGATTAGAATTTCTGATGTGCGGAATACTTTGACTGTTTACAAGTAGCATCAAACATTCTTCTTCTTTTAGGGTTCTGTAATCTTCTTGTCTGAGGTTTCCTGGAGGTCCTGGGCCTGACACTCTTTTTCTTCTTTGCTTCTTCCTCCTGTTCCTTTGCCATTTCCCTCTCTTCTTCTTCTTGAAGTTGCTGTGCAAAGATTGCATCAGCTTCTACTAACTTTTTATCTTGAGGGTAGACCAGCTCCATTTTCCCATCAATTACAACTTCAACGGGGTGTTGGAAAATGGGTTGTCTTCATGGCATCTCCAAGTAGCTTAGGCCCTGATTGAGTGTTGGATTGCTTCTTTGGTTCCTCAATCAGGATACCCTTGCCTTTATCCTTGGATTTTGGAGCAGGAACAGGAGCAGTCACATCCCTTGATTGTTGATTTGTATTCTCAGCAACATCCCCGACGACTGCTTGGTTGATTTCTCCCCCTTTTTGACAGCATCATCAATGGGAGTTGAGATACGGGATGTGACTTGAAGAACTTGTTTCATGGTGTCAGCCATGGATTTTTGCAGAGTTTCCATGCTGTTCATTTGAGTAGAAAGATCAGCAAGCTTGTGGTCTACATTGTCAACTTGTTTCTTCATCCGGAGTAGAGTCTGGCTGGTGACCAAAGAGTCGACAACTTGCTGTACATTTTGTAACTTTGTAGAAAAATGTGTATACAATTTTTGATTTTCTATATCTATTGACTGACCAATCATGATCTGTGACTTTAACACTTTGATCAAGATTGGATTAGTAGTCCTAGCTAACTCTTGCTTCAATAACTGTACAGTATCAGACATCTGGTTCTGTCGAAAGTATAAATCAACTCCGATGAACTGGGAAAAATCATCTTGTGGAGCATCATCTTCATCACTTTCAGAGGTAGAAGTAATATTTACAGTAGCTGTGTTTTCTCTCTGTTCTTTATTTACAAGGATCTCATCCTTATCTCTCTCATCCTCTCCTTTTTCTTTGCCGTCTAAGGCATCACTCGTATTCTCTCCTTTTTCTTTGCCTACTAAGGCAGTACTCTCTTGCTCTCCTTTTGCCAAAGTCCTCTCAATGGGTTGACTTTGCCTCTCTGCACTAAGTATTTTCTCAGTCTCACTCAAAATTGTCCTAGAGGGGCTCCTATGGGCTTGGAAATCATCAACTGTGACCAGTTCAAGAGATGTATTTACATATTCTGGATCGACAGTTGTGATAGGAGAAGGAGAAGAAGTAAAGTGAGTATGTATAATTAGAGAAGTATATGCTTCTATAGAGGAAGTATATACAATTGGGGGTACATAAAGAGTTATAGCTGTAGTATGTACAGTGAAGTTTATATCCCCTGCTTGATCACCAGTGTTTGTATCAAGTAAAAATGAGTCAACCATGTGAGAGTAGTGACTATTAAACACTGTGTCAGAGAGTGTTGGCTCCTCCACGATTTGAGAATGTGGAGAATCTGATTGTATGACACTTAATGTTTGTGTCATTATATCTGAAGAAATTTGAGGAACAGAGAAAGAAGGAAGTGGAGTAGAGGGGAGTGTTGGCTGAATCACTGAACGAGGAGGTGATTCATCAAAAGATGCTGTAGAAGAATGCTTATGACTCAAGTCGATCTTATTTAGAAGCTTCTAAGCTACAACATCTTGAGTGGTGTGTGCACTCACTGTGGAGGATATCTGCAAGTGGCTCTCAGAGACCCTGATGGTAGGTTCATCAGTGTCTATGGTCAGTGTATGTGCCTCACTCAATTGTGTCCTTGGTTGGGGACTATTTTCAATAACTAATTCCTTTTGAGAGGAACTAGTTAGGAATATGTTTAATTCCTTATCAAAAGCAGCATCCTTTTGAGAGGATACTGCCTGGTCAGGCTGTTGGGTAACACTTGTGGCTCCCTTCTTCTTCTTACGCCTGTAGCCAATCACTCTCTCTCCTTGCTCCCCCTCAGTTGTTGTGGTAACTTCACTGGGTTTTCTTTTAATCCCAACAGTCTTTTGGGAGACTGTGGGTTGGGTTGTTGAGAGTGGTTGTGAAGAAATTGGTTGTTCTACTTGGGTAGGCAGAGAGGTGGTTGATTTCTCTGCCATAGTAGATGAAGGTGAAGAATGTACAGTTTGAGAAGTAGAAGGTGTAGAATTTACTACCTGTACCATATGCGATGGAAGTGCAAACGGTTCGGTTGAAAAAGATTTCTTTATTATTTCTACAAACAGTTTCTTTGTTTGCTTGTATGTCTGTACAGGTATATCATTCTCAAAAGAAAAATTAGTAATTTGATCTTTAATAATCATGTACAAAAATCGAGCATAATATATTTTAGATTTCCTATTATTAAAATTACCTAATTTATTTACAAGATCATCAAAAATTATTTTACCTATATTTATATTTACATTTCTAATTATTGTGTATGCTATTTTTAAAGTTAAAGAGGTAATGACCTCAAAGTTAGAACACTTACTTGAGAACACCTTGGTGATGGTGTCGAAGAGATAAGAAATCTCCCTCTTCACGTTCACCCTCTTGAGATCCTTGAACTTTAACACTGCGTTGGGAGCAGCATTATAGCCCAGTTCCCTCAAGATATCCAGCAAATCTGCATCACTGGGTACATCCACCAGATCTTGAGTAGGTAGCCCCAAAACAGAGTTAAGTCTGGAAGGAGTTATTTTCCCTTTCTCAGACGAAACTTTGAATGAGGTACCCTTGACCACATCAAGCTTGGTGGTGGAGTACATGAACTTGGCACTCGTCCAAAGTTGTGACAGTGCCTCCCCCAACATTTCTTCATCGGTAAAGATGGCTTTACTATACTCAGAGTTGAGCAGATAGTTCATTATCGGTTTAAAGCAATCACTTACCTCATCAATGTCAGAGAAGCCCACGTAGTTTGTGGGTGGGACTGTCAAGTTCTTCTGAATTTGTTGACATGCCATGGATAATTTGAAGATCTAGGGTTTCTGTAAAGACGAGAGAAAAAAAAAACTCTTGCAAATATCAGGTTTAGATTAAATGTTTTGGGGAGTTTCAAAAAGTAGGAGAGATAGAGTATTAATACTCGCCTATTGACGTTTGAAAACTTCTCTTGAAAACACGCTATCAGAGAGTCAGTTCAGTTTCTGTGATGACACGTCATCAGTGAGAGAAGAACTTAATGATGAGTTGTCATCACTTAACTGACCTAGAAACCCGATGCAGTAAAAAAAAATTTAAACTTACCCTGATGATTTACTGTATGTACATACCCTGACCCTGATGCACAAGACGGACACCCTGATCCTGACGAACGAGTCGAATACCCTGACCTTGACGAGAGATCCGGACACCCTGACCCTGACGCACAGGTCGGATATCCTGACTCTGACGAACGAGCCGGACACCCTGACCCTGATGCGTCCTTAAGGAAGCCCTGATCCTGATGCATCAGACAAAACAAAAACAAAACAACAAAATGCAGAATATACAAGTATATACATATTTACAATTTGAACATATATGAACACATATCAATTGATTTTATCAAGAACTTATGAAATGAGTTAGAAGTACCAAATTTTATGAGTTTGACTCTGACCCTGACGCATAATTCACCATTCCCAGCTCTCCTACAAGATTTGAAAATGTGGCTTCATCAAGAGCTTTGGTGAATATGTCTGCCAGTTGCTGATTTGAAGGTACAAACTGTAATTCAATATTCCTATTCATAACATGTTCCCCGATAAAATGATATCTGATTTCTATATGCTTAGTTCTGGAATGTTGTACTGGATTTTCAGCAATGGCAATGGTACTAGTGTTATCACACCTTATTGGAATCTTGGAATAGTTCAGACCATAATCCATTAGCTGATTTTTCATCCATAGAATTTGTGCACAACTTCCAGCTGCAATGTATTCAGCTTCAGCAATAGATGTAGAAATGGAATGTTGCTTTTTGCTGAACCAAGATACAAGCCTTCCTCCCAGAAATTGACAGCTTCCTGTTGTACTCTTTCTGTCAATCCTGCATCCTCCAAAGTCAGCATCAGAATATCCTAGCAATTCAAATCCAGACTCCTTTGGATACCAAAGTCCCAACTCTGTAGTGCCCTTGATATATCTCAAGATCCTTTTCACTGCAATGAGATGAGATTCCTTTGGGTCAGCTTGATATCTTGCACAAAGACATGTTGCAAACATTATGTCTGGCCTGCTTGCTGTCAGATATAGCAATGATCCAATCATTCCCCTATAAGTCTTCAAATCAACTTTCTTTCCATTCTTATCAGGGTCAATCTTGGTTGCAGTGGCCATAGGTGTCTTTGCTACTTTTGAGTCCTCCATATCAAATTTCTTGAGAAGTTCTTTGGCATATTTTGTCTGATGAATGTAGATTCCATCAGAGTCTTGTTTAACTTGCAATCCTAAGAAATAAGACAATTCACCCATCAAGCTCATTTCATATTTGCTTTGCATGAGTTTGGAGAACTTTTCACACAGTCTTGTGTCAGTGGATTCAAAAATAATATCATCAACATAGATTTGAACCAAAATCAGATGACCTTGGTGTTGTCTGAAGAACAAGGTTTTGTCAATGATACCTCTTGAAAATTTGTTTTCCACCAGAAACTTTGACAGTGTATCATACCAAGCTCTAGGTGCTTGCTTCAGTCCATAAAGTACCTTTCCCAGTTTGTAGACATGATTTGGAAATTTTGCGCATTCAAATCCTGGAGGTTGTTGGACATACACCTCCTGTTCCAATTTCCCATTTAGAAAAGCACTTTTCACATCCATTTGATATACTTTAAAATTTGAATGTGTTGCATAGGCTAAGAAAATTCTTATAGCCTCAAGTCTGGCTACTAGTGCAAAGGTCTCATCAAAATCAATCCCTTCTTCTTGAAGATATCCTTTTGCAACCAGTCTTGCTTTGTTTCTTACAACAATGCCAGCTTCATCCATCTTATTTCTGAATACCCACTTAGTACCTATTATGATCCTATCTTTGGGCTTAGGTACAAGTTTCCATACTTGATTCCTTTCAAATTGATTTAGCTCTTCCTGCATTGCCAAGATCCAGTCTGCATCTTGAATAGCTTCTTCAAACTTCTTTGGTTCAATTTGAGAAAGAAAACAAGCATATAGGCATTCATTAGATGTTGCTTTCCTGGTCTGCACTATTTTGCTTGGGTCACCAATAATCAGATCTGTTGAGTGACTTCTGGCCCATTTGGGATTGGAGATGTGTCTTGATGAGCTTGCTTGACTATCATCTCCTCCCCCTTAGCCTATGCTCCCAGCTTCTGAAAACTCTCCCCCTAAATTAGTGGAAAATTCAAGGTTCAAGTTATCCCCTGATCGTGCATGTCCTGATGAATGATCCCCTGATGAAGTATCCCCTGATCTGTTGTCCAGGAAATTAACTCTATCTGCTGAAGGGGGGTCTACATTGTTTGGATTGACATCAGGAATGGATAAATTCTCCATTTGTCTACACTCATCGGCTTCATTCTCTTAATAATCAATATCATCTTCATTTTCAAACCTGAGTTCTTCATGAAAACCAGGGTCTTCAAGCCCAGAAATTTCTTGATCATCAAAAGCTACATTTATAGACTCCATCACCACTTGAAGTCTCTTGTTGTAAACCTTGAAGGCCTTGGATGACAGAGAATAACCTAGGAAAATTGCTTCATCAGCTTTTGGATCAAATTTTCCTAAGTTCTCACCAAAATTCCTCAGAACAAAACATTTGCATCCAAAGACATGAAGGAACTTGATGCTTGGTTTTCTCCCTGTCATTAGCTCATATGGTGTCTTGTTGTGAGCCTTGTTGATTAGTGATCTATTCTGAGTAAAGCAAGCAGTGGAAATTGCTTCAGCCCAAAAATAGGTGGGAATCTTTGCCTCTGCTAACATTGACCTAGCAGCTTCTATCAGGGTTCTATTTTTCCTTTCCACTACACCATTCTGTTGAGGAGTCCTTGGAGCAGAAAATGTATGATTTATGCCTTTCTCCACACAAAATCCCTCAACAACTGCATTCTTGAATTCAGTTCCATTATCTGTTCTCAACATTCTAACCACTGACCCTGATTCTGTTTCCACCTTCTTGATATGGTCAATAATTTGTTGAGATACTTCTGATTTAGCATGCTGAAACTTTACCCAAGTGTATCTGGTGTAGTCATCCACAATGACCATTGCAAATCTTTTCTTTGACACTGACATAATGTTGACAGGGCCAAAGAGATCCATATGTAACAATTGAATTGGATCTTTGATCATAGTGGCTTCCTTGCTGACAAAGGATGATTTCCTTTGCTTCCCTTGTTGACATGCTGAACATAATCCTTCTTGGATAAACTCCATTTGGGGTAGTCCAGTTACCAACTCTCTCTTCACTAGATCATTAATTGACTTAAAGTTCAGGTGAGAGAGCTTCTTGTGCCATAGTCTGCTTTCATCAGGAGTTGCCTTGCTGTAGAAACATGATTCTCCACTCACTGAATTAAAATCAGCAACATAGAGATCTCCTTTTCTTATCCCTGACAAAACTAGCTTCCCATCACTTTCATTTGAGATTAGGCACTGATCTCCTTTGAAGGAAGTGATGAACCCTTTGTCACTTAGTTGACTTATGCTTAGCAAATTGTGCTTGAGCCCATCAACCAGTGCTACATTTTCAAATGAGACATTCCCATTTGCTGCTTTACCATAACCAAGAGTTAGTCCTTTGTTGTTATCACCAAATGAAATTACTGGACAGCCTTTTCTTGGAATTCTGTGAACAGGGCTTTGTTTCCAGTTATGTGCCTTGAGCAGCCACTATCTAGAAACCAGATTTGACTGCTTTTGATCTTTCCCTGCACACAAGAAAACATTTAAATTGTTTTTGGTACCCAATTTGTTTTGGGTCCTCTAGGTTTAGTCACAGTAATAGATAATACAGCTTTATCTTTATTGATGACTTTTGGTTTTGGCAAATTTAAAACTTTCTCCTTTTTAGGAGCTTCAACATATGCTTTTGATTTCTCAACAATTATTTTGCCTTTATCCATGGAGGAGAAGGCTTTAACAGTTGGTAAATCATCAGCATACAAAATTGTGCCAGTTAAAATTTGTGGTTTTTCTTTGCATTGAAAAGATAAATGATTACAATTACCACAATTCCAGCACACTTTTCTAGGGGCTTCATGAATAGAAGAATAATTGCTAGTTTTATTAACACCTAGCTTACCATTTCTATTCTTCTTGCTTTCCCCTAACAGGCCTTTTTCCCTTGATGGGCTACTACAGCCTGATGCACTCTTTCCCCCTGACGACTGTGTATCCACTGATGCACAGTCTAGTTCTTTCATAACTGGAGGGTTGACTGCTTTGGCAAGAGTAAGTTTCTTGCCTCTCCCACCACTAGTGGAAGCTTCACTAACTGGGAAAACATTCCCTGATTCTAGCTTTGCTGCTGCCTTAACAAACTTGATAGGTTGTGTTGGCCTTTTTCCAAAGCTAGCTGCCATCTCAACCTCAATGGGAGGTTGCTGCACCGGAGTCTCTTCATAGCCCAAACCAGATTTTGGATCAGATTTCTGACTTTTCAAACGATCCTCCAGTTTCCTGCTAGACTCACTCCATCTCTTAATGACTTCCCTTTCTTGACTGAGAAGATTCGAGTTCCATTCCTCTCTTTTGATAGCACAGTCAAGGAGATTTTTAGTCCTTGAGAGTTCTTTTTCAATACTCTCAAGTCTGGAGTTTTCTGATTCTAAAAGAGTGTTCCTAGCAGATAACTGTTCATTAATTTTTCTGCATTCTCTCAGTTTCAGCTACAGCACTCCTCAGGGTGTCATAGAGATCCTTTATCTCACAAGCCATTTCCTTAACAGTTTTAACACAATCAGTTTTAGACAAGTTAGAGGAAATTTTGAGACTTACCTGTGAGCTGCTACTGTCAGTGGATGAGGCCATCAGGGCTAGGTTGACATACTCTTCATTTTCTTCCTCATCAGAGTCAGCCCACTCCTTTCCCTCTGCTATATATGCTTTTCCCTTCTTGTTTGCATTAAGAAGGTCAAAGTATTTCTTCTTGTAATCCACAACAGCTTCTTTTTCTTTGGATTCACCATCTTTTGTGGCCTTGCGGCACTCATTTGCAAAGTGACCCATCTCATTACATTTGTAACACTTTATTCTTGATTTGTCAATAAAGTTTTTCGTGCTACTAGGTTTCCTTGTTGAAAATCTTTTAGATCCCGAAGGCTTTTGGAATTTCAGCTTGGAAAACCTTTTTGTAAGAAAGGCCATGGTTTTATCCAGCTCCTCTAACTCTTCCGGAGTATATTTTTCCTCCTTGAAGTCAGCTTCTTTGTCCCCTTCTATGTCAGCATCTTCTAGTTGCTGCTTCATCAAGACACTTGGCCTTGCTTCTTGTTTGTCCTTCGTGGCAGCCATCAGGGCTACAGATTTAAGCTTTCTAGCATCCCCTGACATTTCAGATCTTGTTTGAACCTCAAGTTCATATGTCTTTAGGGTGCTATAAAGCCTATCCAAGTCTAGAAGATTCATGTCCTTGGATTCCCTGATGGTTGTTGTCTTAGGATCTCATGATATGTATGGGAAGGGCTCTCATGAACTTTCTGTTCACATCCTTGTTAGCATATGCCTTCCCATATAATCTCAGGTCAGTTACCAACCTGTTAAATCTGTCGAACATTTCAGTGAGTGTTTCACCATTCTTCATAGTGAACCACTCATACTGTTGTGTCAATAGCTGCAATTTATTTTCCCTCACTTCCTCAGTACCATCACAAAGGATTTGTATGGTATGCCATATAGATTTAGACGTGGTAAGATTCATGATACAATTCAGCATATCATCGTCTAAACCATTATACAGGATCCCAGTAACTTTAAGATCCTTTTTCACCTTTTCTCTTTCCTCTATCGTCATTTCGTCAGTTGTCTTTGGGACAAGCTTTTCAGGAATACTGACTCCATTAACGACTTCTATAGGAATGAGCTTCTTGGGAACGTGAGGTCCTTCTTCTAGAATCTGCAAATATTCATCATCAATAGCTCTAAGTTGAACTATCATTCTTTCTCTCCAGAAGAAGTATTTGCCCTTTTCCAACATGGGGACTTTACTGTTTCCAGCTTTGTTGGCCATAGATGATGATCGTTATTAGCAAGTGAAATCTACTAAGAGGCTCTGATACCAATTGTTAGTGCAATATAAGCACAAGTATTTGTAGAAAGGGGGGATGAATACAAACACCTGAATCTTTTTGCTTTTTTAAACTTAAAAGTGATTACTAGAAACAGTTGAAACAAACAGAAAAACTATGAGAAATAAACACACAGATTCAAGTTAAAATAGTTATATTAAAACTTGGGGTTTTTCTGGCAATCTGTATAATCACAAATGTGATTTACAGCTACAAATTCTATAAATAAAATTCACAGCTTCTCACACTCACTAGCTACAAAAACTTTTCTCTGAAAAATAAATCTCTCAAGAAATATATTACAGAGCTTCCTAGTGTTGTGTGCTTCTTTGTTTGTTTGATCTGTTGGATAGATTCAATCAAATCTGCCTTCTCTCTTTATTTGTAATGAGAGCTCCATTGCTTATATGATAAATCAGTGAGTTGAAATCACGTGCTTGAGACGTGCTGCTCTTCTCAACTTAGCCGCAAGTATGTCACATCGAAACTTTATGTGTCAGACCGCTGTATGCTTCGTTGCTACTTTTCTTCCCCTGATTTGTGTGCATTTAATGCGTGAGAGTTCTCATTGGATCGAAAACAAACTTCAAGAAATATCTTTCCAGTTGATATTTCTTGCTTCTGTAACACGTTACGTTGATTTCCGTGTAAGTACTGATGACGGGTGCATGCTGTTATAACGATCCACTGACTATCAGCCCTGATGGACTTTGGTCAGTGCTTCTGGATCCCCTGATGCTTATGGACTGGATCAGGGCTTCAACCTTCACTTGAGTTTCACTCAGTGCTTCTTGATCCTGATGGTTATGACTGACGGCATACACTGACGGCTTCCACTGATGCCATGTTGGTCATTCCCCCTAACGGGTTACCCTGATGGGTTGGCCTGACACTGACATGTCCTGAAGTGTTTCCCTGATGGGTTGGTCTGCTCTTGTCATACCCTGACAGGTTTCCCTGACAGGTTCCCCCTGATGGGTTCCCCCTGATGGGTTCCCACTGATGGGTTCCCCCTGATGGAACTTAATCAACGTAACTTTGATTAGAATTTCTGATGTGCGGAATACTTTGACTGTTTACAAGTAGCATCAGACATTCTTCTTCACTTAGTCAAGTCCATTGAATGTTTCTGTTTTCTGACTTGTCTTGTGAAGAGATCGACCATCCACTGATTAATAAGGTTATTATCAGTGGATGCAAAACTTATGTTGATCTTAATATTTATAAAATATCTCAAGTATTTACAGTTGCACAATTTATTATATAATCATCATAATCATCATTTATCTCTAACAGGTTATTTTTAACTAGTCAGAGACTAATTAAAAACAACTATCGGGGCCTAATTTTGACTAGTCTCCGATAGTCTTCCTTCTTCACAATCACACCACCAAGGTTTTGATGGACTCCCTTATCGTTTCTTCTTCTCTTCTCTTCCTTCTTATTTTCTCGGCTGTACTCATGTACTGCCTTATTACTCCATTCTGCTATTCTTGCTTTCTCTACAACCGCATCAAAAGTTTCCAGCTGGAAAATTGCCACCTGTCTCAGAATCCAGGGATTCAATCCTTGCTCAAACCTTCGAGCTTTCCTTCCTTCATCGCTCACCTGATGAGGAGCATATCTCATCAGTTCAGTAAACTTTGCTTCATATTCGTCCACCGTCATGGACCCTTGCTTCAAATTTAGGAACCTTAGTTCCATAGCATTAGAGACACTAGGAGGGTAAAATTTCTCCCTGAACTTCTGGGTAAACAGTTCCCAGGTTATCACTGCGTCAGGGTTCCTTGCAGTTTCCCTTTTTGTAAGCTCCATTCTCTTTGCACCTTTCCACCAATTGTTGGCTTCCTCTTTTAACATGAAAGCGGCATACTTTGTCTTACAATCTTCTGGCACATCTACTAAATCAAAGGCTTTCTCAATCTCTTCCAACCAATATTGCGCTGCTGTAGGTCCTCCCTTTCCGTCAAAGGTCGGAGGGTTGATGCCAATGAACTCTCGAATACACGAACCACGAGCAGTAGGTTTTGGTGGTTGAGGTGGTGGTGGTGCTGGTTGGTTTGCAGTCACGGCTTCACGAATAATCTGAAGAAATTGAGCCAGGGGATTATCATTCGCATTTCCCGCAGCATTGTTGTTAGCGGAAATATTGTCATTAACTGGGGTGGGTGGTGGTGTAACGCGTGGGGGATTGCGGTTCATCCCCATCACTTCCTCCGAGCTGTCGTCCTCAATGACAACATCATCAAGATTTTCAGCTTGGTTTTCTCTTTCTAAACGCGCCACATTTTCAGACCTTGACACGTTATTATGGAGATTTCTTCTCCCAGCCCTTCCTGGTCTCCTTCCTCTGGCCATAATCTAAAAATATACATAAAGAGTTAAACATCCTCCTCAAAACATTCCATTCCTCATATGGTTTATCAATTTAAAACTTGACAAAATGGAGAGCATAAGCATCACATAATCATTTGGATATCTCAAAACATTATCATTCATGTACATAGGAGGCTGCCATAAGCATTGTCCTCAAACATTTCGTGTGCTTGTCTTAAGCCAAAATACATCATCTGGGCAACATACCTTTGCGATAAACGCTACTACCCAGCTAAGTTTAAAACAAGTACAAAATATCTTTCACTTAAAATTTTTTTTTTTTTTTTTTTTACATTAGCTGCTACAGCTAAACCTCCTCATCGTCCGTGTCCAGGGGTCCTTCGCGTTCAGCCTCTCTTTCCCACTGTTGAGACTGAACACGTGTCTCCTCAATGCGGCGTGAACAGTGGTTGCTCACCTGCTCCAAGCACGCCACTGTAGGGTTAGCTGCTGCTGCTGCTACCATCTGCGCATGCATTTCCAATGCTAGTCGATGGTACAGGCTCTGGGTCAACCAGAAAGAAGACTGCCAAGCTGATGCTGCTGTGCGAAACCTAGCAATAGTGGCAGCCTGCCTTCGAACTGTTGTGGCGCAATCTGCTAAACGATGGTGCACGTCCGTCTCGTACTCACGTACTATTCTGTCGTGAGATAACCAAGGTGAAGGTGGGGTGAGTCTCGAAATATCCTGTCCTACTGTAGGGGCATTCTGAGCCAAGTCTTGGTTACGGTTGAAAGGAGGGCATCGTACACTCTTTCGTGCTGTGCGGCGAATGCGCAGTCTTCGACGAATGGTGGAGGGTCCGACTTCATGAACCGGTGTTGGGGCAAGACTAGCCCCCTCTTGCGTTGGAGGTGACTGGTGCCTGCTTGGTGGTGCAGGAATAAGCAGCGGAGACTCTACACTAGGCTCCTCTTCCTCATCAGATGATACATCAAAAACCGGGCTATTCAGTCTACGGACGGGTGCGGGGGATCTAGAGCGATCTCTAGCCATCTACATGAAACAATCCACGTTAGCAATTTCAACTTCCCAATAAGACAAACATATCTATAAATCAAAAGAATAGTGCCTTCATTTGCCCAATTCATTACTAAGCAATCCTATCCTTAAGGATTTTAAATCACTCCATTCTAAAATAAATATCCTCAAACTTGAACTCCTTTACAAGCCTTTGTACTTCCATCTTATCGTCAACTTCCCAAATTCCTTTTTTTTTTTTTTTTTTGAGGAAATTCTTGGGACTGCCTCAGTATTCCTTATTACTGGATGCAGTTTACGGGCAGTGTTCCCTATGAAACACTTCTGGCCGTAAATTGGCTCTGATACCAACTGTGACGACCCCATAATCCCAAGTATTTACAGTTGCACAATTTATTATATAATCATCATAATCATCATTTATCTCTAACAGGTTATTTTTAACTAGTCAGAGACTAATTAAAAACAACTATCGGGGCCTAATTTTGACTAGTCTCCGATAGGTTATTTTTAACTAGTCAGAGACTAATTAAAAACAACTATCGGGGACTAATTTTGACTAGTCTCTGAATTGGTTATTTTTAAATAGTCAGAGACTAATTAAAAACAACTATCGGGGACTAATTTTAACTAGTCTCTGATAGGTTATTTTTAAATAGTCAGAGACTAATTACAAACAACTATCGGGGACTAATTTTAACTAGTCTCCGATAGGTTATTTTTAAATAGTTAGAGACTAATTAAAAACAACTATCGGGGACTAATTTTAACTAGTCTCCGATAGGTTATTTTTAATAGTCAAAGACTAAGTAAAAACAACTATGAGAGACTAATTTTAGTCTCTCACTAAAATTTCTTCAGAGACTAAATTAAACTAGTCTCTGTTTCATTTTTATTTCATAAGTTATCCAATAATCAATTCAATGTTTATTAGCTTCAAAGATTCTGCTTGTTCATAACAGCTACATCCAGAAATTAAATTCTAACTTCTAAAATTCTGCCCATTAAGAACAGCTGCACTCTTCTAAAATTATGTCCATTAAGAACAGCTGCACTCTAGAAATTAAATTCTAGCTTCTAAAATTCTGTCCATTAATAACAGTTGTACTCTAGAAATTAAATTCTAGCTTCTAACAGTTTTACAAACTTGCGTTTTGAAATTTTACTAAATTTTTAGAAGCATAATTCAACATACCTAATTCATAGACTAACCTAGTAAATGTAGGTTCATTTAAAGGCTTTGTGAATATGTCAGCAAGTTGTTTATCTGTTGTAACCCAGTGCACTTCAATGTTTCCTTCACTAACATGTTCTCTAATGAAGTGATATCTTATATCTATATGTTTTGTTCTTGAATGTTGTACTAGATTTTCAGTTATTACTATGGCACTTGTGTTATCACAATAAATAGGAATTTTTGATAATGCCATACCATAGTCTAGGAGTTGATTTTTGATCCACAGGATCTGAGCATAGCAACTCTCAACTGCAATGTATTCAGCTTCAGTCGTTGAGGTTGACACTGAATTTTGTTTCTTGCTAAACTAAGAAACAAGTCTGCCTCTAAGAAATTGGCAGCTTCCACTTGTGTTTTTTGTATCAAGCTTACATCCTGCATAGTCAGCATCTGAATAGTCAATTAGTTTAAAATTAGATTCTTTAGGATACCATAACCCAAGGTTTGGGGTACCCTTTAGATATCTGAGTATTCTTTTAACAACAATTGAATGTGACTCTTTTGGTTCAACTTGAAATCTTGCACACAAACATGTGGCAAACATCATATCTGGTCTACTTGCAGTTAGATATAAAAGTGAGCCTATCATGCCCCTATAGCTGGTGATATCAATTTTCTTTCCCTTTGTATCCTTATCTAGCTTAGTGGCAGTAGACATGGATGTTTTTGCAGATGTACAATCAACCAAATCATAATTTTCTTAGTAAGTCCTTAATGTATTTGGACTGACTAATGAAAATTCCATCAATTGACTGCTTTGTTTGTAATCCTAAAAAAAATGTTAATTCATCCATCATACTCATTTCATATCTAGACTACATTAATTTTGAAAATCTTTCACAAAAATTTTCATTTGTAGAACCAAATATGATGTCATCCACATATATTTGCACAAGTATTATATCAGAACCTTGTTTTCTGTAAAAAATGTTTTATCTATGATACCTCTAATAAATTTATTTTCAAGTAAAAATTGAGAGAGGGTATCATACCAGGCTTTGGATGCTTGTTTTAAACCATAAAGTGCTTTATCTAACCTGTAGACATGGTTTGGAAACTTGGGATCTACAAAACCTAGTGGTTGCTCAACATAGACCTCTTCTTCCAATTTTCCATTTAAGAAAGCACTCTTGACATCCATCTGATACACCTTGATGTTTTTATAGGCTGCATAAGCCAAGAAAATCCTTATTGCTTCAAGTCTTGCAACTGGTGCAAAGGTTTCTTCATAGTCAATTCCTTCTTCTTGAGAATAACCTTTTGCTACCAGCCTTGCTTTATTTCTTGTAATTGTACCAGTTTCATCCAATTTATTTCTAAAGACCCATTTGGCACCAATTATTGATATATTCCTTGGTTTGGGCACCAATCTCCAGACCTTATTTCTTGTGAATTGGTTCAATTCTTCTTGCATGGCTATTATCCAGTCAGGATCTTGAAGTGCTTCTTCAATTTTCTTTGGCTCAATTTTTGACAGAAAACTAAGATAAAGACATTCATTTTGTGTTGCACTTCTTGTCTTGACTCCTTCCTCTAAATCTCCAATGATTAAATCTGGTGTATGATCTCTCATCCAAGGTCTTGTAGGTGACAGATTTAGTCTTGAAGATGAGGATTTATTTTCTAGATTGACATTGTCCAATCTAGTTGTTGGATCAGAGATTGCTCCCCCCTAAACCAGTGAGTTCTTCATTATTTGCTCCCCCTGAGCTATTTGTCTCATCTTGACTAGTGTGACGACCCCATAATCCCATACCGGACTAGGGCATCATCAAGAAGGTAAAGATAACCATTCATCCATTCTTAAATAAATACTGAATAAAAAAAAAAACCGCATTTAAGAGTTATTACAACCCAAGAATTAAGTGATTACAGCGGAAGCTATTACATCATTTCTTAGTAACAAAATACTCTCATTAACCCTTCAAACGTCCTCTTTCTTTCCTTCATCAGTTCTATCAAAAGGATAAACACTTAGTAGCTTATCATCTTTGCTTTCCCCTTGTCCGAGGGTTCAGCTTTAGCTTTCTGTCCTGCAAATCATTAACATTCAATATCGGTGAGCGTTTTACGCCCAACAAGTATATACACATTGAGGAAAGATATGAATAATTCAATGAATTACATCCGGAATCAAAGGAGAGAAATTCAAATTCTGTTTGTGAGGCTTGGTGAAGCAATACCAAGACCTCGGAAACCTTCAAAAATCCTTGAGGATTCACTGATGATATACAACTTGTGATCCTCCCTTGAAGAAAGTCAGGTATACACCTGATTATAACTCTTCAATTATCCAACGGGGGCTACACCCGTGGATCTGCTAACCATACAGTACACAGCTGGCCAGGCTGGACCGCATGATCCCTCTGAGTGACTACGTAGTCAAATAACATTTCCTCTTGGTCAGGTGAAGAACACATCAGCACCTTTCCTTTCCTCTTGCCAGCCATGTGGCATAACCCCCATAAGGGGCATCATTCACATTCTCGTTGCATAGACATAAGATTGAAAACATAGCTGAAATTCAAAGCTCATTTATATCCATGCATCATCATTCATATCATGCTAGCAGAATCAAAAACATAGCATGCTCATGCATCAGAACAATGAAAGTATAAATCCAACCTTCTACGCATATCGAAGCAAATGATAATGCGTTAAACTGAAATAAGTATGAGATTGTGAATATACTTGCCTCAGTCCTTTGCTTATGACCAATTTTAATTTACTCGTGAGTGGAAAGTTCTGTAGGAATATACATATCACAAGATGAATTTATTATCTGGGTTAAAATATGAGGGAGAAATGCACATGTGATGTCCTTAACTTTTAATCATCTCAATCTGGTATGAAGCTATTGAGGTTAAGAAATCAATTCAAACATCTTAAAATAATTTAAGAAAATAGCATTTTATAGTTTTAAAACAAACTGCGCATCAGGGAGGTACTACGCTTTAACTCACTGGAGACTAGTAACCCATCGGGGATTATCAACCCTTCGGGGATTATCAACCCATCGG
>CM025787.1:13518829-13599817 GCA_014636745.2 Centella asiatica | reverse complement strand
ATCGGGGATTATCAACCCTTCGGGGATTATCAACCCATCGGGGATTAACTCATCGGGGATTAACTCATACTCGTCAGAGACTAAGTTAAAGTCTGTCTCAGATACAGGGTCGTCTTCCTTACTCCTCCATGTGTGGTGCCCTCAACCATAACCACACTTGGGTCAAAACTCACCATTCTCTCAGTGATACGTAACATTTCCTATGGTCTGCATGCCATCTTAGACAACTTGAAATAAATGACATTAACCCCGATCGTTAGAATATGCATTAAGTCATACTTTTGAAAATAAATGAACATGGTATTAAACGTGGTAGGTAGAGCAGGGATGCAAGAAATATAGCAAGACTTAAATGAGATGCTCTTACCTCCTCACTGTAGGAAGGAAAATGAATGCTCCGGTTTATCCTTCAAGAAGAACTGCTGTCTCGAAAATTAAATTTATGTTTGATGGAGGTTTGGAAAGGTAGAATCAGGGTTACAACAGTGTGGTGTGTATATATATATCATTTGATTGAACAACAAGGACTGTCGGATCAACTTGATCTCAGCCGTTGGCTATGAAAAGAAAGAAAATGACTGAAGAAGGAAAGAACGGCTGCTGTCCATCGGTCATCTTTCATAGCTGACTCTAAGGTATGATAGGGATGATGAGCATTTAATGCCGCTGCCCCCCCCCAGCAGTGAAGTATTTTAAAAGAAGAAGGGTACTGTAGCTACCCGCGAAACATTTTTTCAAGGGTAGAACAACTCATAACCTCATGAGCTTATCAAAATAAAAAAACTCTTGGACATCACATTGCAGATAAATTTTTCATAAAAAAAAAAAATATAACTTCGATATTCACAACTCATAAGAAAATAATTTTCATGAAGAAAATAAGCTAAAATAATTAATTTCATAACGGAATTTATTTACAAATCCGGGTCTTCACAACTAGTCTCTGGTGTGTTAGTTGTCTCTGATTGTACATTTGTGTTACCAGTCTCTTGTGTTTCATCAGATACTAATTCTCTAGTTTCTGATGTATTATTAGTCCTTGGTACCTCATGCTCAATCATTAACTCCCCCTCACTGATTGGAGAAAAATTGTCATCTAGGAGTAATTCTTCAGTCTCTGATGGATCCATCCATGCATCCAATTCATTTTCAAAACTGAGAGGTTCATGCAATCCTTGTCCAATCATTCCTGGAATCTTGCTATCATAAAAAACAACTTGTATAAATTCCACAATGACCTTTGTTCTTAGGTTATACACTCTATATGCCTTGCTTGATAGAGAATAACCTAAGAAGATTGCTTCATCAGATTTCCTATCAAACTTTCCTCTAGTTTCTGATGAATCTCTCAGCACAAAGCACTTACAACCAAACACATGCAAAAACTTGAGAGTTGGTTTTCTCCCAGTCATTAACTCATAGGGTATTTTGTTTTAAGTCTTGTTAATCAAGGATCTATTCTATGTAAAGCAAGCAGTACTAATTGCTTCTTCCCAGAAATAGGTTGGAAGCTTTGACTCTTGTAACATTGTCCTTGTTGCTTCAATAAGGGTTCTATTTTTCCTCTCAACAACTCCATTTTGTTGAGGTGTTCTTGGAGTTGAGAATTGATGTGATATCCCTTTTTCAGTGCAGAATTCATTTACTTGGGAATTTTTGAATTTTGTTCCTCTATCACTCCTTATAACCCTTACTATTTTTCCTGACTCAGTTTCTATTTTCTTGATATGATCAATAATTAACTGAGCAGCTTCATCTTTTGAATGAAGGTATTTGACCCAAGTATACCTTGTGTGATCATCCACTATAACCAGAGCATATTTTTTTCTTAAGATTGACATCACATTCACTTGACCAAATAAGTCCATATGTAATAACTATAAAGGTTCAGTGATTGATGTTGCTAGTTTGCTCTTGAATGACACACTTCTTTGTTTTCCTTTCTGGCATGAAATTCCAATTGAGGAATGCCAGCTACTAAACCTTTTCTCACCAATCTGTTGATGTTTTTGAAATTTAAGTGGGAGAGCTTCTTGTGCCAAAGCCAACTTTCATCTGCAGAGGCTTTGCTATATAGGCATGTGATTTGATCAGTAGAAGAAACTAAATTTGCAGTGTACAAATTTCCTTTTCTTTTTCCTGTCAATATCACATTCCCAGATTCCTTGTCACACACTTGGCATAAATCTTCTTTAACGGTGACAAAGAATCCCTTATCACATAGTTGACTCACACTTAATAGATTGTGCTTTAAGCCATCAACTAGTGATACTTCAGTGAAGATGACATCACCATGCTCAACATTGTCATAGCCCTTTGTATGACCTTTGTTGTCATTTCCAAATGTTACCTTAGGGCCATTCTTTTCTTCATACTGTTTAAGCAGGGGCTTGTTTCTTGTCATATGTCTTGAACATCCACTGTCCAAGAACCATGATTTTTTCTTTTTGCCTTGCACAGTAAGAATAACTAGTTAGAAGTTTTTGGGACCCAGATTTTCTTGGATCCTTTCTCACTAGTTTTAAAATCAAGACTTGACTCAGATTGAGTTGATTGTCTTTTAGAATTTTTAACTTTTATTGGACAATCATTAGTCTTGCTTCTTAAAGGCGAGAGACTGCCAAGTTTAGCATTTTCATTATTATTGCAAAGATGGTTAGACCTTTTTACAAGTGATTTTTCTTTGATTATCTTTGACAATTCAGTCTCTATAATAGGAATTCTATTCTTACTCCTACTATGTATAGCTATGTGATTGGGATTTCCACATATGTGACATGTATTTCTAGGAGCATTAGGCATACTTGTATAATTAGTATATTTATTGATGCCTATTTTTCCATTCCTATTTCTTTTCCCACTGCTAGACTCCACTGACTTTTCAATCTTAGACTCAGTAAGATTTTGCAATTTTTTGTTTAATTGTGTCTTTGTCATGAATCCTATATTCATTCTTTTGTTTTCACTCTTTTCAACAATATTCACTGAATTTTGATCATTTTTTATAATTGCAGTGACATGTTGACTTTGAGTGTTGATAAATTTAGGTTCATTGTCTGATGGGACAAAATTAATTCTTTTCATGAGAATTGGTTTGTTAGTCATATAATTAGCAGCTACATCTTTTTCTATTTCTCCTACTAGCTCTAAATTTTTTGAATTGCTTCACCATGAAAGCCATGAATTCTTCCATGTCATCATCAGTGATTGATTTAGTTTCTTCATCAGTTGAGCTTGCAGTATCAGTGTCATCATCAAGCTCTTCATGAGACTTCTTTGTCTCAACCATCAGTGCAGCTCCTTTGTCCCTGCCATACAACTTTTGCCTTTGCTCTATTTCTAATTCTTATGTCTTAAGATTTCCATAGAGCTTGTCCAATGTGAGAATATCCAAATCATGAGCTTCTCTTATTGCAGTCGTTTTTGGATCCCAGCTTGGTGGGAGAGCCTTCATGAATTTAGTATTTACATCTTCATTGTCATAGGACTTTCGAAGTATTTTCAGGTCATTGAGCAAATCATTGAATCTATCATAAACCGATGTTATTGATTCACCAGGCTTTGCTTGAAAAAATTCATATTGTTGAGTCAAAAATGACCTTTTATTCTTTCTTACTTGGTCTGTCCCCTCATATAGGACTTTGATGGTGTCCCAGATTTGTTTAGATGTTGTGCAGTTGATGATGCTTGTGAACATATTCTTATCCAGTCCATTGTAAAGTATGTTCATCACTTTAGCATCCTTTAACACTTGTAACTTGTCTTCATTGGTGTAATCACTTTCTGCAGCAAGTTCAAAGTGTTCAGGGATAACTGTTCCTTCCATAGTTTTTGGAGGAACAAATTTCCTTGGTTGATAGGGACCCTTCTCAATCCTATCAATATACTCAAGATCAGTTGCCCTCAAGTGCATATACATCTTTTGTTTTCAGATTAGATATTCTTCTCTTTTTAAAACTGGAATTCTGGTTCCACCATCTCGACTTCTTGCATATGTCATTAAGCCGGAGCTGCTTCCTTCATCATTGGCCATCTCTGGATCTTGTTAATTGAAATATATCAATTAATAAGCTCTGATACCAATTGTTGTCCTAGTGAAACAGCCTAGAACTTGTAGAAGGGGGGGGGGGGGGGGTTGAATACAAGTTCTTGAAATCTTTTCGAATTTCTGTTCTTCAAAGTATATTTACTTATTGAAATTAAGGAACAAAAACAAGAACAAATTTATAAACAATTGCTGTTATTGATGAACAATTGATTACAAATTCTAACAATCTCAATCTGATTGTCAGCTTCAAAATCCTGTACGCTATTTATAAATCTTTACAAACATACAGCTTCTAATACAACTCTGTAAAAATAATTACAGCTTCCAAATCTGAATCGTAATTCAGCTTCTAATCCTATTCAATGTATATTTTCTATGTACAAAAAGAATAGGTTCTCTCTCTGGTTGTTCTCATTCTACTTGTTTCCTAACCAGCTTCAACTTTTAATAACTCTTCAAATCTCCATATCAAAGATGACTTCTAATCCAATAAAAAGTTCTTGTACCAGAGAGTAATTTTTAATTTAGGCTTTGACATCTTCAACTTTAGTCTCTCATCAAATGTTTAGTCTCCGACAGCTTAAGCTTTAGTCTCCGATGACTTAATCTTAGTCTCCGATGCCTTATGCTTAGTCTCTGATGACTCAAAATTAGTCTCCGATGCTTTAAGTTGTAGTCTCTGATGAACAATTTCTTTAGTCTCCGATAGACTAAACATAGTCTCTGACTTGTTGAAATCTCTGATACAATTTTGATAGTCTCTTATAATACAATGTTTAACTTACTCTCTTACAAAAATAAATTACATGAATCAGAGAGTAAACTATCAGCTACAAAACTCTAATGCTATACACTAGCACTTTCTATACATTTGTATATCTAAGTATTCTAATTACAATCATCATCAAATGTTATAAAACCTAACACCATGTTTCATAGCATTTTGTCCACTCTTAAAATCACTATAGCTCTTGTTGCACTTCCCAACCAATGCTTTGCATGAGCATTATCACAAGATAAACTTGAGGACACTTTCTTTTTCATCAAGCCTAAATACCTCGACAAGATCCTCGGATGTGTAGATTTTTGAGTACGCTATCTTGGCATTTCGTTCATCCGTCTCTATTCCTGGTCCATCAGGGCTTCGGTCATGAACTCCATTCACTTCAAAGAGGAAAAACTATCAATCCTGCACTTTATACAAAATTAAATCCAACAAGCCTAATTCCATATTTTATTACATCAAGGCAAAACATAAATAAAATAAAAAACCAAAATTGAGGTGTTTACAATATGTTTGTTTTAACTTTTCTGAACAGTTGTTTATGTTGAATGTGGACTTCAAGAGGAAAAAAAATCATTATCTTTTTTTTTTTTTAGAGACTAGTATAAAATTATTTTTTTCTAATATCATGAAAAGTCCTGATTCAAAGATATGTAGAAGCTTTTCAACATCACATAATTTTCAGAATTAAGGAATAGCAGAGTTAATGTTTCTTTGAGTATTTCAAGAGAACATGGATTATCCATGTTGAGTATTTTGAAAGGACATGGGTTGTTCAAATAGTTTATTATTAAAGGGAAAACTTTTTATTTAACCAAGGTATTCAATAGATTCCTATTTTTAACTAAATGATCTTGCGGATAGAGAGTTTACTTCCATGTTTCTCAATTAAACTAAATAACTAGTTAAAGCTTTAAAATTACCTTGTGAAGCTTTCAATTCTTTAGCAAACACTGTATGAATATTATTTTGAGTTTAAGAGTGTTTAGAGAGGAAGAGTGGTAAGACAAGGATCTTTTTTATATAGGAGAGCTAGGAGAACAAGTATGTCTGATGTGGGGTGTTTCTCACGTTAGATTAGCAACGGACGTGAAATTAACTAAACCATTAAAATATGATAAATAATTACTTAATCATTACATTCACACGTATGTGTGTACTTCTCATAGGTGTCAAAAGGTAGTACTAATAACTCAGCAACTGAAATGCTTATTCATTAGGTATAATTTTTTTTTTTTTTTGTTGTAATTGCAATGTATAAGAAGAAACAAAAAAGGTACAGATAAAACGAGGGGCATACCCCTGGCCTACTAGCACATGACACTAGCTAGGGCGAAAAACAAGAAGAAAAGGAGCAGCATAGCTGCTGAAAAGAACAGAGAGAAAACAAAGGAAAGTTAAACATATAACACTGATAGCCTACTGCAAACAGTGGAGCATATTGTAGCACTGCACCAGCAGCAGCCGGCTTGGAAAACCTACAGCAGACTGCAACAGTCTACAGCAGCCAGGCAAACAGCATACAGCAGCAGTAGCAGCATAGCCTTCAGCACAGCAGCAGCAGCAGCATCTGCTGATGAAAATTACGCCCAGCTGAAGATTTCCCACTGATGGAATAATGTAGCAGCAGTAGCTGATGAAGGAAAAAATCCATATTTTGTAGAACTTAAGAAAGCCAATTGAAAAGGGTGGCATGCTGAGCAAGACGCTGAACAGACTTGAGATGGGAGAGGACTCGACAACGGATCGAAGACATAATAAGATTATGTGTCACCAAAGCATGGCTGGAATGGCCTTGAAAGATTCGCAGGTTCCTCTCTAGCCAAATGTGATAAACCGAAGCTGCAAGATAGAGTTTCTGGACATCCCTGTACAGTGGGGGCACTAAACAAGAGGAAATGGCAAGGTTGACAGCTGCCCAAGACAGAGGAGTATCAATTCCAACCTTTGCAAATATTGGAGTGGCTACAGTTGTGCAGTGATCACACTGGAAAAATAAGTGGTCCCTAGATTCACTTGCTTTGCCACAGAGGATGCAAGTGGAAGTCTGCACAATGCTGAAGGCAAGCAACCTGTCACTAGTAGGTAACTGCACATGAAAGGCTAGCCATAACATAAAAGAGAACCGAGGAACATGAAGTTTATGACTGATGTATTTGATCTAGGAGGATCAAACACAAGTACAGAAGATAACTTTAGGAAGATTCCGTAAAGAAGTTAATCACCATGAATCAACACTAAATGGTCGATTTGATTAGATTTGCTTAAAGAATTAAATCACCTGCAAGCTAAAACAAACCAGGTTATGAACGTTTGACTAGGTTTTCTCCTGATGACGTCATCCCTTGACCCAACAACTTCCACAGTGTCCTCCAAAAATAGCTCATAAATTTTGTATCTCGGTCACTGACAATGGTTCATGGAACACCATGCAACCGAACCACTTCCTTCAAGTACAAATCAGCCACTTGAGATGCATCATCAGTTTTAGGACAAGCCATAAAGTGCACCATTTTAGAAAACCTATCCACCACCACCATGATAGAATCATTACCTCTTTGAGTACGAGGTAATCCTACGATGAAATCCATGGACACATCGTCCCATGGAGAATTTGGAATAGGCAATGGAGTATAAAGTCTTTGATGGAATGTGCTCTTTGTACTTTGGCAGGTGGCACATCTAGCACAATGCCTGTTACATCACCTTGCATCTTTGGCCAATAGAAATGCTCTTATAATATAGCCAAAGTCTCGGTAATGCCGAAACGCTCAGCTAATCCTCCTCCATGGGCTTCCCTTACCAACAATTCTTGAATCGAACAAGATGGAATACACAAACAATTCCCTTTAAAAAAAATCCATCTTGAAACACATAATTACCAGTAGTTTCTCGAGAGCATGATTCGATTATTGGTTGGAAGTCGAGTTCTAACTTGTAGTACTCCTTGATAAATTCAAAACCAAGTAGTTTTGAACTTAGCACTCCCAGTAACTTTATTAGAAACTTCCCTTTTTCTCATATTATGTTCTATTATGACGTTGAGCTATAAAAAAAGAACTTTTAGTAACAATTCCTTCAACTTTTAGGAGATGGCCCCAGTAAGAAGATCTCGAACCCATCGATTTACCAACCTAGTTGATCAAGGAAGCCCCAACCCGAACAACAATCAGGAAAATAATGATAACAATGAGAATCAGAATAATCCATTTGCCTTGTTAATAAATATGATCAAGGGAGCTACCCAACAAAATAATACTCCACCACCCCCACCACAAATACAACCAACGAAAGTAACATTTAGAGACTTCACCAATAGTTGCCCACCTACTTTCAGTGGTGATTGAGGTCCATTGCAGCCCAAACTTGGATTAAGGAGATAGAAAAAGCTTTCCATATTTCTGGGGTAACAGCTGACCTCAAAACAGATTATGCTACCTATCTACTAAAAGGAGAAACCAACTATTGGTGGGAGAATACTGAATGATTGGAAAGGACTTGAAGGTTGATAATTAGAAATGATCAAGCAGAAACTGATGTTTTTACCTAGCCTCAATTCAAGGAGTTTTTCTATAATCAATACTTTCCAATTAGTGTCGCGGATGAGCTAGAGAGACAATTCTTAGAATTAAGACAAGGAAACATGACGGTGGAAGAATATGAAAAGAAGTTTAATGAACTCCAAAGGTATGTTCCACATTTAATAGATACTAAAAGAAGAAAGACAAGGAGGTTTTAGCACGGTCTGAATCCGTGGTTGCATGACAAGATTGCTATTTTATGCCTAGACAACTATGTTGAAGTCGTTCAAAGGACGAAAGTAGCTGAGAAAAGTGGCAAGCTACTCTGAGAATTCAACCGAGAAAACCGGAAGGAAGGAAAAAGGGGATTAATAACAATAGCTACAATAATCAAGGAAATGGAGGACAGGGGAGACCACAAACCAGTTCAGTCATGGTGAAATAAGAAGGAGTAAATGTAGTTAATAACAATGATAAAAGGAAAAAGAATTTCATTGCTGACCCAAAAGAAAACAAAAGGAGGATCACTGTGTGTAGCAAATGTGGAAGGAATCATGGAACTTCTCCATGTTTAGTGGGAACAAATATATGTTTTAAATGTCATCGATCGGGGCACACTATACTTAATTGCCCAAATCAAGAACCAATTGTTCCCCAACCTTGGTATCGTCCACAACAGCAACAATATGAACCACAAGGCACCAGCCGCACCATGACAACAGTAGGAACATGACAGTTGCGGTCAGGAGGGCCACATCTCCACCACTTGCCCTAAAAAGAAGAGTTAAGGCAAACTTCCATTGACAGGACCCAACATGGTATCAAGTCGTCCTTAAGCTAGGACCTACAATATGACTATGCAAGATACACTGATATCTGATCATGTAGTTATAGGTACGCTATTGGTCAACTCAGTTCAAGTACATGTTTTATTTGATTCCGGTGCAACTAGGTCTTTTATATCTGTCCGTCTACTTAAGGATATGAACATTGTTCTACATGCCTAGAAACACCTTTAGAAGTCATGGTAGCTAACCAAGAGGTGCATACTGCCAAGAATGTACAACTTGATTGTAGTATAAAGATAGGAAAATATGACTTCCCTGCAAACTTAATACCATTCCCATTGGAAGAATGTGACATAATACTAGGCATGGATTGGTTGCACAAATACCAAGCTAATATAGATTCTAGAAGAAAGAAGGTTTTCCTAAGAACACCCTCAAACAGCAAAGTGTTACAATGATTGTTAGGTTTTATAACATTTGATGATGATTGTAATTAGAATACTTAGATATACAAATGTATAGTTAGTGTTGGTTTATAGTATTTGAATTTTTGTAGCTGGTAGTTTACTCTCTAATTCATGTAATTTGTTTTTATATGAGAGTAAGTTAATTTGTATTATAAGAGACTACCAGAACTACATTAGAGATTTCAACAAGTTAGAGATTGTGTTTGGTCTATCGGAGACTAAGGCAAAAGCTTATCGGAGACTACAGCTTAAAGCATCGGAGACTAATCTTAAGTCATCAAAGACTAAATGTAAACCATCAGAAACTAAGATTAAAGCATCGGAGACTAAGCTTAAGCTGTCGGAGACTAAACAGTTGATCAGAGACTAAGGTTGAAGTAGTTAGAGACTAAAGTAAAATTATTCTGTGATGCAGTATAGAGTTCTATTTGCGTTAGAAGTTATATTCGACATAGACATTAAAAAGTCATTGAAGATAAAGCTGGTATTACTATTCGAATTGTATAGAAAATTATTATTGAATAGGATTAGAAGCTGAAATTTGATTTAGATTTAGAAGTTGTAATTAATTTTACAAAGTTGTGTTAGAAGTTGTATGATTATATAGATTTATATATATATAGTATAGAAACTGAAGCTGACAATCAATTTGTGATTGTTAGAATTTGTAATCAGTTGTTAATCAATAAAAGCAATTGTTTATAAATTTATTCTTGTTCTTGTTCTTTAATTTTCGCATGTAATACTACTTTGAAGGACAGGAATTTGAAAAGATTTCAAGAACTTGTATTCAACCCCCCTTCTACAAGTTCTAGGCTATTTCACTGGGATAACAATGATACAAGCCAAGAAAATGATACGCAAAGGATGCGAAGCGTTCTTGACTTATGTACATGACACAAAAAGGGAAGAGTTAAAAATGGAAGATATTCCCATTGTAAGAGAATTCAGAGATGTATTTCCAAAAGAATTACTGGGTATACCCCCGGATAGACAAGTAGAGTTTGGAATTGAGCTAGTACCAGGAACTACTCCAATTTCCAAGGCTCCCTATAGGATGGCCCCTTCGGAATTAAAAGAGCTTATGATACAAATACACGGGCTATTGGATCAAGGATTCATTAGACCAAGTGTCTCACTATGGGGAGAACCTGTGTTATTTGTAAAGAAGAAAGATGGATCAATGAGATTGTGCATCGACTATAGAGAATTAAACAAGGTAACGGTAAAGAACCGATATCCTTTACCTAGAATCGATGACTTGCTCGTTCAACTTAAGGATGCAAGGTATTTTTCAAAAATTGACTTGAGATTAGGATATCATCAATTATAGATTAGGACTGAAGATGTCCCTAAGTCAGCTTTTAGAACCCGATATGGTCATTATGAATTTATAGTAATGTCATTCGGACTTACTAATGCCCTAACTGCCTTTATGGATTTCATGAATCGAGTTTACAAGCCATATTTAGATACGTTCATCATAGTATTTATCGATGACATTCTCATTTACTCCAAAATGGAAGGAGAACATGCCGAGCATTTAAGAATGGCATTCGAAACACTGAGACAAGAAAAACTCTATGCCAAATTTTCAAAGTGCGAATTTTGGTTAAGGGAAGTAAAATTTTTAGGGCATGTAGTTAATAAGCATGGTATATCAGTAGATCCCACAAAGATTGAAGCCATCATCAATTGGCTACAACTGAAAACACCTACAAAAGTGCGAAGTTTCTTGGGATTAGTAGGGTACTATTGTAGATTTGTCCAAGATTTTTCCAAGTTAGCAGTCCCATTGACGAATCTAACGAGAAAGAGAGTAAAGTACACTTGCACTCCAACATGTGAAAGAAGCTTCCAAGAATTGAAGAAAAGGCTAACCACTGCTCCAATATTAAGTTTACCTGACAATAGAAGAGATTTTGTGATCTACAGTGATGCCTCAATGAATGAGTTAGGAGCTGTTCTAATGCAACATGGCAAAGTCATTGCCTATGCATCTCGACAACTTAAGGACTGTGAAAAATGATATCCAGCACATGACTTAGAGTTGGTTGCTATCATATTCGCATTGAAGATATGGAGGCATTATTTGTATGGGGGAAAATATGAGATTTATACTGACCATAAGAGCTTAAAATACATCTTTACACAAAAGGAATTGAACATGAGGCAAAGACGGTGGTTAGAGTTAATTAAAGATTGTGATTGTTCAATCAATTATCATCCTGGTAAGGCAAATGTAGTGGCTGATGCTCTAAGTAGACGTGAAAGGATAAACGTGATAACAATTCAAGAAGAAGTAAGGATGGATTTAGAACGATTACAACTAAATGTTATCACAACCCAATAAAGGGAAGAAATAGAGCAGGAAGTTACTGCAAAACCAAGTTTATTGAACATCATCAAGGAAGCTCAACAAGAATATGTAGAGGACAGAGAAAGGTTGCTTAAGGAAGAAGATAGGAAGTGTCGAATCCATGATGATGAATTGATGAAATTTGAGGGTAGAATTTGGATTCCAACAAAATTGGAGTTAAGAAGAAAATTATTATAAGAGGACCACAACTCCAAATTCTCGGTACATCCAAGAGGAACAAAAATGTACCAAGATTTGAAACAAAATTCTTGGTGGCCTAACACGAAGAGGGAAATAGCTAAATGGGTAAGCACGTGTCTCACTTGTCAGCAAGTAAAGGCAAAAAACCAGAAGCTAAGTGGTTTGCTACAATCTTTAGATATCCTAGAATAGAAATGGGAATGCATCACAATGAACTTCATGGTTGGATTACCAGTTACTCAAAAGCGAATAAACACAATCTGGGTAATAGTGGACAGATTGACTAAATCTGCACATTGCTTGCCTATTAAAGACACCTACAAAATGGAACAATTGGTCAGATTATATATGAAAGAAATCCTCAGCCAACATGGAGTACCAGTCTCAATTGTGTCAGATCGGGACCCATGTTTCACATCTAGATTCTGGAAAAGCTTTCAAGATTATTTAGGAACAAGATTGGACATGAGTACTGCTTTTTATCCAAAAACAGACGGGCAATCCGAAAGAACAATCCAAACCTTGGAAGATATGCTGAGAGCATGTTCTTTGGATTTTGGTGGACGATGGGATGAACACCTACAACTCATCGAGTTTACTTATAACAACAGCTTTTATACAAGCATAGGAATGACTCCATTTGAAGCTTTATATGGAAGGAAGTGTAGGACACCATTATATTGGAATGAAGTTGAAGAAAGAAAGCTAGAAGGGCCAAAGATGGTTCAACAAACTGAGAATGTTATCCGAATCATCTGAGCTAGAATAAGAGCAGCTCAGGATCGACAAAAGCAATATGCAAACCAACACCGAAAGGATCAAACATGAGAAATAGGAGGTTATGCATTGCTTAAGATCTCACAATGGAAAGGCATTATACACTTCGGGAAAAAGGGAAAACTAAGTCCTAGCTATATCGGACCATTTGAAGTACTCCGCCGCATTGGCAAAGTAGCTTACCAACTAGTACTGCCGCCAGCTTTAGGACATGTTCATGATGTTTTCCATATCTGGATGCTACAACCTTATAAAGGGGACCATGTTGGCATCATCGATTACCAGCCCATTGAGCTTCAATCAAACTTGCATTATGAAGAAATTCCAATACAAATCTTGGATTGACAAGTGAAGATCCTAAGAAATAAAGAGATTGCCTCCATAAAAGTTTTATGGAGAAATTACAATGTTGAAGAAGCGACTTGGGAACTAGAGGATATGATGATGCAAAAGTACCCCCATCTTTTTCATTAGGTAAGTTTCGAGGACAAAACTTATTTGGGGGGGGGGGGGTCATTTCCCAATTTATACGAATGGTTAATTTATATTTTGTAAGAGATTATATTTCTTGTGCTATCCGTGTTTATGATAAAAGGATATAAGTATGAGGATTAGCAAATCTCATGTAAGAATTGAGATAAACAACTTGGAAGGATTACGTAAGGATTACATCTGATAAGTACGTATGTTGATTGACTAATAAGCTGTTTGTGTGGCAACAACTGATTAAGGTTAAGTGCATGTAGGACAGTAGTTGCTTAGTATGTTACCAGCTGTTAAGATGTTATGATGAATAGCCTTTTTACCACCCAAACTGACCAATCATTTTATTTCAAGCTTAATCTTAGCCTACTGCACTTGAACACTATAAATACCCCATTCTGAGATAAAATTCTAATCTCTTTTCTAAAACTTCTCTCCTAGAACCTCTCTTTAACCCACCATCTTCGTAAATTTCGAGTTCTTTCTCTCGAGCAACTATCTTTTAGAGCAGACAAGTTTCCAATTTCTTCCTTAAGGAACGAAGAGGTAAGAACTTTATACTCTGCTTTGCTTGGTTTCGTTTCTCATGCATAAAATCTAAGAGTTTTTGCTGAACATGCTAAGTGTCCAAGACAATAGTAAAGCTTTAATAGCTGCAGTATTATTCTTTTGCATGTGTGAATGTGTTATGAAAAATAACACACATAACAAAGAAGTCTATGATGCACCTTAAGATGGGTTTGTCTGGTATTAGACCTCATCCATGATCATATGAAAGGTCTTCCATCATAGCAGAGACAAGTCTTGACTTAGATCTGATAAGTTAATATTAGTCCCTGACGAGAAACATGTTAGTCTTCGATGGGTAAATATTAGTCTCTGATGATTAATGCCTTTTATTTCAAAGCTACCCAAGAGGAGAGTAAGATTTGTTGGCAACCACCTAGTAGACAACGTTTAACTACCGAACATTTCTTTTTATCAGTAATGAAAACACCATGCTGGAGTTTTCTTCAACCTGAGTCCTTGAGGTTTAGTAGTGTCTATAAGTTTTGGTAGATGATAAGAATGTTACACACTACAGAAGAGACGTTAAGAGTTGCCCTAGTCATGGTCACTTGGTGATAACACCACCGTCTATTGAGTGATGAAATCACCCCTGTATCGGAGAGAAGTCCTAGATTAGTCTCCGTCAACGTGAAGTTTGCCTCTGACCGTGGAAATAATCCCTGGGAGATTCCAAGTTAGTCTCTGACTGTATTAGAATTTAGTCTTTGATGAAGGAAATTTCTTAGTCTCTGATGAAGAAAATTCTTAGTCTCTGATGAAGGAAATTTCTTAGTCTCCGATGAAGGAAATTTCTTAGTCTGTGATGAAGAAAATTTCTTAATCTGTGATGAAGGAACTTTCTTAGTCTTCGATGAAGGAAATTCTTTAGTCTCTGATGGGCAAGGTATTGTTAGTCTCTGATGACAAAAAAAAAAATTTTAGTCCCCGGAGAGTTTGGTGCTAAACAAACTAGCCACCGATGAGTTTGGCGCTGAATAAATTGTCCCCTAACGGGTAAGTCATCCCCTGATGACCATACCTTGACGGGTGAATTTTACCCTGATGGTCGAAGGTTATCCCCTGATGACCAGACTGTCCCCAGATGTGCAGTCATCCCTTGACGGCCATATCACATTCCATGATGGAGGAGACTGCGACCACTTTTCATACTTCGATGTTTATCCATTGATGCGCAGTTTGACTTGAAAGTATAAAATATTATTTTCTTAAATTATTTTAAGATATTATTGATTATTTATTAAACCTCAAAGGTTTAGAAGGGCATTTTTGACATTTAAAAGTTCATGGACAACACACGTGCATCGTTTCTCATATTTTTATCAAAAATATAGATTTCTTATGTTATATTCATGCTTTACAGAGTGTCTCACTCATAAGTGATTAGTTTGATTTTTAGACAAGGACCAAGGCAAGTATATACTCACTCTATTTTCTTTCAATTAATATGCATGAACGTTCTTTCGATATGGGTAATGTATCCAAGATATTTTTATGTCTACACTCATGATTAAATTTCTTCAAAGTTAAGTGACGTATGATCTTTTGATCCGATGTACGTGAAAAGTGTTGTACGAGAATCAAGCATTTTTGGGCAGATGTTAGTTATTCAAATTTCGCTAACACGCCAAGGAAAATCCTATACAGCTAGAACATAACTTAATTCTTCTTACCCCCTACTTGTAAAGTATATCCGTGTGGGTAACTAAAGGCTAATGGGTTGTGTCTACCTGGCAACCTAGGCCTAAAGATGATAGGAACGAAAACTGAGGAATTGGTAACCGAACCCTCACAGACCAAAGATTCTGCTTTGACTACGTATGTCATTATGATGAAGTTAAACGATCAGGTTGGCCAACTGATATGTCGTTTGATGAAAAGATGAAGTCAGATAGTGGTCAGGCTGGCCAGGTGACGCATTATCTGATGAAGAGAGGGCAGATGAATGATTCAAGATTTCTTTCAAGTAAAGGGTCAAATCCCTCGTTATCATTCGGGGAGCCTGAAAGATATATATACATATTATTCTTTAAAGTTATTCAGAGGTGTGGACATTGTTTCCGTCCAACCGCATACACACTTAAGCCAAGAAAATTTCTCCTATTTCAAAGCCACCAATACTTTATTATATACTTGCAGGCGTAATTCGCTCATGTTGCTATTATATAATGTTTTGCAGGTCATGGCGAGAAGGTCAAGCCACTTGCTAAAGGCAAATAAAGGATGGCATAATGAACGTTTTCTCATTGCCCTCTTATGGATGGCATTTCGAGGAAGAGTGAAGCGTGAGACCAAAATTGAATTATTTAGGTTGTAAGGCCTGTGTGGGCTCTCTTAGACTTCCGTTGTTAGAATCTTATTTTGGACGAACGTAATAGAGAATACAATTTACTTCTCTTATTCAATGATATGTATGCTTGGATGTTGTTTTTGTTCTCTTGTCAATTTGACGGTGCCCGAAGTCCGGTATAGGATTTTTGGGGTCGTCACAATTGGTATCAGAGCCCAAGCGCCGGTTATGAGACCACGGTCTCTACCGGAAAGTAGAATGCGATTTTAGAGTTTTAAGGGAGAACCGTAAGATATAAAGATAGGAAGAACGGGATGTCAGGACCTAAGTAGGACTTATTGAAAACCATGCATTGCGTTAGTATTCATGTCAAACTCCGTCTTAAGTTAAATCTGTTCCCGAACTGACATAGGCTATGTTCACTTATAGATGACTTCGAGACGTGACGGTAGGGGTAAAGCCCCCGTGATTACTAGTCATGACGAGGAGCATGCTCCTGACCACCCAAGACATGCAGACATCCCTCTTGCCCCCATCACAGATGATGTTGAGGCACGGGAGGAGGCATTTCCCGAGCAGCCTTTTGTTGTTGCACCTACATTACATGATGATGCTGGCCCTTTGAACTGCCATAAGTGCCTACACCCTAATGTTATCTGTGGATCACCACCACCCCCTGGTGCCCAATGGCATGTGACTCCTTAGAAGAGGGTAACCAGAGTAGTACAAGTGATACATTTCGAGATTCCTCAGATCTCTGACAAGGATTTGGAGGATGCTAAAGACCCCATAGGTCAATACGATGACGAGGACCCTACTGAGCCAGAGGACGACGATGACCACGCTAATCCAGAAGACGCCAATGCCCTCATTGACCCATCTGAGAGGTCAGATTCCTCAGTCCACTTGAGGAGCAGTTCTCCTCCCCTCTACCAGTTGGGTATGCCGCCACAATCACCAGCACAGTCAGGATCTCATTTTGTTTCGGTACATACTGTACCATCTGCTCCAGCTTCAGCACCAGTAGAGTAGCCAACTCCACTACCTGCCATATTGCCATTACCACCAGCAGTCTACCAGATGCCCTGCAAGTCATCCCACCCGCCGCACCACCTCCAGAAGTGTCAGTGCCCATGCCATTTACAGATGGATTTTGTCTTTATCCTCAACGTAGAGTTTGCATAATATAGGCAGAGATGGAAACAAGTAACAACGAGTTGATGCGTCGCTCTGTTGCACACCAGAGGACCAGCCGACTCCTTGACATTTGGAGGGTCTTGACCTCGGTGAGCGACTACTTCAGGCTCTCGAACACCACTACAGCCGACCGGGATCGCTTGATGCACAACCTTGTGCAAAAAGTCGATGAGGCGTGCCGCTATACGCGCATAATGTTGGAATAAATCGATCGTGAGGCCTTATATTAAATATATATTATAATGTTAATTCAGGCCCCATGTTTTGTATTTGGGTTTCAGAGTTGATTTTTCTTTCTTTTGTTATGATAGCTATGGTAGCCATAAGTATATTTTGTCATGGCTCCCATAGTTATCAATCAAAGCTCTGCCAGTGTTGAAGTGAAATTTAAATCCCACTTTTGTACCCCTCTTGATATCATTAATATTATGGGAATCTCATCCTTAAAACTCCTGTGAGTTGCACACGAATTATTTATGAATGCATCTAATTGCCATGATATGAGTTTATATGAGTTGCACGAATTTTCTCTTGGAAAGGGAGAATGAAAGAAGGAAAAAGAACTATGGACATTAATTATTTATTTGCTCACTTGTAGAAAATGCCTCCAGTGCGAAGACCACGAACTACCCGAGCCAGGAACACCAGTGCCAACCGCAATGCGGATGATCAAGGCAACCAAGGAAGTATCAACCCAAACGACAATCGAAACATCAACAACAACGAAAATTAGAACAATCCCATCACCCTACTGATGAACATGATTAGAGAAACAGCTCAACAAAATAACAACCCACCGCACCCATCGCAAGTACAACCCCGGAGGGTAACATTCAAGGACTTTACAAAATAACAACCCACCGCACCCATGGCGAAGGAGGTCCCACTGTTGCCCAAACATGGGTCAAGGAAGTTGAGAAAGCCTTCCGAATTTCTGGGGTAAATGAGGACCTCAAGACTGAGTATGCAACCTATCTACTGAAGGGAGAAGCAAATTACTAGTGGGAAGCCACAGAACGGTTGGAACTAGCCAAGAAGCTAGCTGCCAGAGGAGAGGAAACAACTGATCAAGGTTTCACCTGGGAAGAATTTAAAGAGATCTTCAACAATTAGTACTTTCTGATCAGCGCTGCTGACGATCTTGAAAAGCAGTTCCTCGAACTGAAATAAGGAAGTATGACAGTGGAAGAATACGAGAGGAAATTCAATGAGCTCCAGAGATATGCTCCACACCTAGTGGATACCGAGAGGAGAAAGGCAAAAAGGTTCGAATACGGTTTGAACCCCTGACTTCAGGACAAGATTGTTGTTCTATGCCTGGACACCTACGCAGAAGTCGTCCAGTGGACGAAGGTAGCAGAAAGGAGTGGCAAAACGCTCAAGGAATTCAACCGGGAGAACCGCAGGGATGGATAGAGGAAGGGAAACAACAACCTCAGCTACCAGAACAATGGAGGAAATGGTGGAGGTAATGGGAGACCACATGCGAGTATGGTAATGGTAAAAAGAGAGGAGGGGACAAACCACAATGACAACAAAATAAAAGGGAATTTCAACAAATAACAATAAGGGAGACAACAAGAAAAAGGGCACTACTTGTGCAAACTGTGGAAAGAATCATGGGACTTTCCCATGTTTGAAGGGCACGAACACATGCTACAAATGCCACTAACCTGGGCACTTATCACCGAATTACCTAAATCAGACGACCGCCACTGCCCAACTACAATACCGTTCTCAGCAGCCGTAATAGCAAACTAGACCCCAAGGCACTAGTCGCACTATGGCGACCGTAAAGACATGTTATACATGCGGCATGGAGGGGAACATTTCTCCAAACTGCCCACAGAAGAAAGGCATAGGAAAGCCGCCACTTTCTGGGGCTAACATTGTACCAGTCCATCCATAAGCTAGGACCTTCAACATGACTGTCCAAGATGCACTGAGGTCCGACGACGTAGTGACAGGTACGCTACTGGCCAATTCAGTTCTAGTGCACACCTTATTTGATTCCAGTGCGACCAAGTCTTTTATAGTTGAACGCTTGCTTAAAGACCTTAATATGACTCCTAAATGCCGAGAAGTACCTCTAGAAGATACAGTAGCCAACCAAGAGGTCCTCATTGTTCTTAATGTGCTATCTTACTGCAATGTAAAGATAGGCAAGCATAACCTACCTGCAAACTTAATACCTTTTGCATTGGGAGAGTTTGACATGATATTAGGCATGGATTGGTTGTGTAAGTACCAAGCTAGTATAGACTGTGAGAGGAAGAAGGTTTCCTTGAGAACACTTTCAAATAAGAAGGTGTTATTTCACAGAAGTAAGACTACCAAGTCGTCTGACTTCCTTACCATGATAAAAGCTAAGAGGATGATACGTAAAGGATGTGAGGCATTCTTAGCTTATGTGCATGATGCTAAGAAGGAAGCAGCGAAGTTAGAAGATATCCCCATTGTGAGGGATTTTGGAGATGTATTTCCAGAAGAGTAGCCGGGATTACCACCAAATAGACAGGGAGAGTTTGGGATCGAGCTAGTACTAGGGACTGCTCCAATTTCCAAGGCTCCATACAAGATGGCCCCTGCTGAATTGAAAGAACTTATGGTGTTGTTGCAAGAACCGTTACATTGAGGATTCATCAGATCGAGCGTCTCGTTGTGGGGAGCACCTATTTTGTTCGCGAAGATGTTTTCCCAGTGAGATAGCCGAGAACTTGTAGAAGGGGGGGGGGGGGGGGGGTTGAATACAAGTTCTTTGAATTCTTTTCGATTACTTGTTCTTTAAGAAATTAACTTTTCTTGCGGAATATAAAGAACAAGAACTCAAATCAATTTATAAACAATTGTTTTTATTGCTTTAACAATTGATTACAAATTCTAATAATCATAACTGAATTACTTTTCTTTTCTGTATCGTAAAGATACAAACTATGAAAACCTATACAGCTTCAAAATTACAATTTTCTATAAACCTTGTAACAGCTTCTCAAAACTGAATTACTCAGTTTCCTATTGTTAGGTTTTAGAACATTTGATGATGATTGTCTTTAGATTACTTAGATTACTTAGATTACAAATGTATAGAAAGTGTTAATTAGTAACACTGAAGTTTTGTAGCCAGTAGTTATCTCTTTGTTTGTAATTCATTCATTCTTTGTAAAGAGATATAGTTATTTCCTATTTGCAAGTAACTGCTGGAATGGAGTATCAAAGCTTCAGCAAGTCGAAATGTGTATTTGATCCGTTGGAGTTTACAAAAAGGCTTGTTGGAGACTAGGAAAACTTGTCAAAGACTAAGGAATTTTTATCTATCGGAGACTAGTTTTGCCTGTCAGAGACTAAGACTTACGTCATCAGAGACTAAGTCTAAAGGGGTCGGAGACTAAAGCTTATGTCATCGGAGACTTAAGTTAAAAGCATCAGAGACTAAGCTGACGTCATCGGAGACTAAGCCTTAAAGCATCAGAGACTAAATAACTCTATCGGAGACTACATAATCTGACGTCATCAGACACTAAAAGCACCAGAGACTAATTGATGACGTCACCAGAGACTAAAGATGAAGCATCAGGGACTAATCATGATTTATTTCCTGAAAGATACAGAGTTCGAATTGAATAAGGATTGTCTTCCACGTAAATCAAGATATTATTAAAGACGTAGCTGGTAAGGAAACTAACCAGAAATCTCTTCCTAATCAAAAAGGAAAGATTGTATTTGATTCGAATAAGGAAGCTGAATTTTATTCAGAATTAGGAACTGATTTAATAGTATTCAGTTTTAGACAGAAGCTGTAATTAGGTTTACAGAGAATTGTAATTTGAAGCTGTATAGGTTTTTCATAGTTTATATCTTTTCCTATACAGAATAGAAAAGAAGCTGTTGATCATATTTATTATGATTGTTAGAATTTGTAATCAATTGTGAAATCAATATAGCAATTGTTTATAAATTGATTTGAGTTCTTGTTCTTTATATTCCGCAAGAAAATTTAATTTCTTAAAGAACAAGTAATTCGAAAAGTATTCAAAGAACTTGTATTCAACACCCCCCCCCCCTTCTACAAGTTCTCGGCATCTCACTGGGAAAACACCTATTCTAAATCAATAATGATTCAGCTTCCTTATTCGAATCAAACACGATCTTTCCTTTTTGATTAGGAATAGATTTTTGGCTTGTTTCCTTACCAATAATATCTTGATCTACGTGGAAGACATTCCTTATTCAATTCGAACTCTGTATCTCATCAGAAAATAATTCACGACTAGTCCCTGACGACTTCAGTCTTTAGTCCCTGATTACGTCATCATTTAGTCTCTGATGATATCAGGTTGTGTAGTCTCTGATAGAGTTATTAGTCTCTGATGCTTTTAGGCTTAGTCTCCGATGACGTCAGCTTAGTCTCTGATGCTCTAGACTTAGTCTCTGATGACGTCAGCTTAGTTTCTGATGCACTAAGCTTAGTCTCTGATGACGTAAGCATTAGTCTCTAATAGGCAAAATCCTTAGTCTCCGATAAGTGTTGCCTTAGTCTCCGATAAGTGTTGCCTTAGTCTCCGATAAGCCTTTTTGTAATCTCTAATGGATCAAATACACATTTTGACTTGTTGAAGCTTTGATACAACTTTCCAGCAGTTATTTACATTTAAAGAATAAATCTATCTCTTTACAAAGAATAAATAAATTACAACCAAAGAGATAACTACTAGCTACAAAACTTCAGTGTTACTAATTAATACTTTCTGTACATTTGTAATCTAAGTAATCTAAAGACAATCATCATCAAATGATATAAAACCTAACAATCTCCCCCTAATTATGAATATCAGAATGATAAGCATAATTTAAAGGTTGATGATGATGTCAAAACTCAAAATTACTTAGAAAAAAAATAAAGAATTTCTAACTACAAATGTACCTGAACAATTTGTTTAGCTCCACCAAGACTCAGGTTTGAATCCTATCAGTTTGGCTTCAAAATAAAAATTACAGCTTATTCAACAATCAACATACCTTCTAACACAACAACTTTACCTTCTATTTTTCCTCAGCACTTCCAGCTTTTCTATCAACAGCATTCTCAGGATAATCTCTGTTTCTTCTTCTGCATCCTTGAGTAGACTGATAAATCCTTCAATGTGTCTCTAAGTGACACTGTTGATATCTCTGTTATAATTGAAGAAAACTTTCTCTCCATGGAAAGTGTCACATAATCTAAGAGGCTTAGGATCAACTTCTGGCACTGTGACCAAGTTATGTTTCACCTTCTGGATTTGGCTTCGAAAATCCTTCTTGAGATCAGAAGTCTCAAGTACTACAGTTAGCAACCACTCCAAATCTTCTTCAGTTTGTCCCTCCAAGGCTGGCCTCTCAAATTTCAAAGATTCTCCATCTTTTAGAAAGACATGGAGCAGTTCTTTGTTATTTTTACCCTTGATTAGATTTATATTCTTTGTACTCTTTTTTAGGGCTTTGATAATTTCATCTGTGCTAGCCATTTCAACCTTGTAAGATTTCCTTGATGGAACTGTTCGTGGTTTTGTTAGTCCACTCACAGCCACTAAGGCAATCTCGGTTGGCCTTGGAGGTTCTTGAGATGTAGGCTTTTTGATGAATTATTTAGTCACAACTTTCTTTACAGATTCCTGGACCAAAGACCTTCTTCTCGATTTCTTCTCTACCTCTTCCATCTCCTTATTTTTCTTTTTGGTGATGGCTACTTTCTATGCACTTGACCTTCTTGCAGAGATTTTCCTTTTCTTTGCCTCCTCCTTCTCCCTTGTTGTTGCCATGTCCTCCTCCTCTTGTAGTTTCTGAGCTAGTAAAGCATCAGCTTCAATTAGTTTCTACTCTTGAGGATAAACTAACTCTACTTTCCCATCCACTATCAATTCAACTGGAGTGGGAAAGTGAGCAATCTTCATGGCATCCCCCAATAGCTTGGGTTGTCCTGGTTGAAAAGATATTTGTTTATTTTGTTCTTCAACCATGACTCCCTTGTCTTTGTCCTTTGTTATGCTTGGGGCTTGTGCAGTGGAAGGAGAAGCTGTTGCTGTTGTTGTTGCTTTTGTTGTTGGTGGTGGTGGTGGTTGTGTTGTTGTTGTTGACTTTGTAGCTGCTTTAAGATCAAAATGTTTCTTCAAAATTCTGTCAAACATTGCTTGCAATTCTGCATCAAGGACTGGAACAAATTTTGGTTGCAGTTTTGGTACAGGAACATGTTTGGAATGACCACTCTCCCCCTTTTTGACATCAGCATCTTTAGGTTGTGAGGAGGTGGCCAAGTGTGAAATTGCCTGTAGCAGGAGTTGCTCCATTTTGTCTTGTTTTTGAAGGAGGAATTGGACATTAGCTTCAAGGGCTTGAAGTTTACTATCAGTTTTGGACTTGTCTTTGATGATAGTATCAATTGAAGTGATAGTCCTCCATGGCAAGTGTCCTTTATACCACCTCCTTATTTTTCTTGTTTCCAACTCCATCCTTTCCTCCATTCTTTTTACTGCACCATTTAAGCTAGTAACCAAGAAGTGGTGAAACTTTGTATGTTTCTTATCCACCTTGGTTACTTCTTATAGAATGTCTTTGATTGATGGTGTAGCTGCATTTGACCTAATGTTGGTCACATAGTCCTACCTTAGTTGGGCAGCTGCATCCTCAAGAGAGTTTGTGTAGTTTGCATCAAGCCAAACATCCACATTCTCCTCTTCAGGTTCTTTAGACACAAGGTCATTTGCAAGCCCTGTCTTCAATGTAGAAATGTGGTCTTGTCTTTGTTGTAGACCATATAAGAGTTCAAAGTCTGCATTGGACATTTCAGATAGAACATGTAATGCTGCATCCCCTGTGCTTGAGCTGGTCCCAATTTCTTCTGTTTGGATTGTAGTGGAGGGAGCAGAAGAAACTTGATCTTTTGGTGTGGTGGTTTCAACAGGTTTTAAAAATGCACCTGCTGAAAATTTTTCTCTTTTATTTTCTTCAAGGATCTCATCCTTGCTCACACCCTCTCCTTTTGCCTGGGGTTGGGCACCCAGCTTCTCTATCTCTCCTTTTTCCAAGCTTTCTAAAGCTTGACTCTCTTGTATGTGTATGTCCTCTACTTTTTCCAAGTCAGGAGCCTGACTCTAACTAATTATTCTCACATCCTCACTCATATGGGTCTGTACATTCTGTCCTAAAGAAGTGAGGGGTAAAGGAGAATTACTTGTGACTGCATAGAGAGTGGGTTCCCTTTGTGTTTCTGGGGCTAGGGATCTCTCCATGGAATGAGTTTGAGAGCTTGTCATGAGTATTGGCTCCTCTTGGGAAAAATCAAGAAGATGTAAATTTGTAGTATCAAAACAATCAAGAATATTAGAAAAAGGAGACGAATGTACAGTTTGGAGTGTTGGTTGTTCCTCAGACATTGAAAATTGAGGAACATCAATAGATGACTCTGTGTGTGCACTCCTGGTGTCACTCTTTTCTTGTATTTTCTCTCTTTGTGGTTCCTCTTGTTGGTGAACAAGAGGTTGTGTAGACTCTGTACAGGTTGTTCCTGGTTGGGAACTTTCTTCAATGTCAACATCCTTTTGGGAGGATATTGACAGTTCACTGTTTTTCCTTATAACCTCTATTGCCTTTTGGGAAGCAATGAATTCCTTTAGGCTTAGGGTTAGAACTCTCTTCTTTCTCTAAGGTGCCACCTCAGCTTCTTTATCTCCCTCAGCCTCACTTACTCCCTCAATTATTTTTCTTTTTATTGGGAGCTTTTTGGCTATCTTTGGTTTTGCAACCATAGTCTTTTGGGAGACTGTGGAGGGGGCTTGTGATTGTTGTTGTGAAGTGGTTGGAGGATTAATAGGGATTTGTTGATCAGTATCCTCAAAATTTGACAAAGAATAAAGGTTCGAAAGCCTATCAATGAGAGTAGATCTCATGACAGGAGGGAAAAATAAAGGAACCTTTACCTTTGCAGATTTGTGCTTCACATAAGTAAAAATTCTTTTACTCTACAAAACAGTTGGTATAACTTGCATTCCAGTAATATGAAGGTTAGGTATTAGATAATATGCAATCATCATCAAAAACCTAGCATAATAAATTTTATTTTTATTACCGGATTTAAGTTTTACCAAAAGATTTTGCAGAATTAAAAGCCCAATGTTTAGATGTCTATCATACAACACACTGAAAGCAATTTGTTGAGTGAGTGTAGTGATAGCATCATAGCCACTGCATTTAGAAGTGAAAGCTTTTGTAATAATGTCAAAGAACAGTGACCACTCCTGCCTTAGATGGGGTCGTGTGATAGACCCAACAGAAACAATTTTTGAGGAATAATGTAAATTTTTAAACATAGCAAAAATTTCTTCATCAGAGGCAGGAGAATCAAAGTTTTCATACATAGGTAAATGTAAAGCATTATTAACAACAGTATGATAGATATGATAAACAGTATTATCATACCTGAAATTTACCACAGGAGAGTCAGCATCCTCGTCCTAGACAGTAGTAGTGGACCACATAGTCGTGATAACTTCAGTGACTTGTGTGGGAGCTTCGTATATGGCATAGGAAAGTGTGGAGTTTTGAAGAAAATCCATGAAAGGGTGGTATTGTGCTTCAAATTCATGCTTGTCAGCCACCCCTGCATGGTTAGTCTTGATGATATCAAAGTCTCCAAACTTAAAGCATACTGTTTTGGCCGCCATTGAAGAGATCTGTGTGACTTTGAAGAATTTCTTTGTAAAAAAGGTTAAATTGCAGAGTGTTTGTAGAGAAAATAATTTTAGAGCTTGAGAGTTTGTGATTGCAAAGGTGTTTGAATTTACTTTTATCAAAGTGTTAGAAACGTTTGCAATTCAAAAGATAGTGAACCGTTTTCGATCGTGGGTATGAGTAACTACCGGATTACTCTCAATCGGAGATTGCCCTAATCTCTGATATGTTCACTCATAAGAGACTAGTCCCGATTAGTCTCCGATAGTTCATTTTTGATTGAGTTAGAGACTAATCAAAAACACTGTCGGGGACTAAGGTAGTCTCCGATAGTTCATTTTTGATTGAGTCGGGGACTAATCAAAAACACTGTCGGGAACTAAGATAGTCTCCGATAGTTTAATTTTTAATTAAGTCGGGGACTAATTAATAACACTGTCGAGGACTAAGATAGTCTCCGATAGTTCAATTTTTAATTAAGTCGGGGACTAATTAAAAACACTGTCGGGGTCTAAGATAGTCTCTTTCTCTTAAGCTTTCAGGGACTAAGAAAATGTAGTCCCTGCTACAATTTTGTTTTTCAAAACATTTCCAACAATCAAGTTAATGATTATTAGCTTCAAAAAATTCTATTTTATTAAACCAGCTTCAACTAGAAATTAAATTCTAGCTACTAAAATTTCTGTTCACAAGAACAACTGCAATCTAGAAATTGAATTCTAGTTTTTAAAATTCTGTCCATTAAGAATAGCTTCAATCTAGAAATTAAATTCTAGCTTCTTAAATTCTGTCCATTAAAGAACAACTTCAGTTTCCAAAATTTAAATTCTAGCTTCTTACAACTAAATAACTTGTTTTCTCAGATTTTAATCAATTTTTAGAGACATAATTCAACATTCCTAACTCATAGACTAATCTAGAAAATGTAGATTCATATAAAGGCTTTGTAAATATGTCTACAAGTTGTTTATCAGTTGTAACACAGTGCAATTCAATATTTCCTTCACTTATATGTTCTCTTATGAAGTGATATCTAATATCTATGTGTTTTGTTCTTGAATGTTGTACTTGATTTTCTGTTATAGCTATGGCACTTGTATTATCACAATAGATAGGAATTTTGGATAATGACATACCATAGTCTAGGAGTTGATTTTTGATCCATAAGATCTGAACACAACAACTCCCAGCTGCAATATATTCAACTTCTGCTGTTGAAGTAGAAACTGAATTTTATTTCTTGCTAAACTAAGAAACAAGTTTGCCTCCAAGAAGTTGGCAGCTTCCACTTGTGCTTTTCCTGTCAAGCTTGCAACCTGCATAGTCAGCATCTAAATAACCAATTAGTTTAAAATCAGATTCTTTGGGATACCATAAACCAAGGTTTGGGGTACCCTTTAGATATCTGAGTATTCTTTTTACAGCAATCAAATATGACTCTCTAGGGTCAGCTTAAAATCTAGCAGATAAACATAAACATGTACCAAACATTATATCAGGTCTACTTGCAGTTAGATATAAAAGAGAGCCTATTGTGCCTCTATAGCTAGTAATATCAATTTTCTTTCCTTTTAAATCTTTATCTAGCTTACTGGCGGTGGGCATGGGTGTTTTTGCAGATCCACAATCAACCAAGTCATATTTTCTCAATAAGTCTTTGATATACTTTGACTGACTGATAAATATTCCATCAATTGATTGTTTTATTTGCAATCCTAAGAAAAATGTTAAGTCTCCCATCATACTCATTTCATATCTAGACTGCATTAGTTTTGAAAAATTTTTACAAATTTTTTCATTTGTAGAACAAAATATAATATCATCTACATATATTTGCACAAGTATAATGTCAGAGCCTTGCTTTTTATAAAATAAAGTTTTATCTATGATACCTCTAACAAATTTATTTTCAAGTAAAAATTGAGATAAAGTATCATACCAGGCTTTTGGTGTTTGTTTTAAGCCATAAAGTGCTTTGTCTAACCTATAGACATGATTTGGAAGTTTGGAGTCCACAAAACCTGGGGGTTGGCAAACATAGACTTCCTCTTCCAATTTACCATTTAAGAAAGCACTTTTGACATCCATCTAGTACACCTTGAAGTTCTTGTAGGCTGCAAAAGCCAAGAAGATTCTTATTGCTTCAAGTCTTGCTACTGGTGCAAAGGTTTCATCATAATCAATTCCTTTTTCTTGAGAATATCCTTTTGCAACCAGTCTTGCTTTATTCCTTGTAATTGTACCAGTTTCATCCAATTTATTTCTGAAGACCCATTTGGGACCTATAATTGATCTATTCCTCGGTTTGGGTACCAATCTCCAGACTTTGTTTCTTGTGAATTGGTTTAACTCCTCTTGCATGGCTATTATCCAGTCAGGATCTTGAAGTGCTTCCTCAATTTTCTTTGGCTCAATCTTTGAAAGAAAACGAAGATATAAGCATTCATTTTGAGTTGCACTTCTAGTCTTGACTCAATCCTCTAGACTTCCAATAATCAAATCTGGTGTGTGGTCTCTCAACCATGGAATTGCATGAGGCAGATTTGACCTTGAAGTGGAGGCTTCATTTTCTAGATTGATTTTGTCCAATCTAGCTTCATGATCAGAGACTGCTCCCCCTAAACCATTGACTTCTTCATTGTTAGCTCCCCCTGAGCTGTTTATCTCTATAGTCTCTGATTGTGGATCAGTGACACTAGTCCCTGGTGAACCATTAGTCTCTGATGATATACAAATGTCACCAGTTTCTTGTGTTTCATTTGATTCTAATACTCTAGTCTCTGATAAAGTATTAGTCCTTGGTACTTCATGCACAACTGTTAACTCCCCCTTAATTATGTAGGGATCATTACTATCTTGGGGTTTTTCAGTAGTCTCTGATGGATGTTCCCATGCATCCAAATCATTCTCAAAACTGAGAGGTTCATGCAATCCTTGTCCAATCATTCCTGGAATTTTTCTATCATCAAATACAACTTGTATTGATTCCACAATGACTTTTCTGTTTAGATTATATACTCTGTATGCCTTGCTTGATAGAGAATAACCTAAGAAGATTGCCTCATCAGACTTGTTGTCAAATTTTGCTCTTGTCTCTGATGAATCTCTCAGTACAAAGCACTTACAACCAAACACATATAAAAACTTGAGAGTCCATGTGTAGCAACTGTAAAGGGTTAGTGATTGATGTTGCTGGTTTGCTCTTGAATGATACACTTCTTTGTTTCCCTTTCTGGCATGAATTACACAATCCATCTTGTGTAAACTCCAATTGTGGAATGCCAGCTACCAATTCTTTCCTCACTAGCTTGTTGATATTCTTGAAGTTCAAGTGGGAAAGCTTCTTGTGCCAAAGTCAACTTCATCAGTTAAAGCTTTGCTGTAGAGACATGTGATTTGATCAAAGGAAGAGATAAGGTTTGCAACATACAAATTTCCTTTTCTTTTCCCTGTCAATACCACATTATCAGATTCTTTGTCACACCCAACCCAAGCTTTGATCTTCTTTGAAGGTGACATTGAATCCCTTATCACATAGTTGACTCACACTCAGTAAATTGTGCTTTAAGCCATCAACTAGTGCTACTTCAATGAAGATGACATCTCCATGTTCAACACTCCCATAACCCTTAGTATGGCCTTTGTTGTCATCTCCAAAAGTGACTTTTGGGCCACTTTTCTCTTCATACTGTTTTAGCAGGGACTTATCTCCAGTCATGTGCCTTGAACAACCACTGTCCAAGTACCATGTTTTCTTCTTTTTGCCTTGCACAATAAAGAGTAACTGGTTAGAAATTTTTTGGACCCAGACTTTCTTTGGTCCTTTCTAACTAGTTGTAGACTCAAGACTTGACTCAGATTGAGTTGATTGTCTTTTAGCATTTTTGACTTTAATTGGACAATCACTAGTCTTGCTATCTTTTTGTGAGAGACTGCCAAGCTTAGAATTTTCACAGTTAATGCAAAGATGATTTAACCTTTTTACAGTTGATTTATCTTTTATTATCTTTGAAGGAATTTTATAGGAATTTTATTTTTGCTCCTACAATGAACAACTATGTGGTTGGGGTTACCACATACATGACATGTCTTTCTAGGAGCATCGGGCATTCTAGCATAATTTGTGTATTTATTAATACCTATCTTTCCATTCCTATTTTTCTTATTTCTGCTAGACTCCATTAATGTTTCAGCCTTTTTCATAGGAATATTTTCCAATTTTTTGTTTAATTGAGTCTTTGTCATGAACCCAATGTTTAATATTTTATTTTCACTCTTATCAACAACATTCACTGTCTTTTGATCAATCTTTGATTTTGTAGTAATTTGTTGATTTTGAGTGTTAATAAATTTGGATTCATTGACAGGAGAGACAAAATTAATCCTTTTCAAAATACTTGGCTTACTTGTAGAGGAGTTAGCAGCTTCAATTAGATCGTTTAAATCTGAACTCTTGTCTAGATATTCATCATAACCTAGTCCAGATTTTTGACCTATCGTTTGACATTCTACCAAGTCTGTCAACTTTTTAGAGGAAGTATTCCACTGTTTAATCTTAGCTTGAGCATTTTCAAGTTGCTCGACTAAGTAATATTCCCTCTTTTTCAAAGCATCAATCATATGATGAGCTTTGTTTAAGTCAGACTTGATAGTGTCAAATTGTATCAATCTCTCTTCAAAAAATTTGTTTCTTCTCAAGAGAAGGTCATGTGATTCTTTTACATTAGTATGTTCAATTGTTAATGATCTAAAACTAACATGCAAATCAGACATATCTTTTTGTATACTTTCAATACTAGATTTATCAATTAAGTTAAGCACATTAAAATTCTGAGTTGCATCACATACCTTTGTAGAATAACTTGACTCGTCACTTCGAGCCATTAGGGCAAAGTTGACAATTTCCTCCTCAGAGTCACTGTCAATCCAATCCTTGCCCTCAGTAATCAAGGCTTTGCTTTTTGATTTGAACTTCTTGTCAGCAAAGTCATTCCCCGTTTTCCTTGATTTTTCATCCTTAGATCTGTCACTAGATCTAGGCTTCCTGCACTCATTGGCAAAGTGCCCTAACCCATCACAGTTATAACATCTGATTTTCTTCTTGTCAAAGGTCACTGTTTGACCTTCACATTTAGGGTTAGGCTTCCTTGATGACTTTCTTCCTTTTCTACCAGCTTTAAATTTCTTGAACTGTTTGACCATGAATGCCATGAATTCCTCCATGTCATCATTAGTATCCAATTCATCTTCCTCGTCAGTCGAGCTTGCATTGGAAGTTTCATCATCAAGCTTCTCTTGAGACTTGCTTGTCTCAACCATTAACGCAACTCCTTTGTCCCTTCTATGCATGCGTTGTCGTTGCTCTACTTCAAGTTCATATATCTTTAAATTTTCGTAGAGCCTGTCCAGTGTGAGTATGTCTAAGTCATGAGCCTCCCTTACTGCAGTAGTCTTTGGATCCCAACTTGGTGGAAGAGATCTCATGAACTTAGTGTTGACATTCTCATTATCATAGGACTTTCCAAGTATTTTCAAGTCATTGAGCAAAGTATTGAACCTGTCATAGACTGACGTTATTGGTTCGCCAGGCTTTGCTTGAAAGAACTCATATTGTTGTGTCAACAATGACCTTTTGTTCTTTCGGACTTGGTCAGTCCCTTCACACAGGACTTTGATGGTGTCCCAGATTTGCTTAGATATTGTGCAGTTAATGATGCTTGTGAACATATTTTTGTCAATACCATTGTAAAGTATGTTCATAACTTTAGCATCTTTTAACACTTGCAACTTGTCTTCATTTGTATAATCACTTTCAGGAGCAAGTTCAATGTGTTTAGCAACAACAGATCCATCAATAGTTTTAGCAGGAACAAATTTCCTGGGAAGATAAGGACCTTTTTCAATCCTTTCAATATAGTCAGGATCTGTTGCTCTCAAGTGCATCTACATCTTTTGTTTCCACATAGGATATTCTTCTCTTTTAAGAATAGGAATCCTAGTACCACCATCACGACTGCCTGCATATGCCATTATGCTAGAGCTGCTTGTTTCATCGTTAGCCATCTCTTGGAACGTGTTAATTGAGTAATTTCAATTAAAGCCTCTGATACCAATTGTTTTCCCTGTGAGATAGCCAAGAACTTGTAGACGGGGGGGGGGGGGGGGGGTTTGAATACAAGTTCTTTGAATTCTTTTTTGTTACTTGTTCTTTAAGAAATTAACTTTTCTTGTGGAATATAAAGAACAAGAACTCAAATCAATTTATGAACAATTGTTTTTATTGCATTAACAATTTATTACAAATTCTAACAATCATAACAATATGATCATCAGCTTCTTTTCTTTTCTGTATAGTAAAGATACAAACTATGAAAACCTATACAACTTCAAAATTACAATTCTCTGTAAACCTTGTTACAGCTTCTCAAAACTGAATTACTCAGTTTCCTATTCTAAATCAATAATGATTTAGCTTCCTTATTCGAATCAAACACGATCTTTCCTTTTTGATTAGGAACAGATTTCTGGCTTGTTTCCTTACCAGCTACATCTTTAATAATATCTTGATCTACGTAGAAGACATTCCTTATTCAATTCGAACTCTGTATCTCATCAGAAAATAATTCACGACTAGTCCCTGACGGCTTTAGTCTTTAGTCCCTGATTACGTCATCATTTAGTCTCTGATGACGTCAGGTTGTGTAGTCTCCGATAAAGTTATTAGTCTCCGATGCTTTTAGGCTTAGTCTTTGATGACATAAGCATTAATCTCTAATAGGCAAAATCCTTAGTCTCCGATAAGTGTTGCCTTTGTAAGGACTCAACTCGAATAACAAATAAACAGCAAATACAACTCAAATGCCATACTTAACAAGTCATTAAATTCAGCATCAAACAATCTGAAATATTAGACTCTTCTAAACAACATAAACACAACCTATTATACAAAACATATCTTTATACAATACAAGCCCAAAATCCTAATCAGCCCTGAAATATACATTCTAAGAAAAACTATATGCACAAATGGACTGGAGAGAGAGAGTGTGATCACGGCTTCCCGACCTCTGTTGCGTCGAAGTAAGCACAAAGCTGCAAAACAGCTCAAAAGCTATACCGCACAACCTGAAAAATTTAGCGCTTTATATGAGTCGCAACTCAATGACTAAACCCCACACATATCATACAATTTACATATATAATTCATATAACTCAAATCAATTCAGGTATATCAAATATGCAATGCTATATTCTCTTCTTTTTCCGGTAGTGGCTTGATGTGTCAGAGTATTGCCCCGGTAATTCCTGTATACAGATCACAAAGATCTTTCCAATAACCAACAATATGAACCCGTAGGTTTAATCAAATAAATTGCTGGTCAGCCAGTATGATAGAATGGATCCCAGAGGTGGCTCATACGGGTTTTCACCTCGTACAGCACTTAGTCCACCTATTTTCTCATGTAACCAATATAACCAATATATTTGCAAATACCTGAACACATCAGCCATACCATTTCCTTTAAGTCATATGAAATCAAATGCACAATATACATATAGTTCTCATTTCAATTCAGTACCCATAGCTCATATACATAATTCCTCATATTGATAACATTCCAAATATAGTTCGGATCATTACAATTACCAATAGCACATATTTTCAGCTTGTACACCAAACTGTCAATTACACATTTAATTCATCAAACACAACAAGTAATCCCATATAGACATGATACAATAAGCAAACAATCATATATCATCCAAGATACACAAATATAACACATAAGTATACCATGGGTTTACTCACAAATTCAGCGAAACTAACGCTGTTGACCTCCCCTCTCGCTGCCCCCGAAGTTCTCTTCTCCTATAGCACATATTGACATGTTTAAAACTCATTCACCATGCATAAGTACCAATCTATATGCATGAAACATGGCTATGATGCATGATGTAAGCTAATTTCAGCAGAAACTAAGTGCAGCAGCAACTGTTTTTCTAGCCCAACTGAAACAATTTGAAAACTCTATTACCTTAACATCTAATAACTCCAATATGCTACTAAAGTGCAGGTTATTAAACACAAAAGAATGGAAGGAAAGAACTCACTTTGATCAGATGCAAGAACTACACATTTAATAAATCTGCTATGCTAAAAATCTGCTCTCCCCTGTTCTCTTATGGTTTTCAGCCTTCCTAAGTGTTCTCCAGCCGAAAATGGGACTGCTCCCCTTGTTCTAGTGGCTTCTTGTTTAGTCCAAATTAAGCATGAGGTGGCAAGGTGCTTAATTTGGTCCAATAAGAATTGTCCAGCCTTTTTCACTTGAAGACAAAGCCTACTACAGCCCAAAAATAGTGCAGAATTCCAGCCTAATACAGCCAAAAAGTAGTGCAGATTTCTACTTTTCTACTAAGGGTCTCAACTAATATGTATTTGCGAAATGGCACAAAAGCTTCATAGTACCCGCTAATTAACCCCTTGAACGAAATCTGCATTTTTGATATCCTAACTCTCCTTTTAAAAGCGTTCTAATTAAGCTTGCTTTCTAAATGATGTATTCTTAATCTATATGGACTGATATATCATTATTTATGCAATATAAAACAATGAAAGTGTCAAATATCAAGTGGAATGCATGTTCACGAATATGCGATTTGGGACACGGATGTGACAGCCTTAGTCTCCGATAAGCCTTTTTGTAAACTTTGATGGATCAAATACACATTTTGACTTGTTGAAGCTTTGATACAACTTTCCAGCAGTTACTTACATTTAAAGAATAAATCTATCTCTTTACAATGAATAAATAAATTACAACCAAAGAGATAACTACTGGCTACAAAACATCAGTGTTACTAATTAACACTTTCTATACATTTGTAATCTAAGTAATCTAAAGACAATCATCATCAAATGTTATAAAACCTAACAGAAGAAGAAAGATGGATCAATGAGATTACGCATTGATTATAGAGAGTTATACAAGGTGACGGTAAATAATCGATATCCACTACCGAGGATCAATGACTTGTTTAACCAACTCAAAGATACAAAGTACTTCTTGAAGATCGACTTGAGTTTGGGATAACATCAATTGTAGATCAAAGCTGAAGTCATCTCAAAGTTGACATTTACGACTCGATATGGCCATTATGAATTCCTGGTAATGCCATTCAGACTCACAAATGCCCCAGCTGCTTTCATGGATCTAATGAATTGAGTTTTTAAGCCACAACTGGATAAGTTCATCATTGTGTTCATCGACAACATTCTCATATACTCCAAGATGGAAGAAGAACACGCCGAGCATTTGAGAATGGCATTTGAGATGCTGAGACGTGAAAGACTCTACGCCAAATTCTCGAAGTGCGAATTCTGTCTTAGGGAAGTAAGATTTTTGGGTCACATGAATAACGAGCATGGTGTGTCTGTGGACCCCATGAAGATCGAAGTTATCACTCATTGGCCGCATCTAAAGACTCCTAGTGAAGTATGGAGCTTCTTGGGATTAGCAGGCTACTACCGCAGATTCGTTCAGGACATTTCCAAATTGGCAATTCTGTTGACAAATCTGACAAGGAAAATGATAAAGTATGTATGGACCCCAGAATGTGAAAGAGCTTCCAAGAGCTGAAGAAGAGGTTGACTACTACACCAGTGCTGAACTTACCAGATGACAAAGGAAACTTCGTCGTCTATAGCGATGCTTCACTGAATGGACTAGGAGCTGTCCTGATGCAACATGGCAAAGTCATTGCCTATGCATCTCGACAATTGAAGGACTGCGAGAAATGATATCCAACTCATGACATAGAGTTAGCTACTATCGTTTTTGCAATAAAAATTTGGAGACACTACTTGTACAGGGAGAAATGTGAGATCTATATTGACCATAAAAGCTTTAAGTACATATTCACACAAAAGGAGCTGAACATTAGACAAAGGCGATGGTTGGAGTTAATCAAGGACTATGACTGTTCAATCAACTATCACCCTGGTAAGGCAAATGTGGTGGCTGATGCACTAAGCAGACGAGAGAAATCTGACGTGATGATAGTTCAGGAAGAGATAAGGATTGATTTGGAGAGATTACAACTGAACGTTATCACAACAAGCCAGCGATGGGAAATTGAAGAAGACAACTATTGGACATAATCAAGACAACTCAAGAGGACTTTGTAGAAGAAAGAGAAAAGCTGATTAGATGAGGAGATGGAAAATGTCGAATCCATGATGATGGTTTATTGAGATTTGAGGATAGAATCAGGATTTCGACAAGAGTGGAGTTGAAAAAAGAATTACTATAAGAGACTCACAACTTCAGATTCTCTGTACATCTAAGAGGGACAAAGATGTACCAAGATTTGAAGCAAAATTTTTGGTGGCCAAATATGAAGAGAGAGTTAGCCAAATGGGTTAATACATGCCTCACTTGTCAAAGGGTCAAAGCTGAACATCAAAGGCTGAGTGGACTGCTACAATCCTTGGATATCCCAGAATGTAAATGGGAATACATAACAATGGACTTCGTTGTTGGACTACCGACAACACTGAAGGGAGCTAACGCAATATGGGTAATAGTGGATAGGTTAACCATGCCTGCTCAGTTTTTGTCCATCAAGGATAACTACAAGATGGATCAGTTAGTCAAGCGGTATGTGAAGGAGATTCTAAGCCGACATGGAGTACCGATCTCGATTGTGTCAGATTGTGATCCGCGTTTCACGTCCAGATTTTGGCGTAGCTTTCAAGATTATTTGGGGACACGATTGGATATAAGTACTGCATTCCACCAGCAGACTGATGGACAATCCGAATGGACAATTCAAACTTTGGAAGACATGTTGAGGGCATGTTCATTAGACTTTGGTGGTAACTGGGATGAACATCTACCGCTCATTGAATTCGCCTACAACAACAGTTTCCACGCAAGCATGGTATGGCCCCATTCGAAGCCTTATATGGCAGGAAGTGCAGGACACCGTTATTTTGGAACGAAGTTAGAGAAAGAAGACTTGAGGGACCAGAGATGGTTCAAAAGACTGAAGATGCAATCAGAGTCATTCGACAGAGAATAAAAGCTGCACAAGACCTACAGAAGCTATACATAAACCGACATTGGAAGGATCAAACATTAGAAGTCGGAGGTCATGCATTGCTGAAAATTTTGCCATGGAAGGGCATCATGCGTTTCGGACAAAAGGGGAAACTAAGCGCCCGCTACATTGGGCCTTTTGAGATACTTTGTCGCGTTGGTGAAGTAGCCTACCAATTGGCACTACCCCCAGCCTTGGGGCACGTGCATGATGTTTTTCATGTGTCAGTACTTCGACCCTATAAAAGGGATCATGCTGGCATCATTGATTACCAGCCGATTGAGCTTCAGCCAGATTTACGCTATGAAAAGATTCCAGTGCAAATCCTAGATCGACAAGTTAAGATTCTAAGAAATAAGGAGATTCCCTCCGTAAAAGTATTATGGAGGAATCACAATGTTGAAGAAGCTACGGGGAATTAGAAGAAATGATGATGCAAAAGTACCCCCATATTTTTCACTAGTCAAGTTTCGAGGATGAAACTTATTTTGGGGGGGGAGGATGTGAGAACCCGAAAAATAAGATGAATTTTGTTGTTTGATTTATTTTATGTATGAGGGTTTAAATTATTTTATTTTATTATTATATTTGTTAGTATTTTTGGTATGAATAATAAATTCATATGTTAAAAGAAATTTTATGACAATGTGATGTCCAAAGGTTTATAAATATATTTTTGAACTTAAGGCCTTAAATGATTATTTTATTCATGTTTTATATAGAGTAAGTGTATTTCTCACGTGGGGAAGGATTTCACGCTACAGTGCCCATTTTTAAACCAAAGACAACAGTGAGACAAGAGTATTAATTACACTATGTCAGGATTGAGAGCACGTGACCCATCAAACTAGCTAATCTACTCCAATAGTACACCAGATTGTTAGCTATGATTGATGATTGACTGACTACGAGCCATTAAGGCAAAGTTGACAACTTCTTCATTAGAGTCGCTGTCAATCCAATCTTTTCCCTCAGTTATCAAGGCTTTGCTCTTGGATTTATCTTTCTTGTCAGCAAAGTCTTTCCTTGATTTTTCATCCTTAGATCTATCACTAGATCTAGGCTTCCTGCAATCATTGGCAAAGTGCCCTAACCCATCACAGTTGTAGCATCTTATCTTTTTTAAGTCGAAGGTGACTTTTTGACCTTCACGTTTTGGGTTAGGCTTTCTTGATGATTTTCTTCCTTTCCTGCTGGCCCTAAATTTCTTGAACTGTTTGACCATGAATGCCATAAATTCCTCTATGTCATCATCAGAGTCCAGTTCATCTTCCTGATCAGTCGAGCTAGCATTGGAAGATTCCTCATCAAGCTTCTCTTGAGATTTACTTGTCTCAACCATCAACGCAGCTCCTTTATCTCTGCCATGCATGCGTTGTCGTTGCTATACTTCAAGTTCATATGCCTTTAAATTCCCATAGAGCTTGTCCAGTGTGAGTATGTCCAAGTCATGAGCCTCTCTTATTGCCGTTGTCTTTGGATCCCAACTTGGTGGGAGAGATCTCATGAACTTGGTGTTTATATCCTCATTATCATAAAACTTTCCAAGTATTTTCAAATCATTGAGCAAAGTGTTGAACCTGCCATATACTGATGTTATTGATTCACCAGGCTTTGTTTGAAAGAACTCATATTGTTGTGTCAACAATGATCTTTTGTTCTTTCGTACTTGGTCAGTCCCTTCACACAGGACTTTGATGGTGTCCCAGATTTGCTTTGATGTAGTGCAGTTAATGATGCTTGTGAACATATTTTTATCAATTCCATTGTAAAGTATGTTCATCACCTTAGCATCCTTTAACACTTGCAACTTGTCTTCGTTTGTGTAATCACATTCTGGAGCAAGTTCAAAGTGTTCTGCAACAACAGATCCATCGACAGTTTTAGCAGGAATAAATTTCCTAGGTAGATAGGGACCCTTCTCAATCCTATCAATATAATCTGGATCTGTTGCTCTCAAGTGCATGTACATCTTTTGCTTCCACATTGGATATTCTTCTCGTTTAAGAATAGGGATTCTAGTACCACCATCACGACTTCCCGCATACGCCATTATGCTAGAGCTGCTTGCTTCATCATTGGCCATCTCTTGGAACGTATTAATTGAATAAATTCAATTACAGGCTCTGATACCAATTGTTTTCCCAGTGAGATGCTGAGAACTTGTAGAACGGGGGGTTGAATACAATTTCTTTTAATCTCTTTTCAAATTGTTTTGTTCTTTTAAGAAATTAAACTTTCTTGCGAAATATAAAGAACTAAAACTCAAATCAATTTATAAACAATTGCTATATTAATTTCACAACTGATTACAAATTCTAACAACCATAATAAATACGATCATCAGCTTCTTTTCTATTATGTATAGGAAAAGATACAAACTATGAAAAACCTATACAACTTCAAAATTACAATTCTCTATAAACCTAATTACAGCTTCTCTAACAACTGAATTATCATTAACTCAGTTCCTATTCTGAATAAAAATCAGCTTCCTTATTCGAATCAAATACAATCTTTCCTTTTTGATAGGAACAGATTTCTAGTTAGTTTCCTTACCAGCTACGTCTTCAATAATATCTTGCTTTACGTGGAAGACATTCCTTTTTAATTCGAACTTCATATTTCTCAGGAATTAAATCTCGATTAGTCCCTGACGCTTTATCTTTAGTCTCTGGTGACGTCATTACTAGTCTCCAGTGCATTTAGTCCCTGATGACGTCAGCTTGTGTAGTCTCCGATAGGATTATTTAGTCTCTGACGCGTTAAGGCTTAGTCTCTGATGACGTCAGCTTAGTCTCTGATGCTTTTAACTTTAGTCTCCGATGACGTAAGCTTTAGTCTCCGACTCCTTTAGACTTAATCTCTGATGACTTAAGTCTTAGTCTCTGATAGGCAAAACTAGTCTCCGACAGATAAAATCTTTTTAGTCTCTGACCAGTTCAACTAGTCTCCGATAAGCCTTTTTGCTCTAACGGATCAAATACACATCTTGACTTTCTGAAGCTTCGATACACCATTCCAGCAGTTACTTACAAATAAGAAATATTTATATCTCTTTACAAAGAATGAATGAATTACAAACAAAGAGATAACTACTAGCTACAAAACTTCAGTGTTACTAATTAACACTTTCTATACATTTGTACTCTAAGTAATCTAAAGACAATCATCATCAAATGTTCTAAAACCTAACATGAACATACTAGGTTCATTCACTTCCAAAAGTATAACTTAATGCATGCTTTTAACATCTGGTATTAATGCCATTTATTTCAAAGCTACCCAAGATAAGAGTAAGATTTGTTGGTAGCCACCTAGTAGACAACGTTTAACTACCGAACATTTCTTTTTATCAGTAAAGAAAACACCATGCTTGAGTTTTCTTCAACCTGAGTCCTTGAGGTTTAGCAGTGTCTATAAGTTTTGGTAGACGATAAGAATGTTACACACTGTAGAAGAGACGTTGAGAGTTGCCCTAGTCATGGTCACCTGGTGATAACACCACCTGGAGTCCAGCATGGGATCTTTGGGGACTGTCACACAATTTTTGACAGTACCTGAAGCCCTGCCCGGGATTTTTGGGGCTGCCACATTATCCCCTATTGAAGTCAGTCTAACTTATCCCCTGATGCTGACATCACTTTATCCTCCGATGATGGGCCTTATCCCCTGATGCAGGTTTTCATAACTTTAGTACTTCATTAGTGATAACAGTTACTGCAACCCTTGTAGAATTTTGATGATCCTTTGGGTTCATTTGGTGTTGATAATTCTGATGTAGCTTTGGAAAAAATGATTAATCTCGCATTGAAAGATATAACTTTGGATTTATTTTCCATTGATACTTATGGTGGACATTGGTTAGGAAATGCTACAAGGGTTGTAGTGACTTTAATCACTAACAAAGTATTAAAGTTATGAAAACCTGCATCAGGGGATAAAGCCCATCATTGAAGGATAAAGTGACATCAACGTCAGGGGATAAGTTGGACTGACGTCATTAGGGGATAATGTGGCGTCAAGGGATAATGTGGCATTAGGGGATACTTAACCCATCAAGGAATAATTATCCCCTGACTAGTAAGAAATACTCATCGGTGGATAATTATCCCCTATGAGTTGAATGTCCATCAGTGGATAATTATCCCCTGACGAAAATAATAGTCTTCGGAGGATAATTATTCTCTGATGGGTTAAGTATCCCCTCACTTCACATTATCCCCTGATGACGTCAGTACAACTTATCCCCTGATGCTGACGACACTTTATCCTCCAATGATGGGCTTTATCCCCTGATGTAGGTTTTCATAACTTTAATACTTCGTTAGTGATTAAAGTCACTACAACCCTTATAAAATTTCCTAACCAATGTCCACCATAAGTATCAATGGAAAATATATCCAAAGTTATATCCCTCAATGCGAGATTAATCATTATTTCCAAAGCTGCATCAGAATTATCAACACCCAATGAACCCAACGTATCATCCTCCTCTTCTTCAGAAAGAATTGTCCTCAATTGAGCAACATCATCATCATGCACATAAGGAGCCAAATCTCCAACGTTGAATGTTGCACTTACCCCAAAATTTCCTAGCAAATCCAACTTAAAAGCATTGTTGTTAATCTTCTCAACAATCTTGAAAGGACCCTTCGACCTAGGCATGAGTTTGTGGTTACGCAAATTGGGGAACCTTTCCTTTCGCAAATGTAACCAAACAAGATCACCCATTTTGAAATTATGCTGCTTGCGATGTTTATTGGCTAAAACTTTGTACCATTTATTGACTTTCTCAATCCTAGCCCGCACTTGTGCATGCAATTTCAACATAGCATGTGCTTTTGACTTAGCATCTACATGAACATATTCCCTTTTGGGTAAAGGCATCAAATCAATAGGCAGCCTTGGATTCTACCCATACACCACCTCAAATGGAGAATTTTGGTTGCATCTATAGGAGATCAGTTGTAAACAAATTTTACGCGAGCGAGCTTCACATCCTAATCTTTAGTTGTCTTACTCACCAAGACCCGTAACAAAACTCCCACTGTCCTATTTGTTACATCTGTTTGTCCATTTGTTTGAGGGTGATGTGAAGTACTAAAACACAACTTAATGCCCAACAACTTCCATAGTGTCTTCTAACAATAGCTCATGAATTTGGTATCTCGATCACTGAGAATAGTTCTCGACACACCCATGTAGTCTAACCACCTCTTTAAAGTACAAATCAGCTATTCTGGATGCATCATCCATCTTGTGGCATGCAATAAAATGTGCCATCTTTGAAAAACTATCTTCCATAACCATGATTGAATCACTACCTTTTTGTGTGTGAGGTAGTCCAACTATGAAATCCATAGAAATATCCTCCCAATGAGAGTCTGGGACAGGCAATGGAGTATACATCTCCTGGTGAAGCATACTCTTTGCCTTTTGACACGTAACATATCGAGAAATAATCCCTGTAACATCGCCCTGCATCGTTGGCCAAAAGAAATGTTCTTATAAAATAGCCAACGTCTTTGTAGCGCCAAAATATCCAGCCAACCCTCCTCCATGTGGCTCCCTTACCAACAGTTCACGAATCGAACAAGATGGAATACACAAACAATTTCCTTTCAATAGAAACCCATCTTGCACGACATAATTGCCTACAGCTCCTTGAGAACATGCCTCAATTATTGGTTGGAACTCTACATCCTACTTATAATACTCCTTGATAATGCATCAACCACTACATTGTCTTTACCCTGCTTGTGTTTAGAAAAAAAGTTGAAGGATTGTAAAAACTCAACCCATTTGGCATGACGGGGGTTAAGCTTATGTTGCCCATGGATATACTTCAAAGCCTTATGATCCGAGTGCAAAACAAAATGGTTAGGCCGTAAATAATGATTCCAATTGTCAAGTGCTCTCACTATTACATAGAATTCCTTGTCATATGTGGCATAGTTGAGTTTAGCTCCATTTAACTTTTCACTGAAGTAAGCAACAGGCCTCTTCCATTGCACCAACATGGCTCCTAACCCCACACCACTACCATTGTATTCTACCTCAAAAGGGCTAGAAAAATCTTGTAGAGCTAGAACAGGTGTGTCACACAACAACTCTTTTACTTTTTCATGAGCCTTTTGAGCAACTTCAGTCCACTCAAACTTTCCTTTCTTGATGAATTCAGTTATAGGCGACATGACACTATTGAAATTTGTGACAAGCCTTTTATAAAAAGAAGTTAGACCATGAAAGGATCGTATCTCTGTGACTGTAGTGGGAACCTGCCAAGACTTGATAGCTTCCACCTTTGATGAATCCACTGAAACTCCATACCCCAAAACTATGTAACCCAGAAAAGTCACACTCGACACCAAGAAGTAACACTTTTCCAGCTTGGCATATAATTTTTGTTTTCTCAGGACTTCAAAACCTAACCTCAAGTTTGCAAGGTGTTCTTCAACATTCTTACTATAAATTAGTATGTCATCCAGGTAAACTACGACAAACATACCCAAGAAAGGCTTCAGTACCTCATTCATCAATCTCATGAAAGTACTCAGTACATTTGTCAAGCCAAAAGGCATAACTAACCACTCATACAATCCAACTTTCGTTTTGAATGTCGTTTTCCATTAATCACCTTCCCTCATTCAAATTTGATGGTATCTTGCTCTAAGATCGACCTTTGAAAAAACTTTGGACCCATGTAACTCATCAAGTAAATCATCGAATATGGGCATCAAAAACCTATACTTGATAGTGATATTATTGACAGCTTAACTGTCGATTGCGCAAACATCACACAACACTTGGTCCTTGACTTTCCCAATTTCAAAAGAGATTAGTGCTTGTTTGGTGACCTTAACCTCCCTTCCATCACTTAGCCAATGCAACTTGTATGATTTAGGATGTGATGTTGTAGGCCAACTAAGTTTATCAATTAACATGGTGGAGACCACGTTAGTGTAGCTTCCTGTGTCAATAATCATGTTACACAACTTATCCCTAACCAAATTTTTGGTCATAAAGATCTTGTCCCTTTGATCTGCCTCCAAGGGAACTAGTTTTCCTTGCAGCAATCTCCTGACAATTAAGTGTGAACCATGTATTTCGGGTTCCTCTTCTAAGTCAGCCTCAAAATCATCATAATCATCCTCCTTCTTCTTGTGTTGCCCCTCTTCTTCAAGAATTTCTTTCTCCTTCAAGGCATAAGTTGCCTCAATTTCTTCGATGTCATGCAAAGTCATGATTCTACTGCTAGGGTAGTTATGCTACATATGCCCATAACCCTTACACTTGTAACAAATTCTTTTGTCTTCTATTGCTAAAGGTGCAGAGGTCTTACCTTTGTCATTTTTGAATTTGTCAAAGTTAGGAGTGAATTTGGCAACAGGTTTTACTTTGTTTCTCCTCTCGGTTCTGCCTTTCTTAAACATTTTGTTAACAGGCAGGATATAATTACTTCCCTTAGCTTTGGCATGTTTATCTGCATGCATGGCTACCTTGCAAACCTCCTCAAAGGACCAATAAGGTTGGAATTCAACCTTGATCTGTTGTATTAGTTGGGCTAATTAACTTGTAATTGGGTTTTAGTTGGTTTCTAATTTCACATTTTACCAACTAAGATTGTTCTAATAAAGTTGCCGTGGGCACTGGTAAGCATCAGGGGATGCTGAGGATAGCATCAGGGGTGCCACGAAATGGATCAGGGGGTGCCAAGAAATGGGTCAGGGGGTGCCAAGAAATGGGTCAGGGGATGTTGAGAATTGGCATCAGGAGATGTTGAGCCTGGCATTAGGGGATTGTTCATACGTGCATCAGGGGATGACGTTATCAACGGATAAGCATGGATAGTATGACGCCATCAGGGGATCGACTAACTCATCGGTGGATAATTATTCCCTGATGACTATTTAGGCCATCAGGGGATAAATATCCACTGACAGCCAATTACCCACTAACGGTTACAGAAAGTTTATTTTTATGTATTTTATTATTTTTCTGTGTTTGTTTCGTATTTGTTTCTTATTCAAAATAGGGTTGTTATCTTTCCTTGTTAAATTAGACTTCTTTCCAGAATAGATTTCTTTCCATTGTAAATATTCTTTCCAAAGTAGGTTTTCGTTTTATTTCAGCTAATAAATAGCTATTTGTAATGTACATTGTCTCCCAGTCTTTGATTAATACAACTGTGTGAGTTTTCACTTACGATTATCTTGAGAGTTGGTGGTTAGTTCCTTTAAACTTTCACAACTGATTTGCTTTAGCTTGTGGGTGATTAATATTTTAAAGCAAACTAAACAGATCGATCCTTTAGTTTTGATTCTCGGTGATTAAGTTCTTTATAGAATCCATCTAAAGTTATTTTTTCGCAACCTGTGTTTGATCTCCCTAGATCAAATACATCAATTACCATTCAGTCATGTTAAGAAATGCACAATCTTGTGCTCTACTCTTTCTTCTAGATCACATAGCATCATCAATTTCTCGAACTCCATCGTGTATTCTTCCACCGAGAGTGCTCCCTGTTTGAAACCCTATAGTTTTAAGAAAACATCTTGCACATAATCTATGGGAAGAAAACGTTTCTCCATTCTTATTTTTAATGTTTCCCAAGACCCAATTCATGTCTTGCCTTCTTTCTTCCTTTTGGCCTTCAAGTTCTCATACCACAGGTTTGCATAACCTGTGAATTTTAAAATGGCCACTTTGAATCATTTATGATCATCATAGTCTTTATAATTAAAGACCGTTCAATTCGCTGCAACCATTCAAGGAACTTCTCGGGTTGCATACTGCCATCAAAGTCTGGAATATCTAAGCATAGGCCCTTGTCATCATCATTGTTCTCTCTCATCCTACGGTTCATCGGTCTGGCCATTTCTTCCTCCTCTGAATCTGAAGTCCGAATAGATCTAGTACTCCTATTTGGACTAGTAAAAGGATTTTGTCAATCTAACCTTGCTAGGATCTCATTCAGTCTATCATTCATCTCGTTAATTTGTCTATCACGACGTAAATTTTGTGCCTGCTCCATGGTTATTACCTATGGAATAATCTGCCTTTCTTTTCCAGCCATCTCTTTGGTAGTTTGTAGATTAAGGTTGGAACAAATCATCCACCAGTAGCTCTGATACCAAGATGATGTATTTGATCTAAGGAAGATCAAATAAGTTGCAAAAAAATAACTTTAGGTTAATTCTGTAAAGAATTTAATCACCAAGAAACAACAACAAAGGATGGATTGTATTAGCTTGTTTAAAGAATTTAATCACCCATAAACTAAAACAAATCTGTTGTAAAAGTGTAAAGAAATTAACCACCCACTTTCAAGATAGATGTAAGTTAAAACTCACGAATTCTATATGAAGATCTGTCCCCCAGCATACAACATAAGCAACTATTTATAAGTAGAGGAAAACCCTAATTCTACTTTGGAAAGAATATTATAATAGCAAGAAATCTATATTAGAAGGAAAACTACTCCAACAAGGAAAATAAAGCAAACCTATTCCTATTAGGAAACAAATATGTAAAACAACAAAATACGTAAAAATTAAACTACGTCTCGTCAGATGGATAAACATCCCCTGACGGGTCAAAAATAGCCGTCGGAGGAAAATCAGTGGATAATTATCCCCTGTTGAGTTGAATGTCCATTAGTGGATAATTATCCCCTGACAGAAATAATAATCGTCAGAGGATAATTATTCCCTGATGGGTTAAGTATCTTGTGACGCCACATTATCCCCTGATTACATTAGTCCAACTTATCCCCTCATGTTGACGTCACTTTATCCTATGATGATGGGCTTTATCCCCTAATGCAGGTTTTTATAACTTTCATTAGCGATTAAAGTCACTGTAACCCTTGTAGAATTTCCAAACCAATGTCCACATAAGTATCAATGGAAAACAAATCCAAAGTTATATCCTTCGATGCAAGATTAATGAACCCAACAGATCAGTTTGATGGGAGTATGAAACCTGAGAAGTTCCTTGAATGGTTGCAATGATTCAAACGAGTCTGTGACTATAAGGACTACGACGATCGAAAAAAATTCAAAGTAGTCATCTTAAACCTCACAGGCTATGTCAACCTGTGGTATGAGAACTTGAGAACCAAAAGGAGAAAAGAGGGTAAGGCATGAATTGAATCTTGGGGCTTTCTATGATCGATGATCACAGAAATGAAATGAGGGGATATTTTAATCCTTACCAACTTGATCTTGTCGCCCCTGGCAACAAACATGCGTGAACCATTTCACGAAGTATGTGTCTGGATAGTCCAAAGTCTCGATAGTTAAGAAACGATTTGATCCGTTGGAGTCGTTAGGTGTTGAACAATTAGATTAAGCTATGGATAAAATGGTAAATCTTGCATTGAAGGATATAACCTTAGATTTATTTTCCATTGTTGCATATGCAGGACATTAGGTGGGAAGTACTTGTAATTCTACTATTACTTTTCTTGCAAATGTGGAGTTAAGCAGCTTCTCCTAAAGTTCTTCTTTAAACCTACCATCTCCATATAATTTCAAGTTTTCCCTTCTGGGAGATTACTTACAAACAGACTTTGATTTCTTTCGTCAACCTAAGAGGTAAGAATCTTATGTTCTCCTCTGCTTTTCGTTTTCCTTTTACGTAGCATCCGAAAATATTCACTGTTTATGCTAAGTCTTTAGGAACAAATAAAGTTGTTAAGAGTATGGTGTTTTGAGTTAATGAAAGGACGATTATGCATCTTAGATTGAGTTTGTTTATCACTAGATATCGTTCGTGATCATGGAATACTTCCTTTTATTAGAGACAAGTTCTATGATTAGTCTCTGATGAGATAATGTTAGTCTCTAATGAGATAATATGAGTCTCTGATGAGTTAACATTAATCTCCGATGACGTCACCCTTAGTCCCTGATGGGTTAAGATGACATCATCAGTCTCTGATGAGTTCATAATAATCTCTGATGACGTCAACCTTAGTCTCTGATGGGTTAAGATGATGTCATCTGTCTCTGATGAGATATTTGTTAGTCTCTGATGAGCATCTTTGTTTTGTCTCCGAGGAGTTTGGCGTTGGACAAATCATCCACTGATGAGTTCAGCGATGACTTGGGGAGTTCGGCACTAAACAAGTTGTCACCCGACGAGTTTGGCGATGAACAAGATCATCCCCTGATGGGTAAAATATTCTCTGATGGAAAAATCATCCCCTAATGGGTAAACCATCCCCTAATGGGTAATGTATCCCTTGACGAGTGAACCACCCCCTGACGAGTAAAATATTCCCTGACGGGCAACTTCGTGCCCTGATAATCATTCTTTGTTTTTGAATAATCATCTTCCAAAGTATGGATTTCTCATGTTATACCAACAATGATGTTTTACAAAACCCTATTGCAACCAATATATTGAATCTAGCTAAGGACCAAGGCAAGTATATACTTATTCCACTTCCTTTCTTACTGATTACGTAGAATCAGTATTTTGATTTATCTAAATGAATGATGTTAATGCCTATGCAAGATGATGATCTCTTTTATGATTAAGTAACGTACGATCATTGATCTGATGTACATGAAAAGATGTTGATTATTGAGCTATATGTTATTGGGTGATTGCTAGTTGTTTAAAATCACTAGCACACCAAAAGATGATGAAGATGATGTAAGGGTGTTGCAGGTCGTGATCTTGTATGCACACCCGAGCATGTCCCGTATGGATATATAGTTACGTTATTGGCAGTCGCTGCTTTTAATTGTTGAGCACGCCAAAGTTTTTAAAACAAGAAGATATATCCATATGGGAAGTTAAGGGGTTGTTGAATGCTTTCGCCTGGTATTCTGGCCAATGATGATAGGGAATGAGAGACCGAGGCATCGGTAATCAGACCCTTGCAGACCAATGTTTTCTACAAGTGACTATGTATGTCAAATGATGGAATCAAACGACCAAGCTGACTAGGTGGGATGAAATTTGATTGTTAAAGGAAGTCAGATAGTGATCAGTCTGGTCAGGTGATGCATTATCTGATAAAGAGAGGGCAAATCAAGATTTATTTTTAAAGAGGGTTATCCCCTTGATATCACTAGGGAACCCTAAATGATACATGTTTATTGATTATTTGGAGAAATCGGCATTGCTTCGCCCAACCCCAATGAATATTAAAACTTTTGAATTATCTGTTCTTCTTGCTTATGAATATATACTTTCTGAGCGTAAACGCTCATGTGCAATGTTATGGAATGTTTTACAGGTTATATCAAGAAGGTCGAGTCGCCTAATAAAGGAAAAGAGAAAATGGCATAGTGAGAGCTTCTTGTTTTCTCTCCTATGGATGGCCTTTAGAGGGAAGGTGAAATGGAAGGCCATAACAGGAATGTTTAGGTTGTAAGGCCAGATGGACCATCTAAAGTTAGTTTCCGCTGCAGCTTGTTATTTCCAAGCTTTGAGGTTTTGTAAGAAGATGTAATTCTTAAGATGTTATTATGATGTTTTGAGAATGTATGTTTCATTCAGATAATGTAAATGTTTGGCTATGATGTGTCTGTCTCAGTTGTGTTGTGATTTTATATTTGTTTCCTGGTGGGGCCCGGGGGTTCCAGCCTAGGGATCTTGGGGCTGTCCCCAAAATTGTTGACAGTGCCCGAGGCCCAGCCCGGGGGATTTTCGGGGCCGCCACATCTGCACCTTTAGCAATAGAAGACAAAAGAATTTGCTTCAAGTGTAAAGGTGATGGACATATGCAACGTGACTATCCTAGTAATAAGGTCATGACTCTCCATGACATCGAAGAAATTGAGGCATCCTATGCCTTGAAGGAGAGGGAAACACTTGAAGAAGAGGAGCAAGCTGGTTGCAGGGAAGTTGAAGATGAATTCGAGGCTGACTCAGAAGAGGAACCTGAGACTAATGGTTCACAGTTGATTGTGAGAAGGCTGTTATAAGTAAAACCAGTTCCTTTAGAAGCTGACTAAAGGGATAAAGTATTTAAGACAAGAGTGTTGGTAAAGGACAAGCTGTGTAATATGATTATTGACACAGGAAGTTGTACTAACGTGGTTTCTACTACATTTGTTGATAAACTCGGTTGGCCTACGACAGCACATCCTAAGCCATACAAGTTGCATTGGCTATGTGATGGGGGAGAAGTCAAGGTCACCAAACAGGCATTGATCTCTTTCAAGATTGGGAAATTCAAAGATCATGTGTTATGTGATGTCTATACAATGGATGCTTGTCATATTCTCTTAGGAAGACAATGGCAATAAGATAGGTTCGTCAAGTTTGATGGCAGGACTAATGTGTACATTGTCAAGATAGGCAACAAAAGAATAGCACTAAAACCTTTGCTGACTCTTAGCACACCCAAAGAAGGCTTGTTTGTAAACAAGAAACAATTCGAGAAGGAACTAGAGCAAGAGGGTCGGAGTTATCTTTTGATTGTTGTGGGATTCCAAACCAAGCAGATAACCTTGAAGCTACCTGAAGAATTGGAGAGGTTGCTGACAAAATATAGGGATGTGTTTCCTAAGGATTTGACACTAGGATTACCTCCTATCCGAGGGATTGAGCATCAAATTAACTTTATCCCAGGGTCGTCACTACCCAACAAGGCAGCCTATAGATGTAATCCTTAAGAGACTAGAGAGATTCAAAGGCAAATTGAGGAACTGATGGAAAGGGGCTATGTAAGGGAAAGTATGAGTTCTTGTGCAGTACTGACCTTAGTGGTACAAAAGAAAGATGGAACTTGTAGAATGTGCATCGACAGTAGAGCGGTAAATAACACTACCATCAAGTATTGATTCCCAATTCCGAGATTGGCTAACTTGTTGTATGAGTTACACGGCTCAGTGGTATTTTCCAAGATTGATCTCTACAGTGGATATCATTAGATCAGGATGAGAGAGGGTGATGAATGGAAGACAACATTCAAAACAAAGGTGAGATTGTACGAATGGCTGGTCGTGCCTTTTGGTCTTAGTAATGCACCGAGTACTTTCATGAGATTGATGAATGAGGTACTGAAATTTTCTTGGGCCAATTTGTTGTTGTCTACTTGGATGACATACTGATCTACAACAAGAATAGAGAAGAACACTTTGTACACTTAAGATCATTGTTTGAAGTCTTGTGAAAACAAAAGTTGTATGCAAAGTCGGAGAAGTGTTATTTTTCGGTGCCAAGTGTGACTTTCCTAGGCTATATAGTTTCTGGAGATGGAGTTTCAGTGGACCCATCAAAGGTGGATGAGACGACCTGGAAATTTGTTTGTCTATAATTATTATTTTTTATATATATATTTGTATTAGGAATTAATTTCCTATTTACTTGTATAGTTAATACTATGATTTTGGATGTCTGTGATGGGGCAAGCAATTTATGTATTAGTGGTGTTTGTAAATTGCTTAAGGGAATACAAGTGTGAAGATTAGCAAGTTTCATTCAGAACAACTTGAATGGCTTACGTAAGAGTAACTACCTCATATCTACATATGTTGTTTTGGTTAGTAATATGCTTGTGTGTCATTAGTTGATGAAGTTTATGTGCATGTGTGACAACAGCTGCTTATTATATTGTTAGTTGTTAAAGAGTTATGATGAGCAGCCGTTTTACCGTCCAGACTAAACAATCATTTTATCTCAAGGCTTAATCTTAGTCTGCTATAAATACCTCATTCAGAGGTAAAATTTTAATCTCATTTCTAAAAATTTCTCTTCTAAAGTTCTTCTCTAAACCTACCATCTTCATACAATTTCAAGTTCTTTCTTTTGGACAATTACTTTTAGACAAGTTTTAATCCCTTCCGTCAAGTCAAGTGGTAAGAATCTTAAGTTCTCCTCTATTTTTCCTTCTTGCATAGCATCTGAGAGTATTAACTGTATGTGTTAAGTCTTCAGGAAAAGAATAAATCTTTCAAAGATTATGTTGTTTTGTGTTTATGAAAAGAAGCTTATACACCACAGAAAGGATGATTGTGCACCCTAGGATTGAGTTTGTTCATTCTGGACATCATTCTTGTTCTTGAAGATCTTCCATCGTAGTAGAGACAAGTTATAATGTTAGTCTCTGATGAGTTAATGATAGTCTCTGATGAGTTAATATTAGTCTTTGATGATGTCAGCCTTAGTCTCCGATGGGTTGAGACAACGTCATTAGTCTTTGATGAGATATTTGTTAATCTATGATGACTAAAGAATGTTAGTTCCCGAAGAGTTTGGCGATGACTTATGGAGTTTGACGTTGAACAAACTAGCCACTGAGGAGTTTGGCACTAGACAAATCATCCACAGATGAGTTTAGCGATGTCTTGGGGAGTTCGGCGCTGAACAAGTTGTCACCTAACGAGTTTGGCGATGAAAAAGATTTTCCCCTTATGGGTAAGTCATCCCCTGATGGGTGAATTATCCGCTGATAGGTAAGTCATCCCCTGATGATCAAAGACCATCCCCTGACGGATGATTAATCCCCTAATGGTTAATTCAATCCCTAATGATCATCCCATGTTTATGCACAGTTTTATATTAACCTTCAAAAGATGGATTTTTCACGTTATACCAACAATCATATTTTTTACAGAACCTCTGTTAGGTTTTAGAACATTTGATGATGATTGTCTTTAGATTACTTAGAGTACAAATGTTTAGAAAGTGTTAATTAGTAACACTGAAGTTTTGTAGCTAGCAATTATCTCTCTGTTTGTAATTTATTCATTCTTTGTAAAGAGATATAAATATTTTTTATTTGTAAGTAACTGCTGGAATAGTGTATCGAAGCTTCAGAAAGTCAAGATGTGTATTTGATCCGTTAGAATTTATAAAAAGGCTTGTCGGAGACTAGGAGAATTGGTCAGGGACTAAAAAGATTTTATCTGTCGGAGACTAATTTTGCCTATCGGAGACTAAGACTTAAGTCAACAGAGATTAAGTCTAAAGGAATCGGAGACTAAAGCATATGTCATCAGAGACTAAAGTTAAAAGCATTAGAGACTAAGCTGACGTCATCAGAGACTAAGCCTTAACTCGTCAGAGACTAAACAATTCTATCGGAGACTACACAAGCTGATGTCATCAGGGACTAAATGCACCAGAGACTAATAATGATGTCACCAGAGACTAAAAATGAAGCATCAGGGACTAATCGTGATTTATTTCCTGAAAGATACAGAGTTCGAATTAAAAAGGAATGTCTTTCGCATAAAGTAAAATATTATTGAAGACGTAGCTGGTAAGGAAACTAACCAGAAATCTGTTCCTATCAAAAAGGAAAGATTGTATTTGATTCGTATAAGGAAGCTAAATTTTATTCAGAATAGGAACTGAGTTAATGATAATTCAGTTGACTTAGAGGCTGTAATTAGGTTTACAGAGAATTGTAACTTCGAAGCTGTATAGGTTTTTCATAGTTTTGTATCTTTTCTTATACAGAATAGAAAAGAAGCTGACGATTACATTATTGTAATTATTAGGATTTGTATTCAATTGTACATCAATAAAGCAATTGTTTATAAATTGATTTGTGTTCTTGTTCTTTATATTCCGCAAGAAAAGTTAATTTCTTACAGAACAAGTAACTCAAAGAAATTTCAAAGAACTTGTATTCAACCCCCCTTCTACAAGTTCTCGGCATCTCGCTGGGAAAACAATTGGTATCAGAGCCTGTAATTGAATTTATTCAATTAATACGTTCCAAGAGATGGCCAATGATGAAGCAAGCAGCTCTAGCATAATGACGTATGCGGGAAGTCGTGATGGTGGTACTAGAATTCCCATACTTAAAAGAGAAGAATATCCTATGTGGAAGCAAAAGATGTATATGCACTTGAGAGCAACAGATCCAGATTACATTGATAGGATTGAGAAGGGTCCTTATCTACCCAGGAAATTTATTCCTGCTAAAACTGTCGAAGGATCTGTTGTTGCAGAACACTTTGAACTTGCTCCAGAAAGTGATTATACGAATGAAGACAAGTTGTAAGTGTTAAAGGATGCTAAGGTAATGAACATACTTTATAATGGAATTGATAAAAATATGTTCACAAGCATCATAAATTGCACTACGTCAAAGCAAATCTGGGACACCATCAAAGTCCTATGTGAAGGGACTGACCAAGTCCGAAAGAACAAAAGATCATTGTTAACACAACAATATGAGTTCTTTCAAGCAAAGCCTGGTGAACCAATAACATCAGTATATGATAGGTTCAACACTTTGCTCAACGACTTGAAAATATTTGGGAAGTCCTATGATAATGAGTATGTCAATACTAAGTTTATGAGATCTCTTCCACCAAGTTGGGATCCAAAGACAACGGCAATAAGAGAGACTCATGACTTGGATATCCTCACACTGGACAAGCTCTACGGAAATTTAAAGACCTATGAACTTGAAGTAGAGCAACGACAATGCATGCATGGCAAGGATAGAGGAGCTGCGTTGATGGTTGAGACAAGCAAGTCTCAAGAGAAGCTTGATGTGGAATCTTCGGATGCTAGCTCGACTGATCAGGAAGATGAACTAGATTCTGATGATGACATGGAGGAATTCATGGCGTTTATGGTCAAACAATTCAAGAAGTTTATAGCAAGCAGGAAAGGAAGAAAATCGTCAAGAAAACCTAACCCTAAATGTGAAGGTCAAAAAGTCGCCTTCGACTTAAAAAAGATAAGATGCTACAACTGTGATGGGTTAGGGCACTTTGCCAATGAGTGCAGGAAGCCTAGATCTAGTGATAGATCTAAGGATGAGAAATCAAGGAAAGACTTTGCTGACAAGAAAGCTAAATCCAATAGCAAAGCCTTGATTACTGAGGGAAAAGATTGGATTGACAGCGACTCTGATGAAGAAGTTGTCAACTTTGCCCTAATGGCTCGTAGTGAAGAGTTAAGTGATTCTACAAAGGTATGTGATGCAAATCAAAATTTTAATGTGCTTAATTTACTTGATACTTCTAGCATTGAAAGCATACAAAAAGATATGTCTGATTTGCATGTCAGCTTTAGGTCATTAACCATTGAACATACCAATGTAAAAGAATCACGTGACAATCTCTTGAAAAGAAACAAGTTTCTTGAAGAAAGATTGGCACAATTTGACACAATCAAGTCTGATTTAAACAAAGCTCATCACATGATTGATGCTTTGAAAAAGAGGGAATATTACTTAGTAGAGCAACTTGAAATTTCTCAAGCTAAGATTAAACAGTGGAACACTTCCTCTAAAAAGTTAACAGACTTGGTAGAGTGTCAAAAAAAATCTGGACTAGGTTATGATGAAAATCTAGACAAGAGTTCAGATTTAAATGATCTATTCGAAGCTGCAAACTCCTCAATTAGCAAGCCAAATTTTAAAAGAATTAATTTTGTCTCTCCTATTTTTGAACCTAAATTTATTAACACTCAAGATCAACAATTCACTGCAAAAACAGAAAGTAATCAAAAGACAGTGAATGTTGTTGATAAGAGTGAAACAAAAAGATTAAATATTGGGTTCATGACAAAGACACAACTAAATAAAAAACTAGAGAATCTTCCAGACAAAAAGGCTGAAAAATTGGTGGAGTTAAGCAGAAAGAAGAAAAATAGGAATGGAAAGATAGGCATTAATAAACATACAAACTATGCTAGAATGCCTGATGCTCCTAGAAAGACATGTCATGTATGTGGTAACCCCAACCACATAGCTATAAACTGTAAGAGCAAAACTAAAATTCCTATAATTGAGACTGCACCTTTAAAGAGAATAAAAGATAAATCACCAGTAAAAAGGTTAGAACATCTTTGCATTAAAATTGAAAATTCTAAGATTGGCAGTCTCTCACAAACAAGTAGCAAGACTAATGATTGTCCTATTAAAGTTAAAACTGTTAAAAGGCAATCAACTCAATCTGAGTCAAGTCTTGATTCTACAACTAGTGAGAAAGAACCCAAGAAAGTCTGGGTTCCAAAAATCTCAAACTAGTTACTCTCTACTGTGTAGGGCAAAAAGAAGAAATCATGGTACTTGGACAGTGGTTGTTCAAGGCACATGACCGGAGATAAGCCCCTGCTAAAATAGTATGAAGAGAAAAGTGGCCCAAAAGTCACTTTTGGAGATGACAGCAAAGGCCATACAAAGGGATATGGCAGTGTTGAACATGGAGATGTCATCTTCACACAAGTAGCACTGGTTGACGGCTTAAAGCACAATTTACTTAGTGTGAGTCAACTATGTGATAAAGGATTCCATGTTATCTTTAAAGAAGACCTATGCCAGGTGTGTGACAAGAAATCTGGGAATGTGATTGTGAGAACCCAAACAAAAAAAAAATGTCAATAAATTTTGTTATGAGATTTATTTTATTTTCTGCATGAAGGATTATTTCCTTATTGGTTATGAATAATGAAATTATACTTTCTTATAAAAAAAAAATTCAATGGCAATGTGATGTCCAAAAGATTTTAAATGTATTTTAAAGCTCAAGTATTTAAAAGGGTATTGCATTCAAGAACTGACTTAAGAGGGTGTGTTCACGCGGGAAAAAGGGGCTCCCCAAGTGTGAACAAGATTTGCTACAGTACCTGTTTTATTTTAAAAACCTAATGCGGGGAGACAGTAGCATTTAATGTACATCACCTCCATCTGTACCATATAGTGGGCTATGATAAACGACCGATGAGTACTAGCAGCCATTGCAACCAACCTTTTTCTCATCAGTCACTTCTTTTCTTTTTATAGCCAACGACTTAGATTAAATAAATCCGACGGCCCTTGTTGCTAATTAGGTGTTATATATATATCACGCTGATACCACCCTTGCCCTACTTTCATAAACTTCCATACTGTGTGCCACCAAATCCCAACTTATCCTCTAAACAACTGTCCTTTTTGGAAGAACAACTAGAGCTTTTAACTCTTCTTGCCATCAAAGAGGTAAGAGCATTTCATTAAAGTCCTGCTCTATTTCTTATACTTCTGTTCGGTCATACGTACCACATTTAATACCTTGTTCATTTATTTCCAAAAGTATGACTTAATGCATATTTTAACGCCGGAGTTAATGTCATTTATTTCAAAAGTTGTCTATGATGGGTGTAATATTGTTGACAACCACCTGGTAGACAGGCCTTTAACTACCAAACATTCTTTTGTCAGTAATTGCAACTCCATGCTTGAGTATTCTTTAACCTGAGTTTGAACCCTAAACCGTATCTAGGATGGCTTGCAGACCATAGGAAATGTTATGTATCACTGAGAGAATGATGAGTTTTGACCTAAGTATGGTTATGGTTGAGAGCACCACCCATGGAGGAGTGAGGAAGACGACCCTGTGTCTGAGACAGGCCTTAACCTAGTCTCCGACGTGTTTGAATTAGTCCCTGAGAGACTTTAAGTTAGTCTCTGATGAGAAGTTAGTCTCCGATGACGTCACCTTTAGTCCCCGATAGGCTAAAGTTTAGTCTCTGATGACGTCATTAGTCTCTGATGAGAAGTTAGTCTCCGATGACGTCACTCTTAGTCTCTGACAGAATTAAGATGACGTCATCAGTCCTTGATGAGTTACTAGTCCCTGGTGATGACATTTCTTTGTCTCTGGTGGACAGATATGTTAGTCTCTGATGACGTCATCAGTAGTCCCTGATGGGCAAGTATGTTAGTCCCTGACGGGCAAGTATATTAGTCCCTGACGGGCAAGTATGTTAGTCCCTGATGAGTTTTGTGGTGACTAAAACATACCCTGATGGTCGACGGCTATCCCCTGATGGCTGAGAGACATACCCTGATGATCGATGCTCATCCCCTGATGGCCGAGAGATCTTCCCCTAACGGGTAAAAGATACCCTGACGGTCGAGAAGTCATTCCCTGATGACTTTTCCCTGACGAGAGAAGGAGACCCTGATGGTGGGGAAACCATCCCCTGACGGGCGAAATATCCCCTGACGAGTAGTTTGCCCACTGATGGTCAGTCAACCCCCGATGAATGATTATTCCCCGGCGTAGCAGATTTCCTCCTGACGCGCAGTCTGCCTTCAAAACTATAAAACATGATTTTTCTTAAAATTATTTATGATGTTTAATTATGTATTCATCCTAAATAGTTTTTATAGCAGTTTTGGAAACCTTAAAAGTTTAAGGACATCACATATGCACTTTCTCTCATATTTTAACCTAAGTACTAAATCTATTTTGGGATATGTATATTTTACAGAATTTTCCCCTCTCAAGTAAATTGAAATTGTTTTGAGCAATGGACTGAGGTAAGTATATTCACAACCTTATGTTTAATTGCAAGTTGATGCAAGTATATACATTCAATCTGTTGTTTATTTCAGTTCAACGCATTATCATTTGATTTGATATGCGTGCAAGGCTTGAATTATATGTTTCAGTTGCTTTTATAATTAAGCATGCTATGCTTTAGATTCTGCTAGCATGATATGGATGATAATGCATGGATATAACTGAGCTTTGATTATCAGCTATTGTTTTTCATTATTATATCCGTGCTAATGAATGAGAATGATATGTCTCTTATATGGGGCATGAGAATGATGTCCCTTAAATGGGTTATGCCACATGGTTGGCAAGAGGAAAGGAAAGGTGCTGATGTGTTCTTCACCTGACCTAGAGGAAATGATAGGTGACTACGTAGTCCCCTCAAGAGGGATCATGCGGTCCAGTTTGGCCAGCTGTGTACTGTATGGTTAGCAGATCCACGGGTTCAGCCCCCGATGGATATTTTGAGAAAGTTATGCTCAGGTGTATACCTGTCTTTCTTCAAGGAGGATCTCATGTTGTGTATCATTAGTGGATCCTCAATGATCTTTGAAGGTTTCCGAGGCCTTGGCATTGTTTCACCAAGCCTCACAAACAGATTTGAATTTCCTTCGATGTTCTAGATACATTCCTTTAAATTGTTTATATACTTCTTCAATGTGTATATACTTGCTGGGCGTAAATCGCTCACCCATGTTGAATTTTAATGTCTTGCAGGACAGAATGCTAAGGCTAAACCCTCTGATAAGGGGAAAGCAAAGATGATAAACTACTAAGTTATTTACTCTATTGATTAGACTGAGGAAGGAAGGAAGATATGAAGGAAGGGAGGAAGATATTAGAAGTAGCGTTGATTTTGGTTTGTAATTAAAGATGATGTATTAGCTTCCTCTGTAATTGTATTATTCTCGGGTTGTAGTAACTTTCTAATACTGTCCTTATCCAGTATTTATGCTATGTTTGGATGTATGGTTATCTTTTCCTTCTTTTGACGAAGCCCTGATCCATTAAGGGATTTTGGGGTCGTCACAGTGATATTGACTGGAAAAAGAAAATGAAATTTGTATATTGCAAATCTTATTTCTTTTACTGATCAAATCACATGTTTGTATAGCAAAGCTTCAACTGATGAAAGTTGGCTTTGGCATAAGAAGCTTTCCCACTCGAATTTCAAGAACATCAACAAGCTTGTGAGGAAAGGATTGGTAGCTGGCATTCCACAATTAGAATTTACACAAGAAGGATTATGTGATGCATGCCAGAAAGGGAAACAAAAAAGTGTATCATTCAAGAGTAAACCAGCAAAATCAATCACTGACCCGTTACAATTGTTACATATGGATTTATTTGGTCAAGTGAATGTGATGTCTATCGTAAGAAATAGATATGCACTGGTTATTGTGGATAATCACACGAGGTATACTTGGGTAAAATACCTCTTTACAAAAGATGAAGCTGCTCAGTTAATAATTGATCATATCAAGAAGATAGAAACTGAGTCAGGAAAAACAGTAAGGGTTATAAGGAGCGATAGAGGAACAGAATTCAAGAATTCCCAAGTACTTGAATTCTGCACTGAAAAAGGAATAACACATCAATTCTTAGCTCCAAGAACCCCTCAACAAAATGGAGTTGTTGAGAGGAAAAATAGAACCCTTATTGAAGCAGCAAGGACTATGTTACAAGAGGCTAAGCTTCCCACATATTTTTGGGAGGAAGCTATAAGCACTGCTTGCTTTACACAGAATAGATCCTTGATAAACAAAGCATACAACAAAACACCTTACAAGTTAATGACTACGAGAAAACCAACTCTCAAGTTCTTACATATGTTTGGTTGTAAATGCTTTGTACTGAGAGATTCATCAGAGTCAAGAGGAAAGTTTGACAATAAATTTGATGAAGCAATCTTCTTAGGTTATTCTCTGTCAAGTAAAGCATATAGAGTATATAATCTAAGAACAAAAGTCATTGTGGAATCAATACAAGTCGTGTTTGATGATAAAAAGATTCCAGGAATGATTGGACAAGGATTGCATGAACCTCTCAGTTTTGAGAATGAATTGGATGCATGGGAATATCCATCAAAGACTACTGAACAACTCCAAGATAGTAATGATCCCTACTTAGTTGAGGGGGAGCTAACAGTTGTGCATGAAGTGCCAAGATCTAATAATTTATCAGAGAATAGATTATTAGATGAAACTCAAGAAACTAATGACATTAATAATCCTTCAGGGACTAATGTTTCACCAGAGACTAGAGTCACTGATGCACAATCTGAAACTCCATTGACACCGGAGCAAATAGAAATAAACAGCTCAGGGGGAGCTGATAATGCAGGAGTCAATGGTTTAGGGGGAGCAGTCTCTGATCATGAAGTTAGAATGGATAACACCAATCTAGATAATGAAGCCTCAACTTCAAGATCAAATCTGCCATGTGCAATTCCATGGTTGAGAGACCACACGCCAGATTTGATAATTGGAAGTTTAGAGGATGGAGTCAAGACTAGAAGTGCAACTCAAAATGAATGTTTATATCTCAGTTTTCTTTCAAAGAATGAGCCAAAGAAAATTGAGGAAGCACTTCAAGATCCTGACTGGATAATTGCCATGCAAGAAGAGTTAAACCAATTCACTCGAAACAAAGTCTAGAGACTGGTACCCAAACCAAGGAATAGATCAATAATTGGTGCCAAGTGGGTCTTCAAAAATAAATTGGATGAAGCAGGTACAATTACAAGGAACAAAGCAAAACTGGTTGCAAAAGGATACTCTCAAGAAGAAGGAATAGACTATGATGAGACTTTAGCACCAGTAGCAAGACTTGAAGCTATAAGAATCTTCTTGGCATATGCAGCCTACAAGAACTTCAAGGTGTACCAGATGGATGTCAAAAGTGCTTTCTTGAATGGAAAATTGTAAGAGGAAGTCTATGTCTGCCAACCCCCAGGTTTTGTGGACTCCAAATTCCCAAATCATGTCTACAGGTTAGACAAAGCACTTTATGGCTTAAAACAAGCACCAAGAGCCTGGTATGATACTCTATCCCAATTTTTGCTTGAAAATAAATTTGTTAGAGGTATCATAGATAAAACCTTATTTTATAGAAAGCAAGGCTCAGACATAATATTGGTGCAAATATATGTGGATAATATTATATTTGGATCTACAAATGAAAAACTTTGTGAAAAATTTTCAAAACTTATGCAGTCTAGATATGAAATGAGTATGATGAGAGAATTAACATTTTTCTTAGGTTTGCAAATAAAGCAATCAACTGATGGAATATTTATCAGTCAGTCCAAGTATATCAAAGACTTATTGAGAAAATATGATTTGGTTGATTGTGCATCTGCAAAAACACCCATGCCTACTGCCACTAAGCTAGATAAAGATTTAAAAGGAAAGAAAATTGATATTACTAGTTATAGAGGCATGATAGGATATCTTTTGTATCTAACTGCAAGTAGACAAGATATAATGTTTGCTACATGTTTATGTGCTAGATTTCAAGCTGACCCTAGAGAGTCACATTTGATTGCTGTAAAAAGAATACTCAGATATCTAAAGGGTACCCCAAACCTTGGTTTATGGTATCCCAAAGAATCTGATTTTAAACTAATTGGTTATTCAGATGCTGACTATGCAGGTTGCAAGCTTGATAGGAAAAGCACAAGTGGAAGCTGCCAACTTCTTAGAGGCAGACTTGTTTCTTGGTTCAGCAAGAAACAAAATTCAGTTTCTACTTCAACAGCAGAAGCTGAATACATCGCAGCTGGGAGTTGCTGTGCTCAAATCCTATGGATCAAGAATCAACTCCTAGACTATGGTATGTCATTATCCAAAATTCCTATTTATTGTGATAATACTAGTGCCATAGCAATAACAGAAAATCCAGTGCAACATTCAAGAACAAAACACATAGATATTAGATATCACTTCATAAGAGAACATTTAAGTGAAGGAAATATCAAATTACACTAGGTAACAACTGATAAACAACTTGCAAACATATTCACAAAACCCTTAGATGAATCTACCTTTTCAAGATTAGTTTCTGAATTAGGAATGTTGAATTATGTCTCTAAAAATTGATTAATGTTCTTTTTAAACAAGTTGTTTAGCTGTGTGCAGCTAGAATTTAATTTCTGGAAAGAAGTTGTTTTATTTTATTAAAGCAGAATTTTAGGAGCTAGAATTTTCATTCTGGAAAAATTTGATAAAATGAATAATCAAATAGTTGATTATTAAATAAAATGAGCTAGAGTGTGTAAGAGACTATTTTAGTCCCTGATAGTTGTTTTTAAATTAGTCCCCGACTAAATTAAAAATTTGAACTATCCGAGACTAACTAGTCCCCGATAGTTAATACAATCAGAGACTACCTTAGTCCCCGATAGTTAATACTATAAGAGACTACCTTAGTCCCCGATAGTTAACACTATCAGCGACTAACTAGTCCCCGATAGTTAATACTATCAGAGACTAACTAGTCCCCGATAGTTAATACTATCAGAGACTACCTTAGTCCCCGATAGTTAACACTATCAGAGACTAACTAGCCCCCGATAGTTAACACTATCAGAGACTAACTAGTCCCCGATAGTTAATACTATCAGAGACTACCTTAGTCCCCGATAGTTAATAGTATCAGAGACTACCTTAGTCCCCGATAGTCAACACTATCAGAGACTAATCTTCTTCTAGTCTCTTACAAGTGAGCTTACCAGAGATTAGGGCAATCTCCGATCAAGGGTACTATGGTAGTTATCCCTCCCACGATCAAAAACGGTTCACTATCCTTAAGAATTGCAAACGTTTCAAACAATTTTATAAAACAAAATTCAAACAACTTTGCAATTACAAACACTCAAGCTCTGAAGTTAATTTCTCTCTGCAAATACTCTGCAATTTAACCCTTTTTCAAGTTTTCTTCAAAAGTTCACAGATCTCTGAAAATGGCCGCTAAAACTGTTATGTTCAAGTTTGGAGACTTTGATATCATCAAGACAAACCATGCAGGGATGGCTGATAAGCATGTCTTTGCAACCCAGTACCACCCCTTTGTGGATTTCCTTCAACACTCCAATCTATCGTATGCCATTTACGAAGCCCTCATCCAAGCCGCAGAGGTTATCATGGTTGTCTGGTCCACTGCTACCATCCAGGGTGAGAAAACTGACTCCCCTGTGGTAAGTTTCAGGTATGCTAACACTGTTTACACTATAGATCATACTGTTGTAAATAATGCTTTACATTTACCTGTTTATGAAAACTATGACTCTCTTGCTTCTGATGAAGAAATTATTTCTATGTTTAAAAATTTACATTATTCTGCGGAAATTAGTTCTGTTGGGTCTATAACACGACCCCATCTTAGGCAAGAGTGGTCACTATTTTTTGACATAATCACAAAAGCATTTTCTACTAAGTGCAGTGGCTATGATGCTATCACTACACTCACACAACAAATCACTTTTAGTGTGTTGTATGATAGGCATATTAACATTAGGCTTTTAATTCTGCAAAATCTTTCGATAAAACTTAAAACCAATAAAAATAAAATTTATTATTCTAGGTTTTTGATGATGATTGTTAAATATCTAATTCCTAACCTTGATATTACTGGAATGCAAGTTTTACCAACGGTTTTGCAGAGTAAAAGAATATTTACAGATGTGAAGCATAAATCTGTAAAGGTAATAGTTCCTTTATTTTTTCCTCTTGTCATGAGATCTATTCTCATTGACAGGCTTCCAAATCTTTATTCTTTTCAATTCTTTGAGGATATTGAAAGCCAAAACCCCATTAATCCTCTAACCACTTCACAACAACTGTCTATAGCCCCCTCCACAGTCTCTCAACAGATTGTGCTTGTAAAATCAAAGACAATCACAAAACTCCCAATCAAAAGAAAAATAATTGAGGGAGCAAGTGAGGATGAGGGAGAACAAGAAGCTGAAGTTCCACTTTAGAGAAAGAAGAGAGTTATAACCCCTAGCCAAAAGCAATCCATTGCTTCCCAAAAGGCAGTGGAGGTTATAAGGAAAAACAGTGAACTGTCACCATCCTCCCAAAAGATGTTGACATTGAAGAAAGTTCCCAACCAGGAACACACTGTACAGAGTCTGCACAACCTCTTGTTCACCAACAAGAGGAAACCCAAAGAGAGAAAATAAAAGAAAAGAGTGACACAAGGAGTGCACACACAGAGTCAGCTTTTGATGTTCCTCAATTTTCAATGTCTGAGGAACAGCCAACACTCCAAACTGTACATTCTTCTCCTTTTTCTCCCACTCTTGATTCTTTTGATATAACTATGATTGATTCTCTTGATTTTTCCCAAGAGGAGCCAATAATCGAGACAAGCTCTCACACAGCTTCCATGGATAGATCCCTAGCCCAAGATCAACAAAGGGAACCCCCTATCCACGTTGTCACCGGCACTTTCAAACCCCCACTTCTGTAGGACAGAGTATCCCTCTCCAAATGAGTGAGGGTGTGAGAATAAATAGTGAGAGTCAGGCTCCTGATCTGGAAAAAGGAGGGCACATAAATATACAAGAGAGTCAAGCTTTAGATAGCTTGGAAAAAGGAGAGCTAGAGAAGCTGGGTGCCCAACCCCAGGCAAAAGGAGAGGGTGTGAGCAAGGATGAGATCCTTGAACAAAAGAACAGAGAGAAATTTTCAGTAGGTATATTTTTAAAACCTGTTGAAACAAGCTCACAAGAAGCTCTGGTTTCTTCTGCTCCCTCCACAAATATCCAAACAGAAGAAACTGAAAACATTTCAAGCACAGGGGATGCAGCATTACATGTGATATCAGAAATGTCTAATGCTGATTTTGAAGTTTTATATGGTCTGCAACAAAGACAAGACCACCTTTTTGCATTGAAAACAAGGCTTGCAGATGAACCTGTGCATGAAGAAGCTCTAGAAACAAATATTGATAAATGGTTGTATGCCACCTATTCCAACACACTGGAGGATGCAGCCGCCCAATTGAGGCAGGATTATGTGACCAACATAGGGTCAACTGCCTCTGCACCTTCAGTCAAAGATATTTTTGAAGAAGTAACCAAGGTGGATAAGAAACACACAAAGTTTCACCACTACTTGGTTACTGGAATAAATGGTGTAGTGAAAAGAATGGAGGAAAGGATGGAGTTGGAGACAGACAAAATCAGAAGGTGCTATGAAGGACACTTGCCAAGGAGGACTATTACTGCCATTGATACCCTTATCAAAGACAAGTCCAAGACTGACAGTCGACTTCAAGCCCTAGAAGCCAATATCCAACTCTTGATCCAAAAACAAGACAAAATGGAGCAACTCCTGATGCAGGCAATTCCACATTTGGCCACCTCCTCTCACCCTAAAGATGCTGATGTCAAAAAGGGGGAGAGTGGTCAATCCAAACAAAATGTTCCTGTACAAAAAACAAACTCTGGTCCTGTCCTTGATGCAGAATTGCAAGCAATGATGGACAGGATCTTAAAGAAACAATCTGATCTTCAAGCAGCAACAACAAAGTCAACAACAACAACACAACTTCCAACAACAACAACAACAACAACAGCAACAACAGCAACAGCAGCATCTCCTCCTTCCATTGCACAAGCCCCAACAATGAAAGATAAAGGCAAGGGTGTTTTGGTTGAGGAGCCAAAGAAATCAAAATCTGCTCAACCAGGACAGCCTAAGCTGATGGGGGATGCTATGAAGACTGCTCACTTTCCCACTCCAGTTGAACTGATAGTGGATGGGAAAGTGGAGTTAGTTTATCCTCAAGAACAAAAGTTGATAGAATCTGATGCACTATTAGCTCAGAAACTTGAAGAGGAGGAGGATATGGCAGCAGCAAGGGAGGAGGAGGAGGCAAAGAAGAAGAGACTTTTATCAAGAAGGTCAAGTGCATAGAAAGCAGCCATAACCAAAAAGAAGAATAAAGAGATGGAAGAGGCTGAGAAAAAATCAAGGAGGAAACCCTTGGTTCAGGAATCTGCAAAGAAACCTGTAACCAGGGCAACTATCAAGAAGCCTACTTCTCAAGATCCTCCAAGGTCAACTGAGACTGCTTTGGTGGCTATGAGTGGACCAAAAAAACAACAAACCGTTTCATCAAATAAGTCTTACAAAGTTGAAATGGCAAGTGCTGATGAAATAATAAAAGCCCTGAAGAAAAGTACTAAGAAGATAGATCTGATCAAGGGTAAAAATAACAGAGAACTTCTTCATGTCTTTTTGAAGGATGGAGAGTCTTTGAAGTTCGAGAAGCCAGCCTTGGAGGGACAGACTAAGGAAAATTTGGAATTGTTGTTGACTGTTGTATCTGAAACTTCTGATCTCAACATGGATCTTCGAAGCCAGATTCGAAAGGTAATGAAGGTGAAGCATAAGGTGGATACAGTGCCGGAAGCTAATCCTAAACCTCTAGGATTTTGGTATGAGACTTTTCATGGAGAGAAAGTCTTCTTTAATTATAACAGAGATATCAACAGTGTAAATGAGAGACATATTGAAGGATTTATTAGTCTACTCAAAGATGCTGAAGATGAGATGGAGATTATTTTGAGAAAACTGCTGATAGAAAGGCTGGATGTGCTGAAGAAAAATAAAAGATGAAGTTGTTGAAGTTGGAGGTATGTTGGTTGTTAAATAAGCTGTAATTTTTTTTTTTGAAGCCAGACTTATAGGATTTAAACCTGAGTCTTGGTGGAAGCTGAACTACAGATCAAAGATCTTAGTTCAGAATACATTTGTAGATAGAAATTCTTTATTCTTTTTCTAAGTAATTGTAATGTTGAGTTTTGACATCATCATCAACCTTGAAATTATGCTTATCATTCTGATATTCATAATTAGGGGGAGATTGTTAGGTTTTAGAACATTTGATGATGATTGTCTTTAGATTACTTAGAGTACAAATGTATAGAAAGTGTTAATTAGTAACACTGAAGTTTTGTAGCTAGCAGTTATCTCTTTGTTTGTAATTGATTCATTCTTTGTAAAGAGATATAAATATTTTTTATTTGTAAGTAACTGCTGGAATAGTGTATCGAAGCTTCAGAAAGTCAAGATGTGTATTTGATCCGTTAGAATTTACAAAAAGGCTTGTCGGAGACTAGGAGAATTGGTCAGGGACTAAAAAGATTTTATCTGTCGGAGACTAATTTTGCCTATCGGAGACTAAGACTTAAGTCATCAGAGATTAAGTCTAAAGGTGTCAGAGATTAAAGCTTATGTCATCGGAGACTAAAGTTAAAAGCATCAGAGACTAAGCTGACGTCATCAGAGTCTAAGCCTTAACTCGTCAGAGACTAAACAATTCTATCAGAGACTACACAAGCTGATGTCATCAGGGACTAAATGCACCAGAGACTAATAATGATGTCACCAGAGACTAAAGATGAAGCATCAGGGACTAATCGTGATTTATTTCCTGAAAGATACAGAGTTCGAATTAAAAAGGAATGTCTTTCACATAAAGTAAAATATTATTGAAGACGTAGCTGGTAAGGAAACTAACCAGAAATCTGTTCCTATCAAAAAGGAAAGATTGTATTTGATTCGTATAAGGAAGCTAAATTTTATTCAGAATAGGAACTGAGTTAATGATAATTCAGTTGACTTAGAAGCTATAATTAGGTTTACAGAGAATTGTAACTTCGAAGCTGTATAGGTTTTTCATAGTTTTGTATCTTTTCTTATACAGAATAGAAAAGAAGCTAACGATTACATTATTGTAATTGTTAGGATTTGTATTCAATTGTAAATCAATAAAGCAATTGTTTATAAATTGATTTGTGTTCTTGTTCTTTATATTCCGCAAGAAAAGTTAATTTCTTACAGAACAAGTAACTCAAAGAAATTTCAAAGAACTTGTATTCAACCCCCCTTCTACAAGTTCTCGGCATCTCACTGGGAAAACAACCTCTCACGCACCAGTATTTTGAGATTAGAAACTAGCTAAGGACCAAGGCAAGTATATACTCATTCCACTTCCTTTCTTACTAATTACGTAAAATCATTGTTTCGATTTACGTAAATGAATAATGTTAATGCTTATGCAAAACAATGATTTCTTTTTATGATTAAGTAACATACGATTATTGATCCGATGTACGTGAAAAGATGTTGATGATTGAGCTATGTATTATTGGGTGGTTGCTAGCTGTTTAAAATTTGCTAGCTCACCAAAAGATGATGTAAGGGTGTTGCAGGCCGTGAACTTGTATGCGCACTCGAGCATGTCCCATATGGATATATATATAAAAGTTATCGGTTGTCGCCGCTCTTAATTGGTTGAGCACACCAAATTTTTTGGTAGTTGCCACTATTAATTGGCTGAGCACGCCAACATTTTATAACAAGAAAATGTTTTCAAGGTATATCCATATGGGTAGTAAAGGGGCTGTTGAGTGCTTTCACCTGGCATTCCGGCCAATGATGATAGGGAATGAGAGGCCGAGGCATCTGTAATCAGACCCTCGCAGACCAATGTTTTCTGCGCTGACCAACTGGGATGAAATTTGATTGTAAATGAAGTCAGATAGTGATCAAGCTGGTCAAATGATGCATTATCTGGTGAAGAGAGGGCGAATCAAGATTTGTTTAAAAGTGGGTTAACCCCTTGATATCACTCAGGAACACTAAATGATACATGTTTATTAAATTACCAAGAGGTGTTGGCATTGCTTCGCTGAACCTCAATGAATATTAAAGCTTTTTGAATTATCCGTTCTTCTTGCTCATGATTATATGCTTGCTGAGCATAAATGCTCATGTGGAATGTTATGAAATATTTTACAGGTTATGTCAGGAAGGCCGAGTCGCCTAATAAAGGAAAAGAGAAAATGGCACAGTGAGAGGTCATCATAGAAATGTTTAGATTGTAAGGCCAGATGGGCCATCTAAAGTTTTGTTTATGCTGCAGTCTGTTTAGTTGAATTTTGAGGTTTTGTAAAAGGTTGTAAACTTCTAAGATTTGAACATGATGTATCTGAGAATATATTTCTCATTTTACTAATGATAATGCTTGGCTATGATGTATTTGTCGCTTTTGTGTTGTTGTGTTGAAGTTTCTGGCGGAGCCCGGGGTTCCAGCTTGGGGACCTTAGGGGGTTGTCACCCAAATTGCTGACAATGCCCGAGGCCCGGCTCGGGGGATTTCCGGGGCCACCACAGTGGAAGCTATAAATCTTGGCCAGTACCAACTACAAACATAGAGGTACGTTCTTTTCATGGACTTGCTTCCTTCTATCGAAGATTTGTGAAGAATTTCAGTACTATTGTGGCACCTATTACTGAATGTATAAAGAAAGAAAAATTTGAGTGGACGGAAGTTTCTCAAAGAGCTTTCGAAAAGGTGAAGAAGATGTTATGTGACACACCTGTCCTAGCTTTGCCAGATTTCTCAAGTCCTTTTGAGGTAGAGTGTGATGCTAGTGGAGTGGGAATAGGAGTTGTGTTAGTGTAGAAGAAGAAACCTATTGCTTATTTCAGTGAAAAGTTGGATAGGGCCAAACTCAAATATTCTACATATGACAAGGAGTTCTATGCAATAGTAAGGGCACTTGACCATTAAAGTCACTAATTGCAGCCTAACCATTTTATATTACACTCGAATCATGAAGCTTTGAAGTATATTCATAGACAATAGAAACTTAATACTTGTCATGCCAAGTGGGTTGAGTTCTTGCAATCTTTTAATTTCTCTTCTAAGCACAAACAAGGGAAGGACAATGTGGTGGCTGATGCATTGTCACGAAGATACACATTGTTGGGTGTACTAAGTTCAAAACTACTTGGTTTTGAATTAATCAAGGAGTACTACAAGCTGGACATCGACTTTCAACCGATAATCGAATCATGTTCTCAAGGAACTACTGGTAGTTATTTGTTGCAAGATGGTTTTTTGTTTAAGGGAAATTGTTTGTGTGTTCCATCTTGTTTGATTCGAGAATTATTGATAAGGGAGGCTCATGGAGGAGGACTAGCTGGACATTTTGGCATTACCAAGACTTTGGCTATATTACAAGAACATTTTTATTGGCCAAGGATGTAAGGTGATGTAATAGGAATTGTTGCTCGATGTGCTATGTGTCAGAGAACAAGAGCACATTCCATCAAAGTCTTTAAACCCCATTGCCTGTTCCAGAGTCTCCATGTGAAGATGTGTCCATGGACTTTATTGTGGGATTACCTCGTACTCAAAGGGGTAATGATTTGATAATGGTGGTGGTGGATAGGTTTTCCACAAGGGCACATTTTATGGCTTGTCATCAGACTGATGATGCATCTCGAGTGGCTGATTTATACTTGAAATAAGTGGGTAGATTACATGGTGTTCCACGAACCATTGTCAGTGACCGAGACACAAAATTTATGAGCTATTTTTGGAAGACATTGTGGAAGTTCTTGGTCATTAAACTGTGTTTTAGTACTTCTCATCATCCTCAAACGGATGGACAAACTGAAGTGACCAACAGAGCATTGGGAGTTTTGTGAGGGCTAGTAAGCAAGACTACAAAGGATTGGGATGTCAAACTCTCGCATGCCAAGTTTGCATACAATAGATGATGTATTTGATCTAGGGAGATTAAACACAAGTTGCGAAAAATAACTTTAGATAAATTCTATAAAGAATTTAATCACCGAGAACCAAAACTAAAGGATCGATTTGTGTAGTTTGCTTAAAGAAATTAATCACCCGCAAGCTAAAAAAAATTAGTTTGTGAATGTTTAAAGGAATTAACCACCAATTCTCAAGATAATTGTAAGTAAAAACTCACACAAATTGTATTAATCAAAGTCTGAATTCAGCGTACCAAGTTACAACTATTTATAAGTTACCAACACGTTAATTCAATCCTACTATGGAAAGAAATCTACAATGGACAGAAATCTAATACAACTATGGAAAGGAAAGCAAACCTACTACAATTAGGAAAACAAATAAACTAATTTAATATGCTGCAGTCCATCTTTGAAAATTAGTCTCTGATGGGTTAAATGAGATTAGTCTCCGATGACCAAATTAGTCTTTGATGGCCAAGTTAGTCTCCAATGGCCAAGTTAGTCTCTAATGGCCAAATTAGTCTTTGATGACCTACTGCAGCTTTTATCACATCAATCTCACTTAATAAACTATAAACCAACAATAAGCTAATTACCCCAATTCGTCATACTCCCCTTCTTTGAAAACAATTGTCCTCAATTGTGCAATATCTTCCTAATGAATAGAGGGAGTAAAATCCTAACTCTAACCATTATGTTAACTCCTACAGAGTACAACAAGATTAATACATTGAAAGAGACTCCACCAATGTCTTGCCGCTAACAAATGGAATATGCATGACAGGTTGAATTGGATGCCAACGAACCATTAAAAGTTTATTGGCATGGTCAACATAGAACCTTACCTGCTGCAGACTTCGACCAACATAAGGCTCTTGAGTTGTCCCCCAAATTTTACATGGTTGAAAAACAACAACTTTCTTGTAATTTTCTACACTCAATGCAACCCCAATCAAAGTACATTCCCAAAACGTTGCCACAGTAAGCACAACATCCTTCTCAGACGCATTTAGCTTAGGCTTTTCAAAGGATTTTCTCAATGTACCTATTGAGGAAGTTGACACATCGGGTGTCAATTCTTCCAAACCCACATCATTGAATTCATTCAACACCTGTTCCAAGATTTCAGGATGTTCACCATGAGTTGGGTCAACTTCTAAAGGAGTTGAATTTGTATTCAAAATTCTCCTAACAAGTATTTGTGAACCACGTGTCTCAAGTCCCTCCTCAAAGTCAACCTCAAACTCTTCATCAACCCTTTTGCATAGGCTTTGCTCCCTTTCTTCAGTTGTTTCTATCTCCTTTGACGCATACGCTACCTCATCTCTTCAATGTCATGCAAGGTCATAACCCTATTACTAGGACATTCACGTTGCATGTGTCCATAGCCCTTGCACTTGAAGCAAATTTTCTTATCTCCTGAAGTTAAGGGTGCAGATTTCTTTTCTTTATCATCTTTGAACTTGTCGAAGTTTTGGGTGAACTTAGCAATAGGTTGTGACTCTTTTCTCTCCTCAATCCTCTCCCATTCAAAAGACCGAATGTGATTAGGTCTTGCATAGTTAACTCCTGTAGTGTTTACATGTTTTTCTACTCGCATGGCCACTTTACAAATCTCCTTAAATGATCAATAAGGTTGGAGTTCAACCTTCTTTGCAATATTAGAATTTAGGCCAGTTAGAAAACAAGAAATTTTGTGCTCTACTCTTTCTTCTAGATCACAGAGCATAATTAGCCTTTCAAATTCCAAGGTGTACTCCTCCACTGAAAGTACTCCTTATTTAAAACTCTACAGTCGTAGCAACATGTTTTGCATGAAGTCAGCAGGAAGGAACCATTTCTTCATTCTGGTTCTCAATGCTTCCCAAGACTCTATTCGTGCCTTGCCCTCTTTTCTTCTTTTGGCTCTTAGATTTTCGTACCACAAGTTTGCGTAACTTGTGAATTTAAGCACAACCACCTTGAGTCTTTTACGATCATCGTAGTCTTTATAATCAAAGACTCGTTCAATAGGTTGTAACCATTTAAGGAACTTTCCTGGTTTCATGCTCCCATCAAATTTGGGAATATCTAGATATAAACCCTTGTCATCATCATTATTTTCTCTAACTCGATGGATTACTCGTCTAGCAATTTCTTCCTCCTCTGAATCTGAGGTCCGAGCAGATCTAGCACTCCTACATGGACTAGTAGAGGGAGTTCTTCAATCTAACCTTGTTAAAAGCTCGTTTAATTTATCAGTCAGCTCATTAATTTGCCTGTCACGGCACAAGTTTTGGGCTTGCTCCATGGTCAAACCTCATGGGATAACCTATTCTTCTTCTCCTGCCATTGATTTCGTAATTTTTAGGTTTAATACAAGAACAAATTATTCACCAAAGGTCTGATACCAAGATGATGTATTTGATCTAGGGAGATCAATCACAGGTTGTGGAAAATAACTTTAGAAAGATTCTATAAAGAATTTAATCACCGAGAATCAAAACTAAAGGATCAATCTGCTTAGTTTGCTTAAAGAAATTAATCACCCATAAGCTAAAACAAATCGGTTTGTGAAAGTTTAAAGGAATTAACCACCAACTCTCAAGATAATTGTAAGTAAAAAGTCACACAAATTGTATTAATCAAAGTCTGAATTTAGCGTACTAGGTTACAACTATTTATAAGTTATCAACACGTTAATTTAATCCTACTAGGGAAAGAAATCTACAATGGAAAGAAATCTAATACAACTATGGAAAGGTAAATAAACCTATTACAATTAGGAAAACAAATAAACTAATTGAATATGTTGTAGTCCACCTTTGAAAATTAGTCTCTGTTGGGTTAAATGAGATTAGTCTCTGATGACCAAATTAGTCTCTGATGGCCAAGTTATTCTCTGATGAACAAATTAGTCTTCGATGGCCAAGTTAGTCTCCGATGGCCAAGTTAGTCTCTGATGACCTATTTAGTCTTCGATGGCCAAATTAGTCTTTGATGGCCTACTGCTACTTTTATCACATCAATCTCACGTAATAAACTATAAACCAACTACAACCAACTATAAGCTAATTACCCCCAACGCATCAGTAGATCTCCTACTTATGCCACAAAACATTCACCTTTTGAGGTATTATATGGACATAATCCAAGGATTCCTGTGGATTTGATTCCTTTGCCAAAGGGTGAGTATGTCCATGCCGATGCTAAAGTAAAGGCACAGGCTATGTTTAAATTTCACGTACAAGTACGGGCCAGAATTGAGAAGGTTAATGCGCGGTACAAGGTCCTAGCCAATAAACATCACAAATAACCTGATTTTCAAGTGGGTGATCGTGTTTGGTTGCATTTGAGGAAGGAAAGGTTCCCTAATCTGTGTAAGCATAAGTTAATGCCTCGGTAGGAGGGTCCTTTCAAGATTGTGGAAAAGATCAATGACAATGCCTTCAAGTTTGAATTGCCAGGAAATTTTGATGTAAGTGCAACATTCAACGTCAGTGACTTAGCTCCTTACATACACGATAACAATGTGGCTCAATTGAGGACACTTGTCTCTGAAGAAGAGAAGGATGATCCGTTGGAGTCATTGGGTGTTGAACAATCAGATGCAGCTGTGGATAAAATGGTAAATCTTGCATTGAAGGATATAACCTTAGATTTATTTTTCATTGATGTATATGCGGGAAAATGGGTGGGAAGTACTTGTAATTCTACTGTTACTTTGCTTACAAATGTGGAGTAAAGCAGCTTTGTGCCTTAGCTGAGAACTGGCCGAGAACTGGCGTCAGGGGTGCCGAGAACTGGTGTTAGGGGGTGCCGAGGATGGCATCAGGGGATTTTGTGTCTAGTGTCAGGGATGTTCTTACGCGTGCCGGGCATCAGGCGATGTTAAGATACGCGTCAGGGGATGACGTCATCAGTGGATAACCAAGAGTTGGTGTGATGTCATCAGGGGTTCAAGTAACTCATCGGTGGATAATTATCCGCTGATAACTGTTTTAGGCCATCAAGGGATAATTATCCTCTGACAACTATTTGACCCGTCAGGGGATAATTATCCACTGACGGCTACGAGAAGTTTATTTTTATGTATTTTATTATTTTTCTGTGTTTGTTTCGTATTTGTTTTCTATTCATGATGGGTTTGTTATCTTTCCTTGTTAAATTAGATTTCTTTCCAACGTAATATTCATTCCAAATAGGATTAAGGTTTCCTCAGCTTATAAATAGTTGTTTGTAATGTACATTGAACGACAGACTTCGATTAATACAATTGTGTGAGTTTTAACTTATAATTATCTTGAGAGTTGGTGGTGAATTGCTTTAAACTTTCACAACCTGTTTTGTTTTAGTTTGTGGGTGATTAATTTCTTTAAGAAAACTAAACAGATTGATCCTTTAGTTTTGATTCTCGATGATTAAATTCTTTACAAAATTATCTTAAAGTTATTTTTGAGAGAACCTGAAAATGTTAATGAAATTTTGATTATAAGATTTATTTTTTTATTTTCTGCATGAAGGTTTATTTCTTTATTGGGTATAAATGATGAAATTATATTTTCTTATAAAAAATTCAATGGCAATGTGATGTCCAAAAGATTTTAAATGTATTTTGAAGCTCAAGTATTTAAAAGATTATTACATTCAAGAATTGTCTTGTGAGTGTGTGTTCATGCGGGAAAGGGCTCACCAAGTGTGAACAGGTTTAGCTACAGTACCCATTTTTATTTTAAAACCTAACTGCTGGAAGACAGTAGCATTTAACGTGCATCACCTCCATCAGTACCCTAGAGTGGGCTATAAAAAACGACTGATGGGTACTAGCAGTCGTTGCAACCACCCTTTTTCTCACCAGTCACTTCTTTCCTTTCACAGCCAACGGCTTATATCAAATAAATCCAATGGCCCTTGTTGCTCAACAGGTGATATATATATATATATATATATATATATATATATCACCTTGGTACAACCCTAGCCCCACTTTCATAAACTTCTATACAATATATACCACCAAATCCAAGCTTACTCACAAAACAACTGTCCTTTTTGGAAGAACAACTAGAGCTTTTAACTCTTTCTTGCAGCCAAGGAGGTAAGAGCATTTCATTAAAGTCCTGCTCTATTTCTTACACTTTTGTTCTGTCATACATACCACGTTTAATACCTTGTTCATTTATTTCCAAAAGTATGATTTGATGCATGTATTTAACACCCGGAGTTAATGTCATTTATTTTAAAGAGCTACCCAAGATGAGTGTAAAATTATTGACAACCACCTGGTAGACAAACCTTTAACTACCAAAACATTCTTTTGTCAGTAGTTACAACCTCATGCTTGAGTATTCTTCAACCTTAGTTTGAACCCTAAACCGTGTCTAGTAGGGCATGCAAACCATAGGAAATGTTATGTATCACTGAGAGAATGATGAGTTTTGACCTAAGTATGGATGTGGTTAAGAACACCACCCATGGAGGAGTGGGGAAGACACCACTGTATCTGAGACAAGTTTTAACTTAGTCTCCAACAGTGTTTATGATAGTATCTGATGAAAGAATTCTTAGTCTCTCATGAAGGAAAGTTTAGTCTCTGATGACGTCAACCTTAGTCTCCGACAGGCTAAGTTTAGTCTCTGATGACGCCAGCCTTAGTCTCCGACAGGCTAAGTTTAGTCTCTGATGACGTCAGCCTTAGCCTCCGATAGGCTAAGTTTAGTCCATGATAACGTCATCCGTAGTCTCTGATGATTTAAAGTGAAGTAATTCCCTGATGCACAGTTTGTTTTTGAAACTATAAAATATTATTTTCTTAAATTATTTTAAGATGTTTTAATTAATTATTTAGCCTCAACAGTTTTTATATCAAATTGAGACATTAAAAAGTTTAAGGACATCACATGTGCATTTTCTCCCATACTGTAACCAAGGAATTAAATTCATCTTGTGATATGTATATTTTTACAGAATTTTTCACTCATGAGTAAATTGAATTTGATTGAGTGCAAAGGACCGAGGCAAGTATATACATTCAATCTGATGCTTATTTCAATTTAACGTAGTATCATTTGATTCGATATGCGTGCAAGACTTGATTATATGTTTCAATTGTTTTTAAGAATGAGCAAGCTATGCTTTAAATTCTGCTAACATGATATGAATGATAATGCATGGATATAACTGAGCTTAGATTTTCAGCTAATTCTAAATCTTATATCTGTGGAAATAAATGAGAATGATATGTCCCTTAAATGGGTTATGCCACATGGTTGGCTAGAGGAAAGGAAAGGTGTTGATTTGTTCTTCACCTGACCTAGAGGAATTATAAGTGACTACGTACGTTCACACAAGGAGGGATCATGCAGTCATAGTTAGGCCAGCTGTGTACTGTATGGTTAGCAGATCCAACGGGTTCAGCCCCCGATGGATATTTTGAGAAAGTGTACACAGGTGTATACCTGTCTTTCTTCAAGAAGGATTACATGTTGCTTATCATCAGTAATCCTAAAGATTCTTCAAGGATTTCCGAGGCATTAGTATTGTTTCACTGAGCCTCACAAACAGAATTAAACTTCTTTAAATATTTCAGATTATTCCTCTAAATTGTTTATATACTTGCTGGGTGTAAATCGCTCACTCTTGTTGAACTTAAATGTCTTGCAGGACATAATGCAAAGACTGAATCCTCTGATAAGGGGAAAGCAAATATGATCAACTACTAAGTTTTTTTTTATAACGCTGTGGAAGGAAGGACGATGTTAGAAGTTGTAATGATCTCGGAATTGTAATTTATAAAGATTAAATAGCTTCCGCTATAGTTGTATTATTTTTGGATTGTAATAACTCTTTAATAATGCCTCTATCCAGTATTTATACTACGAATGGATGTATGGTTATCTTTTCCTTCTTTTGACGAAGCCCTGATCCAGTAAGGGATTTTGGGGTCGTCACAATTTTTCTGCAACTTGTGTTTGATCCTCCTAGATCAAATACATCACGGTTCCTCTTTATAGATTATGTTCAAGATGTTTTCCTAAAATTTTAAGGGTTTAAACAGGAGAACACTCTCGATGGAAGAATACATAGTAGAGTTCAAGAAATTGACAATGCTCTATGATGTAGAAGAAAGTTTAGAGGACAAGATTGCTCGTTTCTTAATAGGACTGAATGGGAATATTGCTGAAAAGGTTGAACTCCTACGTTACTGGTCCTTTGAGGAGGTTTGCAAGGTAGCCATACGCACAGAAAAATATGCCAAGGCTAAGGGAAGTAATTATATCTGGCCTATTAGCAAAACGTTTGAGAGAGGCAGAATCGAGAGGAGAAACGAGGCACAACATGTTTTCAAATTCACTCCTAACTTTGATAAATTCAAAAAGGACAAAGATATGGCCTCTGCACCTTTAGCAACAGAAGACAAAAAAATTTGCTTCAAGTGTAAAGGCTATGGGCACATGCAACGTGATTACCCTAGCAACAAAGTCATGACCTTGCATAACATTGAAGAAATTGAAGCAACTTATGCTTTGAAGGAGCAAGAAACACTTGAAAAAGAGGAGAAAAATAGGTGCAAAAGGGACGACGATGATGATTTTGAGGCTGACTCGGAAGAGGAACCTGAAACTCATGGCTCACAATTGGTTGTAAGGAAACTGTTACAAGCAAAGCTAGTTCCATTAAAGGTTGATCAAAGGGACAAGATATTTATGATAAGAGTGCTGGTGAAGGATAAACTGTGCAATATGATCATTGTCACAAGAATTTGCACTAACGTGGTCTCCACCACGTTAATGGACAAACTCAGTTGTCCTACAATGACACATCTTAAACCATACAAGTTGCATTGGCTAGGTGATGGAGGAAAGGTTAAAGTAACCAAACAAGAACTAATCTCTTTTGAAATTGGAAAGTTTAAGGACCAAGTGTTGTGTGATGTTTGTGCAATGGATGCATGTCACATCCTGTTGGGTAGGTCATGGCAATATGATAGATTCCTCAAGTTCGATGGAAGGATGAATGTTTACATTGCCAAGGTGGGAAACAAAAGAACAACATTGAAGCCCTTATCTTCACTCAGTACACGCAAGGAAAGTTTACTTGTGACTGAGAAATAATTCAAACATGAATTAGAACATGAGGGACGAGGTTATCTTTTGATTTCTATCAGATTTCAATCCAAGAAAATACCTAGAAAACCATCTGGAGCTTTGGAGGAGTTATTGACAGAATTTAAAGATGTTTTTCCTGAAGACTTGACACCAAGTTTACCAAGAATTTAAAGGTGGTTGGGATGAACCGCAACCCCCCACATGTTCCACCACCACCCCCTGTTAATGACAATAATTCTACCAACAACAATGCCACAGGGAATGCAAACGATAACCCGCTAGCTCAATTCCTTCAGATTATTCGCGAGGTCGTGGTTGTGAACCAACCAGCTCCCCCACCACCGCAACTGCCAAGGCCTGCTGCCCGTGGTTCATGTATCCGAGAGTTCACTGGCATCAACCCGCCGACCTTTGATGGGAAAGGAGGACACACTATAGCACAATATTGGTTAGAAGAGATCGAGAAAGCCTTCGATTTAGTAGATGTGCCATAAGATTGTAAGACTAAGTATGCGGCTTTCATTCTAAAAGAGGAAGCCAACCACTGGTGGAAAGGTGCCAAGAGAATGGAACTGACAAAAAGGGAAACTGCAAGGGACACCGATACAGTAATAACCTGGGAACTATTCACCCAGAAGTTTAGGGAAAAATTTTACCCCCTTAGAGTCTCCAATGCAATGGAGTTAAAATTTTTGAACTTGAAAAAAGGGTCCATGACGGTGGATGAATATGAGGCAAAGTTTAATGAACTAATGAGGTATGCTCCTCATCAAGTGAGTGACGAAGGAAGGAAAGCCCGAAGATTTGAGCAAGGGTTAAACCCTTGGATCCTGAGGCAGGTAGCAATTTTCCAACTAGAGACCTTTGATGCAGTTGTGGAAAAAGCATGGATCGCAAAATGGAGCAATAAGACGGTATATGAGTACAATCGAGAAAACAAGAAGGGAGACAAGAAGAAAGGGAACGATAAAGGAAACCATTAGAACTTTGGTGGTGTGATTGTGTAGAAGGAGGAAGGAAGCAACCATAATAGTAGTTTGATCAATAGTGGGAAGAGGAAACGGAAAGAGCAACCATCAGATGGCATTGCAAGGACAACTATGGTATGTTCAAATTGCGGGAAGAACCATGGCTCAACTCCATGTTTGAGGGGGAATGATGTTTGTTTCAAGTGTCGCCAACCAGGACACTTCTCCTCAAACTGCCCAACATTGAATCCTACCGCGGTCCCACCACAGACCACAACAACAACCTCAGCAAAATAATAGACCGCTCGCTGCAGTAAGAACATGTTATACATGTGGAATGGAAGGGCACATTTCTCCTAATTTCTCAAAAGAAAGGTGGCAGACCAATGCTGACAGGAGCCAACACCGTGCCCGTGTGACCACAAGCAAGGACTTACAATATGTCGGTGTAAGATGTTGTGGCTTCTGAGAATGTTGTGGCAGGTACTCTACTAGTGAACTCCATACCTGCACATGTGTTGTTTGATTCGGGTGCTACTCGCAGTTTTATTTCTGAACGATTAGCTAGTAGCATGCTAGTCCTGCTGGAATGTCTACCTAATCCCTTAGAGGTAGTCATTGCCAATCGTGAAGTAGTAAAAATTTCTCATGTCTACCCCAATTGCACCTTGAAGATAGATCGGCATGAATTTCTTGCTGATCTTATTCCTTTTCCTTTGGGAGAATTTGACAAAATATTGGGAATGGACTGGTTATTTAAATGTGAGAACCCGAAAATCTCAATGAAATTTTGATTATGAGATTTAT
>CM025787.1:13488069-13518819 GCA_014636745.2 Centella asiatica | reverse complement strand
TGTTTTTTTTCTTTCTTTTATGAAAGAGCATGCTATGCTTTAAATTCCGCTAGCATGATATGAATGATGATGCATGGATATAAATGAGCTTTGAATATCAGCTATGTTACAATCTTATATATGTGCAAATGAATGAGAATGATGTCCCTTAAAGGGGTTATGCCACATGGCTGGCAAGAGGAAAGGAAAGGTGCTGATGTGTTCTTCACCTGACCTAGAGGAATGCTAAGTGACTACGTAGTCCTCATAAGAGGGATCATGCAGTCCAATTTGGCCAGCTGTGTACTGTATGGTTAGCAGATCCACGGGTTTAGCCCCCGATGGATATTTTGAGAAAGTTATGCTCAGGTGTATACCTGTCTTTCTTCAAGGAGGATCACACGTTGTGTATCATCAGTGAATCCTCAATGATCTTTGAAGGTTTCCGAGGCCTTGGCATTGTTTCACCAAGCCTCATAAACAAACTTGACTCCCTTCGATGTTCCAGATACATTCTTTAAAATTGCTTATATACTTCTTCGATGTGTATATACTTGCTGGGCGTAAATCGCTCACCTATGTTGAATTTTAATGTCTTGCAGGACAGAACGCTAAGGCTGAACCCTCTGTTAAGGGGAAAGCAAAGATGATAAACTACTAAGTTATTTACTCTTTTGATAAGACTGAGGAAGGAAGGGAAGAAGATATTAGAAGTAGTGTTGATTTTGGTTTGTAATTAAAGATGATGTAATAGCTTCCGCTGTAATTGTATTTTTCTTGGGTTGTAATAACTCTCTAATACTGCCTTTCTCCAGTATTTATGCTATGATTGGATGTATGGTTATCTTTTCCTTCTTTTGACGAAGCCCTTATCCATTAAGGGATTTTGGGGTCGTCACATTAAATACCAGGCTAACATTGATTGTAAAACGAAGCAAGTAGTCTTACGCTCCCCCCAAAGGGCAGAGGTTTGGTTCCATGCCACCAAAAAGGTGAAATCATCGCCATTCTTGACCATGATCCAAGCAAGGAAGATGGTTCGCAAGGGTTGCGAAGCCTTCGACTTATATGGACTTTACCAACAAAGATGAAATTAAGATTGAGGATGTCCCTGTTGTTAAGGAATTTGCAAATATATTTCCAGAAGAGTTGCTTGGATTACCCCCGGACAGAGAAATGGATTTTGAAATCAACTTAATCCCCGGTACCGCGCCAATCTCCAAGGCCCTTACCGCATGGCACCATCTAAGCTAAAGGAACTAATGAAGCAGTTGCAAGAACTCTTAGAACGAGGATTGATCAGACCAAGCATCCCACCATGGGGAGTGCCAGTGCTATTCGTTCGAAAGAAAGATAGATCGATGAGACTCTGCATTGATTATCGAGAACTGAACAAGGTCACAATCAAGAATAAGTACCCCTTGCCGAGGATAGATGACCTTTTTGACCAACTCAGACGAGGGAGGTATTTCTCAAAAATTGATCTTCACTTAGGGTACCACCAATTAAAGATCAAAGAGGAAGACATACCGAAGACGGCATTCCGAACTCGTTATGGCCTCTACGAATTCTTAGTGATGTCTTTTGGATTGACGAACGCGCCAGCAGCTTTCATGGACTTGATGAATCGCGTTTTCAAACCATTCTTGGATAAGGTTATCATCGTTTTCATTGATGACATTCTTATCTATTCGAAGACGGCGAAAGAGCATGAGGAACACCTAAGGACAACGCTGGAAACACTAAGAAGAGAGTAATTATTTGCCAAATTTTCTAAGTGTGAATTCTGGCTAAAGGAAGTGAAGTTTCTTGGTCATGTAATCAATAAAACTGGTGTCGCAGTGGACCCCAGTAAAATAGAAGCAATTACAAGGTGGCCTCGGCCAACTAACCCAACAAAAGTAAGGAGTTTCTTAGGATTGGCAGGCTACTATAGGAGGTTTGTTAAAGACTCTCCAAATTAGCCGTACCTTTGACGAACTTGACAAGTAAGACTGTGAAATTCGGTTAGACTTCTGATTGTGAAAAGAGTTTCCAGGAATTGAAAACGAGGTTAACTATAGCCCCTACTCTGACGCTACCAGATGACAAGGGAGAATTTGTTATTTACAGCGATGCGTCAAAACAAGGACATGGAGCAGTTTTGATACAACATGGCAAGGTAATTGCTTATGCCTCAAGGTAGCTCAAGGATTGCGAAAAATGATACCCTACGCATGACATAGAATTGGCAGCAATCATTTTTGCATTATAGATTTGGAGGCATTACCTTTACGGTGAGAAGTGAGAAATATATACTGACCACAAAAGTTTGAAGTATATATTTACGCAAAAACAACTCAACATGAGACAAAGGCATTGGTTGGAGTTGATTCAGGACTATGACTGCTCCATCAACTACCACCCTGGGAAGTCAAATGTAGTTGCAGACGCGCTCAGCCTTCATGAAAGACTGAATGTGATAACCATCCAGGAAGATGTCATAAAAGAATTCGAACTCCTATAGCTTCATACACTTACCACTGCCCAGAGGATGGAAATAGAAGAAGAGATTCAGGCTCAGCCTCAATTGCACGACCTCATTAAAGTCGCACAAGGAGAGCATTGTGAAGAAAGGGACAGATTAATTAAGGGAGAGAAAGGCAAATGTCTCATGCACAACGATGGACTTTTACGATATGAAGGTCGAATGTGGATTCTTGCGAAAACTGAATTGAGATAAGAGCTTCTCCACGAAGCCCACAACTCAAAATTCTCCGTTCATCCAAGAGGCACGAAGATGTACCAGGATTTGAAACAAAACTTTTGGTGGCCCAACATGAAGAGGGAGATAGCTGAGTCGGTAAGCAGATGCTTAACGTGCCAAAGTGATAAAGCAGAACATCAAAAACCAAGCGGACTGCTACAACCATTGGAAATCCCTGAGTGGAAGTGGGAATTTATCACGATGGAGTTTGTAGTTGGTTTACCAACCACACTTGGAGGGATGAATGTCATTTGGGTCATAGTCGATAGATTGACCAAATCAACACACTTTTTGGCTATAAAGTATACATACAAGATGGATCAAATGGTGAGGTTATATGTTAAGGAAATTGTGAGTCGACATGGAGTGCCAGTCTCCATCGTCTCTGATCGAGATCCGAGGTTTACCTCAAGGTTTTGGAAGAGCTTCCAAGAATATCTGGGAACAAGGCTAGACATGAGTATGACCTATCACCCCCAAACAGATAGTCAATCTGAACGCACGATTCAAACACTAAAAGATATGTTACGAGCTTACGTTCTCGATTTCAAGGGGCATTGGGACAAACATCTACCACTGATTGAATTCTCTTACAATAATAGCTATCATGCCAGCATTGGCATGGCACCATTTAAAGCATTGTATGGTCGGAAGTGCAGAACTCCAATTTACTGGAATGAAGTGGGAGAATGAAGGCTAATCGGACCAGAGATAGTCCAACAAACTGAGGAAGCGATCAAGGTGATCAGAACAAGAATGAAGGCATCTCAAGACTGACAAAAGCAATATGCTGACCAACACAAGAAAGACTGAACCCTAGAAATTGGAAGTTATGCATTATTGAAAGTATCACCCTGGAAAGCCGTAATGCGTTTCGGCAAGAAAGGAAAGTTAAGTCCCCACTATGTGGGACCATTTAAAGTATTGAGAAAGATTGGTGAAGTGGCCTATCAATTGGCATTGCCACCAACTTTGGGCCACGTGCATGATGTATTTCATAGATCAGTGTTGCATCCTTATAAAGACGACCATAGAGGAATAATAGACTATCAACCGATAGATCTGCAACCGGATTTAAGGTATGAAGAGGTCCGTGTCCAGATATTAGATCGACAGGTTAAAATGCTTAGGAATAAAGAAATTCCTTCTGTAAAAGTGTTATGGAGGAATCATAGTGTAGAGGAAGCTACTTGGGAGCTTTAAAGCGTTATGGTTGACAAGTACCCCCATTTGTTTGTTAGCTACGTTTCGAGGACGAAACTTCTTTAAGGGGAGGAGGATGTGAGAACCCGAAAATGTCAATGAAATTTTGATTATGACATTTATTTTTTTATTTTCTACATGAAGGTTTATTTCCTTATTGGGTATAAATGATGAAATTATATTTTCTTATAAAAAATTCAATGGCAATGTGATGTCCAAAAGATTTTAAATGTATGTTGAAGCTCAAGTATTTAAAAGATTATTGCATTCAAGAATTGTCTTGTGAGTGTGTGTTCACGCGAGAAAGGGCTCACCAAGTGTGAATAGGTTTAGCTACAGTACCCGTTTTTATTTTAAAACCTAACTACTGGGAGACAGTAGCATTTAATGTGCATCACCTCCATCAGTACCCTAGAGTGGGCTATGATAAACAACCGATGGGTACTAGTAGCCGTTGCAACCACCCATTTTCTCACCAGTCACTTCTTTTCCTTTCACAGCTAATGGCTTATATCAAATAAATCCAACGACCCTTGTTGCTCAACAGGTGATATATATATATATATATATATATATATATATATATATATATATATATCACGTTGGTATAACCCTAGCCCCACTTTCATAAATTTCTATATAGTATACCACCAAATCCAAGCTTACTCTCAAAACAATTGTCCTTTTCGGAAGAACAACTAGAGCTTTTAACTCTTTCTTGCAGCCAAGGAGGTAAGAGCATTTCATTAAAGTCCTGCTCTAGTTCTTACACTTTTGTTCTGTCATACATACCACGTTTAATATCTTGTTCATTTATTTCCAAAAGTATGATTTGATGCATGTTTTTAACACCCGGAGTTAATGTCATTTATTTTAAAAAGCTACCCAAGATGAGTGTAAAAATGTTGACAACCACATGGTAGACAAACCTTTAACTACCAAAACATTCTTTTGTCAGTAGTTACAACCCCATGCTTGAGTATTCTTCAACCTGAGTTTGAACCCTAAACCGTGTGTAGTAGGGCATGCAGACCATAGGAAATGTTATGTATCACTGAGAGAAAGATGAGTTTTGACCAATGTATGGATGTGGTTAAGAACACCACCCATGGAGGAGTGAGGAAGACACCACTGTATCTGAGACAAGTGTTAACTTAGTCTCCAACAGTGTTTCTGATAGTATCTGATGAAGGAATTCTTAGTCTCTGATGACGTCAACCTTAGTCTCCGACAGGCTAAGTTTAGTCTCTGATAACGTCAGCCTTAGTCTCCGACAGACTAAGTTTAGTCTCTGATGACGCCAGCCTTAGTCTCCGATAGGCTAAGTTTAGTCTTTCATGACGTCGGCCTTAGTCTCCGACAGGCTAAGTTTAGTCCATGATGACGTCATCCGTAGTCTCCGATGAGTTAAAGTGAAGTAATTCCCTGATGCACAGTTTGTTTTTGAAACTATAAAATATTATTTTCTTAAATTATTTTAAGATGTTTTAATTAATTATTTAGCCTCAACAATTTTTATATCAAATTGAGACATTAAAAAGTTTAAGGACATCACATGTGCATTTTCTCCCATACTGTAACAAAGGAATTAAATTCATCTTGTGATATGTATATTTTTACATAATTTTTTACTCATGAGTAAATTGAATTTGATTAAGTGCAAAGGACCAAGGCAAGTATATACATTCAATCTGATGCTTATTTCAATTTAACGCAGTATCATTTGATTCGATATGCGTGCAAGACTTGATTATATGTTTCAATTGTTTTTAAGAATGAGCATGATATGCTTTAAATTCTGCTAGCATGATATGAATGATAATGCATGGATATAACTGAGCTTAGATTTTTAGCTAATTCTAAATCTTATATATGTGGAAATAAATGAGAATGATATGTCCCTTAAATGGGTTATGCCACATGGTTGGCTAGAGGAAAGGAAAGGTGTTGATTTGTTCTTCACCTGACCTAGAGGAATTATAAGTGACTACGTACGTTGACACAAGGAGGGATCATGCAGTCATAGTTAGGCTAGTTGTGTACTATATGGTTAGCAGATCCAACGGGTTTAGCCCCCGATGGATATTTTGAGAAAGTGTACACAGGTGTATACCTGTCTTTCTTCAAGAAGGATTACACGTTGCTTATCATCAGTAATCTTAAAGATTTTTCAAGGATTTCTAAGGTATTAGTATTGTTTCACTGAGCCTTACAAACATAATTGAACTTCTTTAAATATTTCAGATTATTCCTCTAAATTGTTTATATACTTGCTGGGTGTAAATCGCTCACTCTTATTGAACTTAAATGTCTTACAGGACACAATGCAAAGGCTGAACCCTCTGATAAGGGGAAAACAAAGATGATCAACTACTAAGTTTTTTTTTATAACGCTAAGGAAGGAAGGATGATGTTAAAAGTTGTAATGATCTTGGAATTGTAATTTATAAAGATTAAATAGCTTCCGTTGTAGTTGTATTATTTTTGGGTTGTAATAACTCTTTAATATTGCCTCTATCCAGTATTTATACTAGGAATGGATGTATGGTTATCTTTTCCTTCTTTTGACAAAGCCCTGATCCAGTAAGGGATTTTGGGGTCGTCACAATTTTTCTGCAACTTGTGTTTGATCCTCCTAGATCAAATACATCACGGTTCCTCTTTAAAGATTATGTTCAAGATGTTTTCCTAAAATTTCAAGGGTTTAAACAGGAGAACACTCTCGGTGGAAGAATACACAGTAGAGTTCGAGAAATTGACGATGCTCTGTGATGTAGAAGAAAGTTTAGAGGACAGGATTGCTCGTTTCTTAATAGGATTGAATGGGAATATTGCTGAAAAGGTTGAAATCCTAAGTTACTGGTCCTTTAAGGAGGTTTGCAAGGTAGCCATACGCATAGAAAAATATGCCAAGGCTAAGGGAAGTAATTATATCTGGCCTATTAGCAAAACGTTTGAGAGAGGCAGAATCGAGAGGAGAAACGAGGCACAACATGTTTTCAAATTCACTCCTAACTTTGACAAATTCAAAAAGGACAAAGGTATGGCCTCTGCACCTTTAGCAATAGAAGACAAAAAAATTTGCTTCAAGTGTAAAGGCTATGGGCACATGCAACGTTATTTCCCTAGCAACAAAGTCATGACCTTGCATGACATTGAAGAAATTGAAGCAACTTATGCTTTGAAGGAGCAAGAAACGCTTGAAAAAGAGGAGAAAAATAGGTGCAAAAGGGACGACGATGATAATTTTGAGGCTGACTCGAAAGAGGAACCTGAAACTCATGGCTCACAATTGGTTGTAAGGAGACTGTTACAAGCAAAGCCAGTTCCATTAGAGGTTAATCAAAGGATGAATGTTTACATTGTAAGGAGACTGTTGTAAGGATGAATGTTTACATTGCCAACGTGGGAAACAAAAGAACAACATTGAAGCCCTTATCTTCACTCAGTACACGAAAGGAAAGTTTACTTATGACTGAGAAACAATTTAAACATGAGGTTATCGGATTTCAATCCAAGAAAATACCTAGAAAACCATCTGGAGCTTTGGAGGAGTTATTGACAGAATTTAAAGATGTTTTTCCTGAAGACTTGACACCAAGTTTACCACCTATCTGGGGAATGGAACATGATTTAGTCCCGGGAGCTCTAGTAGCTAACAAGGCAGGCTGCAAATGCAATCCTTAGGAGTCCAACGAAATTCAAAGACAAATTGAAGAATTGATGAAAAGAGGATCTTGTAGGGAGAGCATGAATCCTTGTGCAGTGCCAACTTTGGTGGTACCCAAAAAGGATGGTACGTGTTGTATGTGCATTGATAGTCAAGCTATAAACAATATCACCATTAAGTATAGATTTCCAATGCCAAGATTGGATGACTTACTTGATGAATTATATGAATTCAGAGTGTTTTCAAAGGTGATCTTAGAGCAAGATTCATCAAATTTGAATGAGAGAAGGTGATGAGTGGAAGACGACATTCAAGTCAAAGGTGGGTTTGTACGAATATTTGGTCATGTGACTTATGAACGAGGTCTTGAAACCTTTCCTAAGTAAGTTCATGGTGGTTTACCTGGATGATATCCTAATCTATAGCAAGGATGGGTAGGAACACATCGCACACTTGAGGTCAGTTTTTGAAGTCCTGAGAAAACAAATGTTATATGCCAAGTTGGAAAAGTGTTACTTCTTGGTGCTAAGTGTGACTTTTCTGGGATACATAGTTTCAAGACATGGATTATCTATGGATCTGTCGAAAGTGGAGGCTATAAAGTCTTGGCTAGTTCCTACTGCGGTGACTGAGGTAAGATCTTTTCATGGACTTGCTTCATTTTATAGAAGGTGCTGTATTTGATCTAGGAGGATCAAACACAAGTTGCGGAAAATAACTTTAGAATGTTTCTGTAAAGAATTTAATCACCGAGAATCAACACTAAAGGATCGATCTGTTTAATTTGCTTAAAGAAATTAATCACTTGCAAACTAAAACAAATTAGTTTGTGAAAGTTTAAAGGAATTAACCACCAACTCTCAAGATAATTGTAAGTAAGAACTCACACAAATTGTATTAATCCCCATCTCTTTTCCATTGTATAATAAACAACTATTTATAAGCTGAGATAAACCCTATTCCTACTTTGGAAAGAACATTACATTGGAAAGAAATCTAATTTAACAAGGAAATAAAAACAAACATATTATGAATAGGAAGCAAATACAAAATAAACACGACAAATAATAAAATACATAAAAACAAGATATCCGTAAACGTCAGTAGATAGTTGGCCGTTAGTAGGTAATTATCCCCTTAGGGGTAAATTAGCTGTCGGAGGATAATTATCCCCTGATGGCCTAAACAGTCATCAGCCGATAATTATCTACCAATGAATTATTCAACCCCTGATGACGTCACACCAAGCTCTTGATTATCCTCTAATGACGTCATCCCTTGCCGTGTATCCCCTGATGCCCGACTTGACATCCCCTAAGACGCATAGGAACATCCCATGACGCCTGACACACATCCCCTGACACTCGACACAGCATCCCCTGACGCCAGTTCTCGGCACCCCCTGATGCCATCCTCGGCACCGCCTGACGCCAGTTCCTGGCCAGTTCTCGGCTAACTTACGCAGTTGCTTAACTCCACATTAGTAAGCAAAGTAACACCCAAATTACAAGTATTTCCCACCCACTGTCCCGCATATGCATCAATGGAAAATAAATCTAAAGTTACATCCTTCAATGCAAGATTTACCATTTTATCCAAAGTTGCATCTGATTGTTCAACACTCAATGACTCCAATGGATCATCCTCCTCTTCTTCAGAGACAATTGTCCTCAACTGAGCCACATCCTCATCATGTATGTAAGGAGCCAAGTCACCAACGTTGAACGTTGCACTTACACTGAAATTTCCTGGCAACTCCAACTTCAAAGCGTTGTTATTGATCTTCTCAACAATCTTGAAAGGACCCTCTAATCGAGGCATGAGCTTACTCTTACACATATTGGAAAATCTTTCCTTTCTTAAGTGAAGCCAAATGAGATCACCCACCTTGAATGTGTGTTGCGTGAGCCTTATACCGCTCATTCACCTTCTCAATTCTGGCCTGCACTTGGGCATGCAACTTCATCATAGCCTGTGCTTTAGACTTAGCATCTACATGAACATATTCACCCTTTGGTAAAGGAATCAAATCCATAGGCATCCTTGGATTTTGACCGTACACCACTTCAAATGGGGAATGCCTCGTAGCATAAGTGGGAGATCGATTGTATGAAAACTCGGCATATGCAAGTTTGACATCCCAATCTTTGGTTGTCTTGCTCACAAATCCATGCAATAAAACTCCCACTGTCCGATTGGTTACTTCCGTTTTTCCGTCGGTTTGTGGATGATGTGAAGTGCTAAAACATAACTTTGTGCCTAGCAACTTCCACAAAGTCTTCCAAAAAGAGCTCATGATTTTCATATCCCGATCATTGACAATGGTTTTTGGCACACCATGTAGTCATACCACTTCTTTAAAGTACAAATCTGCTATCCTAGACGCATCATGAGTTTTATGGAAAACAATAAAATGTGTCATCTTCGAAAACTTGTCTACCACGACCATGATTGAATTATTACCTCTTTCTGTGCGAGGTAATCCAACTATGAATTCCATAGATACATCCTCCCATGGATAGTCCGGAACAGGAAAAGGAGTATACAACCCCTGACGAAAAGTACTCTTCGTTCTTTGACATGTTGCACAACGAGCAACAATACCTATTACATCACCCTGCATCTTTGGCCAATAAAAATGCTCTTGTAAGATAGCCAAAGTCTTGGTAATGCCAAAATGTCCAGCTAGTCCTCCTTCATGAGCCTCCTTTATCAATAATTCTCGAATCGAACAAGATGGAACACATAAACAGTTTCCCTTGAACAAAAATCCATCTTGCAACACATATTTATCAGTAGTTCCTCCAGAACATGATTCAGTTATCAGTTAGAAATCGAGTTCCAGCTTGTAGTACTCCTTGATTAATTCAAAACCAAGTAGTTTTGAACTTAGTACACCCAACAATGTGTATCTTCATGACAATGCATTAGCCACCACATTGTCCTTCCTTTGTTTATGTTTAAAAGAGAAATTAAAAGATTGCAAGAACTCAACCTACTTGGCATGACGAGGATTAAGTTTCTGCTGTCCATAAAAATACTTCAGAGCTTCATGATCCGAGTGTAATATAAAATGGGTAGGCCACAAGTAGTGACTCTAATGGTCAATTGCCCTTACTATTGCATAGAACTCCTTGTCATATGTAGAGTAGTTTAGTTTGGCCCCATTCAACTTTTCACTAACGTAAGCAATAAGTCGTTTCTTCTGCACTAATACAGCTCCTATTCCCACTCCACTACCATCACACTCTACCTCAAAAGGTTTTGAAAAATCTGGTAGAGTTAGGACAGGTGTGTCGCATAACAACTTCTTCACCTTTTCAAAAGTTCTTTGAGCAGCTTTCGTCCACTCAAACTTTCCCTTCTTTATACATTCAGTAATAGGTGCCACAACACTATTGAAGTTCTTCACAAATCTTCGATAGAAGGAAGAAAGTACATGAAAAGAACCTACCTCTATGACTATAGTTGGTACTGGCCAAGATTTTATAGCTTCAACCTTTGATGGATCCACTGAAACCCTATCCCTAGAAACTATGTAGTCTAGGAAAGTCACATTGGGCACTAAGAAGTAATACTTCTCCAAATTTGCATACAACTTTTATTTTCTCAAGACTTCAAACACTGATCTTAAGTGCAAAAAGTGTTCTTCTTTGTTCTTACTGTAGATCAGTATGTCATCCAAGTAAAACAATAACAAATTTGCCCAATAAAGGTTTTAGTACCTCATTCATTAACCTCGTGAAAGTACTCGGTGCATTATTGAGACCAAAAGGCATAACCAGCCATTCGTACAAACCCACCTTTGTTTTGAATGTTGTCTTCCATTCATCTCCCTCTCTGACCGGTTGGAGTCATTAAACGTTGAACAATCGGATGCAGTTTTGGATGGAATAGTAAATCTTGCACTGAAGGATGTAACTTTAGATTTATTTTCTATTAATGCGAATATAGCGCATTGGTTGGGAAATACTTCTAATTCTGCTGTTATTTTGCTTACAAATATGGAGTTATGCAACTTCGTGACTTAGCCGAGAACTGGCCGAGCACTGGCCTCAGGGTGTGACAAGGATGGCATCAGGGTGTGCCGAGTACTAGCATCAGGGGATGCTCTTGCACACGACAGAGGATGCCGTGTCTAGCATCAGGCGATGATCATACACACATCAGGGGGTGATGTCATCAGGGGATAACCAGGTGTTAGTATGACGTTATTAGGGGATCGAGTAGTTTATTGGTGGATAATTATCCGCTGATGACTGTTATGGCTATCAAGGGATAACTATCCTCCAACAACTAGTTTGACCTGTCAGGGGATAATTACCCACTGACGACCAATTATTAACTGATGGTTACAGATATTTTGATTTTATGTATTTTATTATTTTGTCTTGTTTGTTTTGTATTTGTTTCCTATTCACAATAGGTTTGTTATCTTTCCTTGTTAAATTAGATTTTCTTTCCAATGTAATATTCTTTCCAATTAGGATTAGGGTTTTTCTCAGCTTATAAATAGTTGCTTGTAATGTACAATGGGATTCAGACTTTGATTAATAAACTAATGTGAGTTTGTACTTACAATTAACTTGAGAGTGAGTGGTTAATTCCTTTAAACTTTCATAACTTGATTTGTTTTAGCTTGGGGGTGATTTAATTCTTTAAGCAACCTAATCAAATCGACCCTTTAGTGTTGATTCTTGGTGATTAACTTCTTTACGGAATCTTCCTAAAGTTATCTTCCGCACTTATGTTTGATCCTCCTAGATTAAATACATCATCTTGGTCCTAGAGCTTTTGGTAGACGAGTTGTTCTTGTATTTATTTACAAAACTAGAACATCAATGGCTACAGAAGAAGAACAAATCCCACGGGATTGACTATGGAACAAACACAAAATTTACGTTATGACAGATAGATCAACGATCTGACAGAAAGGATGAATGAGATTTTAGCAAGACTAGATCAGAGGAATCCTTCTAGAGTCCAAATAGAAGTACAAGATCTGTTCGCACTTCAGATTCTGAGGAAGAAGAAGTGACCAAACTAGTACATTGGAGGCAGAAGGAAAACGTTGATGATGACAAGGGCTTGCGTCTAGATATTCCACATTTTGATGGTAGTATGAAGCTTGAGAACTTTTTGGAGTGGCTACAGCATAACGAATGAGTCTTTGATTATCAAGACTATGATGACCACAAGAGGTTCAAGGTGGCGTTGCTGAAACTCACGGGTTATGCCAACTTGTGGTTTGAGAATTTGAGGACAAGAAGGAGAAAAGAAGGCAAGGCACAATTGGAATCATGGGAAGCACTCAGAACCAGAATGAAAAACATTTTCTCCCGATGGATTACGTGCAGGATGTTTTCTTGAGACTCCAGAGTTTCAAACAAGGAACGTTATCGGTGGAGGAGTACACGGTGGAGTTTGAGAAACTCACCATGATGTGTGATCTTGAAGAAAGGACAGAACACAAGATTGCTAGGTTCGTAACGGGCCTGAACAACAATATTGTTGAGAGGGTAGAACTATAACCTTACTGGTCCTTTGAAGAGGTGTGTAAGGTCTCCATGCATACTGAAAAATATGCCAAAGCTAAGGGGTTTAGTTATACCTGGCCTATTAATAAGGTAATTGAAAGAGGCCGAAATAAAAGGAGAAATGAGGCACAACCTACGACCAAGTTCACTCTTAAATTTGACAAATTCTAGAAAGACAAGGGGAAGGTCGCTACACCGTTGACAACGGAAGATAAAAGAATCTGCTTCAAGTGTAGAGGTTACAGACACATACAACGAGACTGTCCTAGTAATAGGGTCATAACTCTCTGTGACATCGACGAAATTGAGGCATCTTATGCCTTAAGAGAGAATGAACCACTTGAAGAAGAGGTGCAAACTGGTTACAGTGAAGTTGAAGATAACTTCCAGACTAACTCAGAAGAGGAGCCTGAGACGCATGGTTCACAGTTGATTATGAGAAGGCTATTGCAGGCAAAACTAGTTCCTTTAGAAACTGACCAAAGGGACAAGATCTTTATGACAAGAGTGTTGGTGAAGAACAAACCGTTTGTTCCACAAGAAGGTTTGTAGAGGGGGGGGGGGGGAATTCTTTCAAACTTTGTGAGTTTAGTGAATATACTGTATTAAAAGTTATGGAATTGGAAGAATACAATATATTACAAGTGTTTCTGAACTTTTATAAATCAATGAAATATTACAAAAGCTCACTGGTGTGAATGACCAGCTTCCAACAACTCTGTTGAAAATAACAACTGCACTCTAGAATATGATTTCTAGCTTCTATCAAGTTATGAAAACTTGCTTCTATTTCTCTCTGTAAGTCTATTACAACTGCGATATGATCTGCGATAATATGTAAACTAGTGTTTTTGTGTATCTCAGTGATATCTTGTTTTCTCACAAGTATATTATCTTAGCTGCTCCATGTCTCTATTTATAGACAGAGCTTCCTTGTTCTCCAAGCTTCCATTGTGAGTTGCCTCCAAAAATAACTCTGATATTCTTTGGTAATTGTAGCTCTGTCACATAACTTCTTTTTGCATGACCTTCCTTGCATGCCAACCTGTTATGTAACATCTCTGGTGTATCAACACACTAGCTCCCTCTTTTCCTCTTGGAGTTCCCATGATAAGTTATCTCTGTAGTGAATAACTTATCTCTATGAGCTTCCTACTTTTTGATTGGACCAACTTCCAAATTTTCCTCCTTCAAGTTTCTATAAGTTATGTGACGACCTGAAAATTTATTTTCTTAAATAAATAGAAATAAAATTTTTATGAGATGATTTCCTATGAGGTATGAGGTATGAGGTATGAATTTTAAATGTTTGAATATTATGTTCATATGATGTCCAAAATTCTATAACCTTAATTTCCTTTGTAAAATCATCAAAGGGATTTGAATACAGTAATCTCCAAATCTTGTATGAGATTTATTTAATCAAGCATGAACAAAGGTTGATGTTAGGGAATATGAGTGTGAAGGTTAGCAAGTTTCATTCAAAACAACTTGAATGGCTTACGTAAGGAAAATGATCTCATATGTATGTATGATGTTTGGGTTAATAAGCTACTTGTGTGTCATTAGTTGATGAAACTTATGTGCATGTGTGACAGCAACTGCTTATTGCGCTGTTAGTAATGATAACAGTCGTCTTACCATCCAGATTAACCAATCATCTTATCTCAAGGCTTAATCTTAGTCTACTATAAATACCTCATTCGGAGGTAAAATTTTAATCTTTTTTCTAAAAATTTCTCTTCTAAAGTTTTTCTCTAAACTTACCATCTTCATAAATTTCCAAGTCTTTCTCTCATGAAATTATTTTCAGACAAGCTTTAAATTTCTCCCTTCAAGACGAAGAGGTAAGAACCTGGTACTCTACTCAGTTTCTTTCGTACATAGCATCAAAGATTTATTAACCATGTATGATAAGTTTTCAAGAAAGAATAAAACTTTAAAGGATTATATTCTTTTGCATTTTCATGTTTCTGAGGCATCCTAGGTTGAGTTGTTCATGTTAGGCCTTCCATCAAAACGAAGACAAGCACCATGTTAGTCTCTGACGAGATAATTCTAATCTCTGATGAGTTAATGTTAGTCTCTGACGAGATAATTTTAGTCTCCGACGAAGGAAGTTTAAATTAGTCTCTGATGATGTTCAGTGATGACTTACTAAGTTTAGCGATAAGTAAATCATTCCCTGACAGCCAAGAGAGTTCGGCGATAGTCAAAGTGATCACCCGATGAGTTTGGCGGTGAGGAAATTATCCCCTGATGACTATTCCCTGATGAGTGAATGATACCCTGACGGCCGAGAGACATCCCCTGACGGTCGAGAGACATCCCCTGATGGGTAGTTTACCCACTGATGTCCAGTCATTCCCTGACGACTAGTTATCCCCTGATGACAAAGGATCCCCTGACGTGGAAGATTTTCCCCTGATGCGCAATCTGTCTTTAAAGCTATAAAAAATTATTTTCCTTAAATTGTTTGAGGATGTTAATCCTTTAACCTCAACGGTTCTTTTGTCAGATTTGAAACATTAAAAGTTTAAGGACATCACATATGCATTTTTTCTCTCATATATTTTTAACCAAGGTATTAAATTTATCTTATGATATGCATATTTTAGAGAACCTTTCACTCAAGAGTAAATTGAATTTGATTGTGTGCCAAAGGACCAAGGCAAGTATATTCTCACTCTTATGCTTATTTCAGTTGAGTGTATGATCAATTGATTCGACATGCGTACAAGGTTATGACTTTTATATTTAAATTTCCTTGTGAATCAGAATGCTATGCTTTAGTTTCCGCTAGCATGATATGAATGAAAGTGCATGGATATAACGGAGCTTTGATTTATCAATTATTTTTCAATTTTATATCTGTGCAACAAATGAGAATGATATGTCCCTTAAATGGGTTATGCCACATGGATGGCTAGAGGAAAGGAAAGGTGCTGATTTGTTCTTCACCTGACCTAGAGGAATTTTAAGTGACTACATACGTTGACACAAGGAGGGATCATGCGGTCACAGTTAGGCCAGCTATGTACCGTATGGTTAGCAGATCCAACGAGTTTAGCCCCGATGGATATTTTGAGAAATTTATACACAGGTGAATACCTGCTTTTCTTCAAGGAGGATTACACATTCTTTAACATCAGTGATCCTAAAGATTCTTCAAAGATTTCTGAGGCATTAGTATTGTTCCACTGAGCCTCTCAAAAGAATTGAATCCTTAGTAATATTCCAGTTTTGTTTCCCCAAATTGTTTATATACTTGCTGGGCGTAAATCGCTCATTCTTGTTGAACTTTAATGTCTTGCAGGGCAAGGTATAAAGGCTGAACCCTCTGACAAGGGGAAGGCAAAGATGATCGGCTACTGAGTTTGGCTAACCCTTTTGAGTGCCGATAAGGAAGGAAGAAAGGAAGTTGTTTTGAAGAGTGATGTTTTGTATTATTACATTGAGATAGAATAGCTTTCGCTAAGAATGTAATATTTTGGGTTGTAATAACTCTTTACTAATTCCTTTTATTAGTATTTATGCTATGATTGGATGTGAAGTTATCTTTCCTTCTTTTGACGAAACCCTAGTCCAGTAAGGGATTTTGGGGTCGTCACAAGTTATCTCTCCAGTTTTCACACCAACAGCTATATGTGCATGCTAGTGTATAAGTATGACTTATCTCCATATTTTACTTTATCAGTGTTCACACTTGCAGTGTATAACTTATCTCCTTGAAGCTTTTTTGGTAGCCAATCTCTCTTTACTGGACCACCATCTATATTTTAATTTCATCGCCTTTAATCTTGAGTTAGTGAATTTGTGAAGTCAGCCATGTGTCATCCCTGATGTCATTTTTAGTCTCTAATTATTTTATCCCTTGATGGACAATCTCTGTTTATCAGTGGATATTTATTGTGACGACCTGAAAATTAGATTGTCTACAATTAGTTTTTTTTGTTGTTGTTTTTCCACTCATATTTGTATTAGGAAATTAATTTCTTATTTACGTGTATAGTTTATATTATGATTTTGGATGACTAGATATTATTTTTGGAACCATTTAAGGGTTATGATTTTTGGATGTTTGAAATGGGGACAAGTAATTTATGTATATATATTATTGGTGATGTTCGTAAATTCCTTAAAGGAATACAAGTGTGAAGATTAGAAATTCTCATTCAAAACAACTTGAATGGCTTACGTAAGGGAAATGATCTCATATGTACGTACGATATTTGGGTTAATAAGCTGCTTGTGTGTCATTAGTTGATGAGGCTTATATACATGTGTGACAGCAACTGCTTATTACGTTGTTAGCTGTTAAAGAGTAATGATAAGCAACCATTTAACCGTCCAGATTTGTGAGGAATCGAAAATTGTAAATGTATTTTATGATAAAAAATAATTCATTTTGTGTTAAATTTCATTTTTTTTTGTTAGGAATTATAGCATTTGATGATGACGTATAACACTTAGAATTGTTAAATTTTGTAAATGTACAAGTACCTGCAGTAATGCACTATGAGAATCTACTATCAAGAAACTGCAGGAAAGCATCAGAGACTATAATGAATGCACTTGGAGAGTTCAACAAATGTCAAAGTTGATCAAGCAAAATTACCCTATCGGAGACTAAGTTTTTGTCTATCGGAGACTAAGCTTTTTGGCTATCGGGGACTAAGTTTTTTGGCTGTTGGAGACTAAGTTTTTTGTCTGTCAGAGACTAAGTTTTTGGCTGTCAGAGACTAAGTTTTTTGGCTGTCGGAGACTAAGGTTTTGAACTGTTGGAGACTAAGTTTTTTGAACTGTCGGAGACTAAGTTTTTGAACTGTCGGAGACTAAGTTTTTTGAACTGTCAGAGACTATGTTTTTTGAATTGTCAAAGACTAAGCTTTTGACTGTCGGAGACTAAGTTTTTTGAACTGTCAAAGACTAAGCTTTTGACTGTCGGAGACTAAGTTTTTAAACTATCAGAGACTAAGTTTATGGTCTATCAGAGACTAAGTGTTTGTTCATCAGAGACTAATGTTGAAGCAACCAGAGACTATCCATCAGAGAATACTTGTTAATAACTAAGTAGTTTACTTTTTGTCATTATAACTAATATATTATTATGTCACTGACATAAAGGATGACATATGACTAAAGACGGTGAAAATAAAGATAAGGATGGTTGTCCAATAAGGAGAGATTGGCTACCAAGGAAGCTTCAAGGAAATAAGTTATACACACACACACACATCAAGTTGCAAGTATGAAACCTGCAAAGCCGCAAGCATGGAACCTATAAAATCGCAAGTTGAAATACTGCATTGACAACTTATAACAACTTGAAGCAAGAAGTTCATTGAAGCTGGACTAATTATGTCTAGAGAAGCCCACAAAGATAAGTTATTTTCTGCTGATATCTTATCTTGGGAACTCCAAGAAGAAATATGGAAGCTGGTGCAGTATACACCAGAAAAGTCACATAAACAGGCTGGCATCCAAGGGAGGCTGTATAATGAAGAAAGTTGTGTGACAGAGCTGCAAGTACCAATAAACTACAGAGATATTTTTGGTAAACAGCTCAGAATAGAAGCTTGGAGAATATGGAAGTTGTGTCTATAAATAGACATAGAGCAGCTAAGGTGAATATCTGAGAACTGAGAAACATCTGATAATAACAGAAAGATATCTTATCTCAGATCACATATCTCTCAGAACAACACTTCCATACATATTAAGAGAGTTAGCAGCTGTAATTATTTTTACAGAAAGAGAAGCAAGTTTTCATAAACTTGAGAGAAGCTAGAAATCATATCTAGTGAGCAGCTGTTGTTTTCAACAAAATTGTTAGAAGCTGGTCATTCAAACCAGTGAGCTTTTGTAATATTTCATTCTTTTATAAAAGTTCAGAAACACTTGTGATATATTGTATTATTTCATTTCCACAATCTGTTATACAGTATATTCACTAAACTCACAAAATTCGAAAGAATTTTGTGGTTTGTATTCAACCCCCCCCCCCCCCCCCCCCCCCTTCTACAAACCATCTTGTGGGACAAACATTTTTTGTGCATGGAGGTTAATCTCTTTAGATATGAATGATGAATTCATATCTTTAATGAAAATTTTATGTTGATGTGATATCCATGATTATGAGGTTAAGCTCCTTAAAAGGTATTAAAAAGGGGATTAGCAAATCCCATATAAGATTATATTGATCAGCTTGGAAAAGGATAAGAGGATTACATAGTTTTATAACTACGTGTTGATTAGGAGCTGTTTAGGTGGCTAAGTCTTGGACTGAAGTTGCTCAAAAGGCATTTGAAAGTGTAAAAAGATTGTTGTGTGAAACACCCATCCTACCTCTACCCGATTTTTCAAGTCTGTTTGAGGTGGAATGTGATGCTAGTGGTGTAGGAATATGAGTTATATTAGTGCAAAGGAAGAGACCTATTGCCTACTTCAGTGAAAAATTTAATGCAGCTAAACATAACTATTCTACCTATGATAAGGAGTTTTATGCAATAGTGAGAGCACTTGACCATTGGGGTCACTATTTGTGGCCTAATCATTTTGTTTGCACTCGGATCATGAGGCGCTAAAATATATCTTTGGGCAACAAAAACATAATTCCTGTCATGCAAAATAGGTAGAATTTTTACAATCCTTCAATTTTTCTTCAAAATACAAACAAGGCAAAGACAATGGGGGTGGCTAATGCGTTGTCGCAAATGTTGATCCGATGGAATCATTGGATGTTGGTTATACTGATGCAATTTTGGACAATGTGATTAATCTCACATTGAAAGATACAACTCAAGATTTATTTTCTATTTATGCATATGTTGGGCATTGCTTAGGAAGGACTTGTAAAACAACTGTAACTTTACTTACGAATGACAAGTTTGGAAGCAAGTCGTTGTAGCCAAAGACTCGCATCAGGGGGTGTTGAGGTTGGTATCAGGGGGTGTCGAGAACTGGCGTCAGGGGATGCTGACCCTGGCATCAAGGGATGTTCATACGCGCATCAGGGGATGACGTCATCAGCGGATAATCAGGGGATAGTATGATGTCATCATCAGGGGATCAAGTAACCCATGGGTGGATAATTATCCACTGTTGATTGTTTCGACTATCAAGGGATAATTATCCACCGACGACTGATTTGACCCGTCAGGGGATATTTTATCAACTAACGGCCACAGTTACTTTTTATTATTTGTTTTTCTTATTTTCCCATATTTGTTTCCTATTCATAATAGGTTTGTTTTCTTTCTTTGTTGGATTAGATTTCTTTCCAATGTAATATTCTTTCCAAAGTAGGAAGAGGATTTATTTCAGCTTATAAAATAGTTGTTTATTTGACGATGTAATTCAGACTTTGATTAATACAATTGTGTGAGTTTTCACTTACAATTAGCATGAGAGTTGGTGGTTAATTCCTTTAAACTTTCACAACCTGCTTTGTTTTAGCTTGTGGGTGATTAATTTCTTTAAGCAAACTAAACAGATTGATCCTTTAGTTTTGATTCTCGGTGATTAAATTCTTTACAGAATCATCCTGATGTTATTTTCCGCAACCGGTGTTTGATCTTCCCTAGATCAAATACATCATCTTGGTATCAGAGCTTTTGGTGAACGAGTTGTTCTTATATTAGTTTACAAACTACAAAATCAATGGCTGGAGAGGAAAAGTAGATTATCCCACAGGGACTGACCATGGCGCAAGCACAAAACTTGCGTCATGACAGATAAATCAACGACTTAACGGATAGATTGAACGAGATCCTAGCAAGGTTAAATCAAAGAAATCCTTCTCCTAGCCCGAATAGGAGTACTAGATCTATTTATACTTCAGACTTAAAGGAGGAAGAACTAGCTAGACCAGTGCATCGTAGGGTGAAAGAAAAAACGGATGATGACAAGGGCCTATGTTTGGATATTCCAAACTTTGATGGCAGTATGAAAACTGAGAAATTCCTGGAATGGCTACAACTTATAGAGCAGGTCTTTGATTTTAAAGACTATGATGATCATAAAAGATTAAAGGTAGCAGTCCTGAAACTCACAGTTATGCCAACCTATGGTATGGAAATTTGAGAATTAGAAGGAGAAAAGAGGGTAAGGCATGTTCAGAATCATGGGGGGCACTTAGAACTAGAACGAAGAAACGTTTCCTTCCCACAGATTATGTGTAGGATGTTTTCTTAAAACTACAGGGCTTCAAACAAGGAGCACTGTCTGATCTATTGGAGTCATTGGGTGTTGAACAATCGGATGCAGCTTTGGATAAAATGGTAAATCTTGTATTGAAGGATGTAAACTTAGATTTATTTGATTTATTTTCCATTGATGCATATGCGGGACATTAGGTGGGAAATACTTGTAATTCAAGTATTACTTTGCTTACTGATGTGGATTTAAGAAACTGCGTAACTTAGTTGAGAACTGGCCAAGAATTTGCGTCAAGCGGTGCCGAGGATGGCATCATGGGGTGCCGAGAACTAGCGTCAGGGGATGTGGTGTCGGGCATCATGGGATGTGTGTTGGGCATCAGGGGTTGTTCCTATGCGCGTCAGGGGATGTCAAGTCGAGCATTAGGGGATATGCATCAGGGGCTGACGTCATCAGAGGATAATCAAGAGCTTGTTGTGATGTTATCAAGGGGTGAATAATTCATCGGTGGATAATTATCCGTTGATCACTGTTTAGGTCATCAGGGGGTAATTATCCTCCGACAACCAATTTACCCGTCAGGGGATAATTACCCACTGACGGCTAACTATCCACTGATGGTTACGGATATCTTGTTTTTATATATTTTATTATTTTTCGTGTTTGTTTTGTATTTGCTTCCTATTCATAATATCTTTGTTTTTCTTTCCTTGTTAAATTAGATTTCTTTCCAATGTAATGCTCTTTCCAAAGTAGGAATAGGGTTTGTCTCAGCTTATAAATAGTTGTTTATTGTACAATGTAAAATAGATGGGAATTAATACAATTTGTGTGAGTTTTTACTTATAATTATCTTGAGAGTTGGTGGTTAATTCCTTTAAACTTTCACAAACTGATTTGTTTTAGCTTGTGGGTGATTAATTTCTTTAAGCAAACTAAACAGATTGATCCTTTAGTGTTGATTCTCGGTGATTACATTCTTTTACAGAATCATTCTAAAGTTATTTTCCGCAACTTGTGTTTGATCCTCCTAGATCCAATACATCACTGTCACTGGAAGAATAGACGGTGGAGTTGAAGAAACTAACAATGACGTGTGATCTCAATGAAAGGGCAGAACATAAGATTGCTCATTTCTTAACAGGCTTGAATAATAATATTGTCGAGAGGGTTGAACTCCAATCTTATTTGTCCTTTGAGGAGGTCTTTAAGGTAGCCATGTGCACAGAGAAACATGCTAAAGCTAAGGGGAGTAATTATAGCTGGCCTGTACATAAGGCGTTTGAAAGGGGCAGAATAGAAAAAAGGAACGAAGCTCAGCCTGTTACCAAATTCACTCCTAACTTCAACAAGTTCAAAAGGGACAAAGGTAAGGCCTCTGCACCTTTAGCAACAGATGACAAAAGAATTTGCTTCAAGTGTAAGGGATATGGCCACATGCAGCGTGACTGTCCCAGTAATAGAGTCATGACCTTGCATGACATAGAGGAAATAGAAGCAGCATATGCGCTGAGGGAGCAAGAAACACTTGAAGAAGAGGAGCAAGTTGGGTGCAAGGAGGACGAAGATGATTTTGAGGCTGACTCAGAAGAGGAAACTGAAACTCATGGTTCAAAATTGATTGTACGAAGATTGTTGCAAGCAAAGCCAGTTCCCTTAGAAACTAATCTAAGGGACAAGATATTCATAACAAGGGTGTTGGTGAAGGACAAGCTGTGTAATATGATCATTGACACAGGAAGCTGCACTAACGTGGTATCCACTGTTGGGTTTCGTAGGATAAAACGCAGCAAAAAAAAACGATTAAAATGAAACAAAATGAAACCCAAACCCAAGGATCTATGTGAAACAATTTAATACAGATAGTTTAAGATTTTACCGATTAATTGTGCGAATCTGAAGCTTTGGTGAAGGTGTTGATCGTCTCCAAATCTTTAATGTAATCCAACTGGATAGCGTCTCTAAGGTATCCACACAAACACCCACGAACCGTCTGACGGTTCGAACAAGAAGAGTTACAGTACTAGTTTTATGATCTGTATCTCTTTTCTCTATCTCTCTTAACTCTAGTCTCTCTCTTATGAGCGGCTACGTAAAACGTTGGTTTTAGAGAATAGCTGATATATCATATATATAGCCTTTTATAGAGTAATTCCAAAACCTAATCTAATTAGAAGAATTAAAATCTGAATTTTATATTTATTAGATATATATTTAATCAAGTCTCACTTAATTAATATATATATGTACAAATAAATATATATTCGTATTTCCTTCCAAAGGACTCTACTTCATACAGATTACATATATATATATATATATATATATATATATATATATATATATATATATATATATATATATATATATAATTTAAAGCCATGATTTAATTAAATCAATCTCATTGATATATTAAAATCATTGACATTTAAATTATATCTCTTTGACGAATGTTCTTTATGTGTGACCCTGTAGGTTATTATTACGTTGGCAATAATTTTAAATCATATTATAAAATTATAAACAGTGAGCGGCATCTAGTAATACATCAGTGTTACCCAAGTAATAATAAAGTCATAGATTCGATGTTACCTTTCGTGACCAATGTTTCAATGTAACTTAATCATTTTAACCATGATATCTAAGATTAAATTCAAGGCATGGATGTGTCATCCTCTTCATAATTTTAATCTCAGTTTTCTGATCAATGAGTAAACTATATGAAACAAATCTCTATTTGAGCATGGCCATGCATTTCATAGTTTCACTCAATCAAGAGGCCTATAGATATCACCCTTAATTTATAGGAGGGTTAAATTCCATCTACATCATTCCCATTTCTCACATAACTCATTATGCATCCAACAATCACCTTTATCGTCCACCCGATTAAAGGTGACTTTTGATAATGTCAAAACGCATAACTCCTTATGTAGAAATGTCATGACTTCAGGTCGAAGGACCATTACATCATTGTCACTATGAGAATTACTTATGACACATCGCATAACACTCCATGTAAAATTCTCATGGTGAGTCTGTCCAGTACTATGTTCTCTAACATGTACCTATGTATCAACTTAATATATCTCATATATATTTATGACCAATGAGATATGGCCATCAGTTAATCTACATACTAGTCTCAATGTATTATTGTTGTCCCACTGACAATGATACTCGACTAGGGACATTTAATGATACATTACATACTTATATGATCTCATATTCAAGTCACATACTTGAATCCATATAATTAGTATCATTCTTCTGAGGACATTTATTATGTTAACATTTATATAACGGAGTAAATAAAACATAATAAAAGTATCATTTAACCAAAACATATCATAAATATAGTGTCACAATCACATAATTGGCCACTAGGGCATACACTCTAACATCCACCACGTTAATTGACAAACTCAATTGGCCTACAATGACTTATCCTAAGACATACAAGTTGCATTGGCTATGTGATGGAGGAGAGGTTAAATTAACCAAGCAAGCACTAATATCCTTCAAAATTGGAAAGATTAAAGATCAAGCGTTGTGTGATGTTTGTGAGATGGATGTGTGTCACATCATGTTGGGAAGACCATGTCAACATAATAGGTGTGTCAAGTTTGATGGAAGGACAAATGTCTACATTGCTAAAATAGGAAATAAAAGGATGGCCCTAAAACCGTTGTCTTCACTCAACACACGGAAGGAGAGTTTGATTGTATCCGAAAAACAATTTAAACAAGATCTAGAACAAAAAGGCTGAGGCTTGTTGTTAATCATTGTTGATTTCCAATCGGAACAACTACCTAGAAAATCACTGGTAGAAGTACAAAGGGTGCTTAATGAGTTCAAAGATGTTTTCCCTGAGGATTTGCCACCTGGCTTATCACCTATTAGAGGAACTAAGCACCAAAATGATTTAATTCTGGGAGCTCCACTACCTTATAAAGTCGTTTATAGGTGTAATCCTCAAGAAACTAAAGAAATACAAAGGAAAATTGAGGAGTTGATGGAAAAGGGGCTACGTAAGAGAAAGTATGAGTCCTTGTGCAGTACCGACCTTGGTGGTGCCAAAGAAGGATGGAACCTGGTGGATATGCATAGATAGTAGAGCAATAAATAGTATCACCATCAAGTATACATTTCCAATTCCAAGATTTGATGACTTACTAGATGAATTACATGGCCCTATAGTGTTTTCCAAGATTGATCTTCGCAGTGGGTATCATCAAGATTAGGCCTCAGTAATGCACCAAGTACATTCATGAGGTTTATGAATGAGGTATTAAAGCCTTTTCTTGGTAAATTCGTAGTGGTCTATTTGGATGATATACTTGTCTACAACAAGAGTGTTGAAGATCATCTTAAGCACTTAAGATCAGTTTTTGAAGTGTTGAGGAAACAGAAGTTGTATGCTAAGTTGGAAAAGTGTTATTTCCTCATGCCAAGTGTGACGTTTTTGGGATACATAGTATCAGGTCATGGCGTATCAATAGATCCCTCAAAAGTGGAGGCTATAAAGTCCTGGTTGGTCCCTACCTCGGTGACGAAGGTAACATCTTTCCATGGCCTTGCTTCATTTTATAGAAGATTTGTCAGAAACTTCAGCAGTGTTGTGGCCCCTATGACAAAATGTATCAAAAAAGGAAAGTTTGAATGGACTGAAGCTGCTCAATGAGCTTTTGAAGAGGTGAAGAGACTGTTGTGTGACACCCCTATCCTTGCCCTTCTAGATTTCTCAAGTCTTTTTGAGGTGGAATTTGATTCTAGTGGGGTTGGTATAGGCGTTGTTCTTGTGCAGAACAAGTGACCTATTGCTTAATTTAGTGAAAAATTGAATGGAGCTAAACTCAACAATTCCATATATGATAAAGAATTTTATGCAATAGTGAGAGCACTTGACCATTGGAGTCACTATCTGTGGCCTAACCATTTTGTTTTACACTCGGATCATAAGCCGTTGAAGTATATCCACGGGCAACAAAAACTTAATCCTCACCATGCGAAATGGGTGGAGTTTTTACAATCTTTCAATTTCTCTTCGAAGCACAAGTAAGGTAAAGACAATGTGGTGGCTGATGTTTTATCAAGAAAGTACACTTTACTTGGTGTACAATTCCAAATTGCTCGGATTTGAGTTGATTAAAGAGTATTACAAGCAAGATGTGGATTTTCAACCAATCATTGAAGCTTGCTCTAGAGGTGCCATGGGTAATTATGTGTTGTAAGATGGGTTCTTGTTCAAAGGGAATTGTTTGTGTATTCCATCTTATTGGATATAAATGATGATGATTAAAGTTTGTTTGTGCATCTGTAAATACTCAAGGTGATCTATAAACCTAAGTATTTCTGCACGAGTTTTTGCATCCACTAATGATCAACTTGTTATCAAGGGATGAACTGCTCTACACTAAACACGTCGTCAATGAAAGCTTCTAAGGGACTTGATAGTGTAGAGGGGATGTCAAATGTTACTTAAGAACATTCGAGTATTCTGCACATCAAATGATCCAAACAAAGTTAACAAAGCATCAATGATTAAATCATCAGGAGAACCTCTCAAGGGAACCCCTTAGGGGATGACAGTGAAGGATCAACCTATTAGGGGAACCCATCAGGGGATGACACTGAAGGATCAACCCATCAGGGGAAACCATCAGGTGAAACACTAAAACACTACATCAGTGGATGCACGTAGGTCTTAATATCAAGGGATCAAGAAGCACTTGACTAACTCTACATGCATAGACTAACTCAAGTGAAGCATGAAGCACTGATCAAGTCTTCATCAGAATTTGTCATCAGGGGATCCAGTAGCACTGATCAAGTCGATATGAGGGTTTATTATCAGGGGATAGTTATTACTGCATACACTCGTCATCAGGTCTTACACATAAATCATTGAAGCTTGTTCAAGAAGCAAGAAGTATAACTGGAAAGATATTTCTTGAAGTTTGGTGGTCCAATGAAAACTCTAGATCAGTAAATGCTCGAAAGTTAGGGTAATGAAAAAGAAGCAACAAAAGCCAAAAGCAGTCTAACACATAACTCTAAAAGGATGAATGATGGGATGTATTACGATTATGTTAAAAAACCAGCACGTCTAAGCACGTGGGTTCAACAACTGATCTTCTACATATACAGAAAGTTTTCGTTACACCAAAAAATTAAAGAAGCACATAAAAACACTAGAGAAAAGCTTTGTAATATATGTTGAGAGAAATGTTCAAAGAAAATAAGTAGCTGGTGAGTGTGAGGAAAGAAGCTGTAAGTCATTTTAGATTGTAGCTGATTAATCACAATTGTGTTAAATAGATTTCCAGAAAAAAAATCAAGTTTTAATATAACTATTTTAGATTTGAATGCTTGTGTGTTCATTTTAATTTCAGTTAAGTTTTTCTGATCTTGTAGCTATTTCCTGTCGTGTTTTAAAAGTTTTTAAAGAGCAAAAAGTTTGTAGTGTTTGTATTCAACCCCACCCTTCTACAAACACGTGAGCTTATATTGTTTTAACAATTGGTATTAGAGCCTACTAGCAGATTACACTTGTTAAAAGATCTTGAACAATGGCCAACAAAGCTAGAAATAGTAAGGTCCCCATGTTGGAAAGGGGAAAATACTTCTTCTAGAGACAACGTATGATAGTTCATCTAAGAGCAATCGATGATGAATACCTACAGATTCTAGAAGAAGGCCCTCACATACTAAAGAAGCTCATTCCTTAAGAAGTTATGAATGAAGTCAATGTCCATAAAAGATTAATCTCAAAGACTACGGAAGAAATGACTCTAGAGGAAAGAGAGAAAGTGAAAAAGGATCTAAAAGTCATAGGCATCCTATATAATGGCTTAGGCGATGATATGCTAAACAGTATCATGAACCTTACAACGTCTAAGTCTATATGGATACTATTCAGATCCTATATGATGGTACTAAGGATGTGAGGTAGAATGAATTGCAGCTGTTAACACAATAGTATAAGTGGTTCACAATGAAAAATGGTGAATCACTCACTGAAATGTTTGATAGGTTCAACAGGTTGGTAAATGACCTGAGGATGTATGGGAAGATCTATGCCAACAAAGATGTGAATAGAAAATTTATGAGGGTACTTCCTGTACCATGGGATCCAAAGATAACAGCCATCAGGGAATCCAAGGACATGAACCTCATAGACTTGGATAGGCTCTATGGTACCCTAAATACATATGAACTGGAGGTTCAACAAAGAACTGAAATGTCAGGGGATACTAGAAAGCTTAAATCAGTAGCCCTGATGGCTGCTAAGAAGAACAAAGGAAAAACAAGACTAAGTGTCTTGATGGAGCAACAATCAAGAGATGCTGATGAAAGTGGGGAAAATGAAGCTGACTCTATGAGACGGCCCAAAATCCCTTACCGAACTTCGGGCACCGTCAAAAATTGACAAGAGAACAGATGTAACATCCAAGCATACATAAAATAAGAGAAGTAAATTGTATTCTCTATTACATTCATCCATAAGCAAGAATTCTAACAGCGGAAGTCCAAGAGAGGGCCCACACAGGCCTTACAATCTAAACAATTCGATAATCGTCTCACCTTCACTTTTCCTCGAAATGCCATCCATAAGAGGGCAATGAGAAAGCGTTCACTATGTCATCCTTTCTTTGCCTTTAGCAGACGGCTCGGCCTTCTCGCCATAACCTGTAAAACATTACATAATAACAACATGAGTGATTTACGCCCGCAAGTATATAATCAAGTAATTGTGGCTTTGAAAATAGGAGAATTTTCTGGGCTTAAGTGTTTATGAGGATTGGACGGAAACAATGTCCATACCTTTGAATAACTTTGAAGAAGAATCTATATATAGCTTCCAGGGTCCCCGAATGACAACGAGGGATTTGACCCTTTACTTAAAAGAAATCTTGAATTGTTCATCTGCCCTCTCTTCATCAAATAGTGCGTCACCTGGCCAGCTTGACCACTATCTGACTTCATCTTTTCATTGAACGACATATCAGCCAACCAGCCTGATCGTTTGACTTCATCATAATGACATATGTAGTCAAAGTAGAAATTTTAGTCTACGAGGGTTCGATTACCGATGCCTCAGTTTTCGTTCCCTATAATCCTTAGGCCTAGGGTGACAGGTAGTCGCAACCCATTAGCCTTTAGTTACCCACACGGATATACTTTACAAGTATGAGGTAAGAAGAAATTGAGTTCTCTTATATCCGTATAGGATTTACCTTAGCGCATTAGTGGATTTGAATAGCTAACATTCGCCCAAAAATATTTGATTCTAGTACAACATTTTCACATACATCGGATCAAAAGATCATACGTTACTTAACATTGAAGAGATTTAATCATTAGTTGACATAAAATATCTTGGATACATTATGCATATGGAAAGAATGATCATGCGTATTTATTGAAAGAAAGTAGTGTGAGTATATACTTGCCTTAGTCCTTAGCTAAAAATATCAAACTCAAATCACTTGTGAGTGGAACATTCTGTAAAACATGCATATAACATGAGAAATCTATATTTTTGATAAAAATATGATAAAAGATGCACATGTGATGTCCGTGAACTTTTAAACGTCTAAGTTGACCTTCTGAACCTTTAAGGTTTAATAAATAATTAACATCATCATAAAATAATTTAAGAAAATTATATTTTATACTTTCAATGCAAACTGCACATCAGTGGAGAAACATTGAAGCATGAAAAGTGATCATCAAGGGTTGACTGCTCATCAGGAGATGACTGCCTGACAGGGGACAGTCTTCGGCCGTCAAGGGATGATCCTTGACCATCAGGGGATGATCCTCGACCATCAGGGGATGATCTTCATCATCGCCAAATTCCTCAGAGAAAAGTTGTTCAGCGCCAACTCTTCGGGAACCATTTACTCATCGGAGACTAAGAAATATTCTCATCAGGGACTAAGCTTATCCTGTCGGAGACTAAGGTTGATGTCATCAGAGACTAACATTAACTCATTAGAGACTAAAGTTATCTCGTCAGAGACTAACGTATCTCATCAGAGACTAACATTAACTCATCAGAGACTAACGTATCTCATCAGAGACTAGCATCTACGCTGTCGGAGACTAACTTGGAATCTCCCAGGGACTATTTTATAAGGTCAGAGACTAACTCCAACCCGTCAGAGACTAAGTTTAGAACTTGTCTCAGGTACCTTCCACACTCCTCCATGGGTGGTGTTCTCACTATGTGTCCAAAACCACGACTAGGGCAACTCTCAACATCTCATCTGTAGTAAGTAACATTCTTATCGTCTACCACAGCTCATAGACGCTATTAAACCTCAAGGACTCAGGTTGAAGAAAACTCAAGCATGGTGTTTTCATTACTGATAAAAAGAAATGTTTGGTAGTTAAAGGTTATTCACCAGGTGGTTAAAGAGGATAGTTTTTGAAATAAAAGCATTAAT
>CM025787.1:13380345-13487669 GCA_014636745.2 Centella asiatica | reverse complement strand
TGTTTTCATTACTGATAAAAAGAAATGTTTGGTAGTTAAAGGTTGTTAACCAGGTGGTTAAAGAGGATAGTTTTTGAAATAAAAGCATTAATACCCGATGTTAAAAACATGCATTAAGTCATACTTTTGAAAGAGAATGAACCTAGTATGCTCACAAATATTGCATGCATAACAGAACAAGAGTGCAGGAACAGAACAGAGCTTTAGTATAGTGTTCATACCTTTTTTGGCTGCAAAGAAGAAGTTAAAAACTTGGTTTGTTTCTTGAGAAAGACAGTTGTTCTTTGAGAGTGAACCTGTGTTTTGAGGGTGGTTTGCTATATAGAAATTTATGAAAGTGGGGCTAGGGTTGTACCAACATGATATATATATCTCACTTACTGAATAATGAGAGCTGTTGGATTGTTTAGAAATAGATTTCAGCCGTTGGCTGTGAAAGGAAAATAACAAGCTTTAGAAGGAAGTGATTGGTGAGAAAGGGTGGATGCAACGGTTGCTAAAGTTAGTCAATCATCAATCACAACCAACAATCCAGTGTACTGTTGGAGTAGATTAGCTGGTTTGACGGTCACATGCTCTCAATCATGACATAGTGCAATTAATGCTCTTGTCTCACTGTCATCTTTGTTTTAAAACGGGTATTGTAGCGTGAAAACCTTCCCCACGTGAGAAATACACTTACTCTTGATAAGTGCTTGAATACAAGTAAAGAGAAATATGATAATCATAATTAAATAAAAAAAACATTAAAGTGTTTGAGTTTAAAAATATATATATAAACTTTGGACATCACATTTTTATAAGATTTCCTTTAAGATATGAATTTATTATTCATACCCAAAATAAAAGAAAATATAAAATAGTAAAAGAAAATAATTTAAACCTTCATACATAAAAATTAATCATAAAGTGAAATAAATCATACAACAAAATTCTTCTTATTTTTTAGGTTCTCACATCCTTCCCCCCTTAAATAAGTTTCGTCCTCGAAACTTGACTAGTGAAAAAGATGGGGGTACTTTTGCATCTTCATTTCTTCTAACTCTCACATTGTTTCTTCAACATTGTGATTCCTCTATAATACTTTCACGGAGGGAATCTCCTTATTTCTTAGAATCTTGACTTGTCGATCCAGGATTTGCACTAGAATCTCTTCATAGCGCAAGTTTTGTTGAAGCTCAATCCGTTGGTAATCAATGATCCCCCCTACAGGGTCGAAGTACTAACACATGAAAAACATCATGCACATGTCCCAAGGCTGGGGGTAGTGCCAATTGGTAGGCTACTTCACCAATGCGTCAAAGTATCTCAAAAGGCCCAATGTAGCGGGGGCTTAGTTTCCCTTTCTGTCCGAACCGCATGACTCCCTTCCATGGCAAAATTTTTAGCAGTGCATGACCTCCGACTTCTAATGTTTGATCCTTCCGATGTCGATCTGCGTACTACTTCTGTCGGTCTTATGCAACTTTCATTCTCTATCGGATGTCTTTGATTACATCTTCGGTCTGTTGAACCATCTCTGGTCCCTCAAGTCTCCTTTCTCTTACTTCGTTCCAAAATAACGGTGTCCTGTACTTCCTACCATATAAGGCTTGGAACGGAGCCATGTCGATGCTTATGTGGAAACTGTTGTTGTAGGCGAATTCGATAAGCGGTAGTTGTTCATCCCAGTTACCACCGAAGTCTAATGAACATGCCCTCAACATGTCTGCCAAAGTTTGAATTGTCCATTCGGATTGTCCATCAGTCTATGGGTGGAATGTAGTACTCATATCCAATCGTGTCCCCAAATAGTCTTGGAAACTACACCAATATCTGGACGTGAAGCATGGATCGCGATCTGACACAATCGAGGTCAATACTCCATGTCGGCTTAGAATCTCCTTCACATACAGATTGACTAACTGATCCATCCTGTAGTTATCTTTGATGGGCAAAAAGTAAGCAGACATGGTTAATCTATCCACTATTACCCATCTTGCATTAGCTCCCTTCTGTGTTGTCGGTAGTCCAACAACGATGTCCATTGTGATGTATTCCCATTTCCATTTTGGGATATCCAAGGATTGTAATAGTACGTCCACTTGACTTTTGATGTTCAGCTTTGACCCTTTGACAAGTGAGGCATGTACTGACCCATTCAGCTATCTCTCTCTTCATATTCAGCCACTAGAAGTTCTGCTTTAGGTCTTGATACATCTTTGTCCCTCCTAGACGTACAGAAAATCTAGAATTGTGAGCTTCCTACAATAATTGTCTTTTCAATTCTACCTTGGCCGAAATCCAGATTCTGTCTTCAAATCTCATTAAACCATCGTCATGGACTCGACACTTTCCATCTCCTCCTCTGATCAACTTTTCTCTTTCTACTACGAAGTCCTCTTGAGCTGTCTTGATTAAGTCCAATAATTATGGTTTCACTCTGACTTCCTCTTCGATTTCCTGTCTCTGTCTTGTTGTGATAACGTTCAATTGTAACTTCTCCAAATCCATCCTTACCTCTTCCTGAACTGTCATCACGTCAGATTTCTCTCGTCTACTTAGGGTATCAGCTACCACATTTGCCTTACTAGGGTGATAGTTGATTGAGCAGTCATAGTCCTTGATCAATTCTAACCATCGCCTTTGTCTCATGTTCAGTTCTCTCTGTGTGAAGATATACTTTAGGCTCTTATGGTCGGTATAGATCTCACACTTCTCCCCGTATAAGTAGTGTCTCCAAATCTTTAAGGCAAAGACAATAGCAGCTAACTCCATGTCGTGAGCTGGATATCATTTCTCGCAGTCCTTCAATTGTCGAGATACATAGGCGATGACTTTTCCATGCTACATCAGGATAGCTCCTAGTCCATTTAGTAAAGCATCACTGTAGATGACAAAGCTTCCTTTGTCGTCCGATAAATTCAGCACTAGTGTAGTAGTCAACCTCTTCTTCAGCTCTTGAAAACTCTTTTCACATTCTGGGGTCCACACATACTTTACCATATCCCTTGTCAAATTCGTCAATGGAATTGCCAATTTTGAGAAATACTGAACGTATCTGTGGTAGTAGCCTGCTAATCCTAAGAAGCTCCGTACTTCGGTAGGAGTCTTTGGTCACGTCCAATGAGTGATAGCTTCAATCTTCACGGGGTCCATAGATACGCCATGCTTGTTGATCGGGTGACCCAAAAATCTTACTTCCCAAGCCAGAATTCGCACTTCGAGAATTTGGCATAGAGTCTTTCACGCCTTAACGCCATCCTCAAATGCTCGACATGTTCTTCTTCCATCTTGGAGTGTATAAGAATGTCATCAATGAACACAATGATGAACTTGTCCAGTTGTGGCTTGAAAACTCTATTCATCAGATCGATGAAAGCAGCTGGGGCATTAGTGAGTCCGAATGGCGTTACCATAAATTTGTAATGGCCATACCAAGTCCTAAATGTCGACTTAGAGATTTCTTCAGCCTTGATCTTCAGTTGATGATATCCCAACCTCAACTCGATCTTCGAGAAGTACTTTGCATCCTTGAAATGGTCAAACAAGTCATCGATCCTCGGTAGTGGATATCGATTCTTTACCGTTACCTTGTTTAACTCTCTGTAATCAATGCATAATCTCATTGATCCATCTTTCTTCTTCACAAATAGAAGAGGCACTCCCCACGACGAGACGCTTAGTCTGAGGAATCCTCGATTTAACAGTTCTTGCAACTGAGCCATAAGTTCATTCAATTCAGCAGGGGCTATCCGGTATGGAGCCTAGGAAATTGGAGCAGTCTCTGGTACTAGTTAGATTCCAAACTCCACATGTCTATCTGGCGGTAATCCCGGCAACTCTTTCGGAAACACATCTCTAAAATCCCTTACAATGGGAATTGTGACGACCCCAAAATCTCTTACTAGACCAGGGCTTCGTCAAAAGAAGGAAAGATAACTTCACATACATTCATAGCATAGATACTAATAAAAAGAATTAGTAAAGAGTTATTACAACCCAAAATATTACATTCTCAACGGAAGCTATTCTATCTCTATATTATAGTACATAACATCTTAACTTCAAAACATCTTCCTTCCTTTCTTCCTTATCGACACTCAAAAAGGGTTAGCCAAACATCTTTGCTTTCCCCTTGTCAAAGGGTTCAGCCTTTATACCCTGCCCTACAAGACATTAAAATTCAACAAGAATGAGCAATTTACGCCCAGCAAGTATATAAACAATTTGGGAAAGCAAATCTGGAATGTTACTAGGGATTCAATTATGTCGAGAGGCTTAGTGGAAAAATACTAATGCCTTAGAAATCTTTCAAAAATCTTTAGGATTACTGATGGTAAACGACGTGTAATCCTCCTTGAAGAAAGGCAGGTATTCACCTGTGTACAACTTTCTCAAAATATCCATCGTGGGCTAAACCTGTTGGATCTGCTAACCATACGGTACACAGCTGGCCTAATTGTGATCGCATGAACCCTCCTTGTGTGAACGTATGTAGTCCCTTAAAATTTCCTCTAGGTTAGGTGAAGAACAAATCAACACCTTTCCTTTCCTCTAGCCATCCATGTGGCATAACCCATTTAAAGGACATATCATTCTCATTTGTTGCACAGATATAAAATTGAAAAATAACTGATAATCAAAACTCTGTTATATCCATACATTTTCATTCATATCATGCTAGCGAAAACTAAAGAATATCATTCTGATTCACAAGGAAATCTAAACATAAAAGTCATAACCTTGTACGCATGTCAAATCAATTGATCACGCGCTTAACAGAAATAAGCATAAGAGTGAGAATATACTTGCCTCGGTCCTTTGCACACAATCAAATTCAATTTACTTGTGAGTGTAAGATTCTGTAAATCATGCATATAATATTTTAATACCTTAATAAGAATTATGAAAGAGAATGCATGTGATGTCCTTAAACTTTTAATGTTTCAAATTGGAACCATTGAGGTTAAAGGAAAAACATCATCAAATAATTTAAGGAAAAGATAATGTTTTATAGCTTTTGAAGACAGACTGCCCATCAGGGAATACCTAGTTATCAGGGGATGACAGGACATCAGTGGGAAAACTACCTGTCAGGGGATAACCCATCCATCAAGGAATAGTCATCAGGGGATGACTCACCTATTAGGGAATGATTTGTTCATCGCCAAACTCGTCGAGTGATAACTTTGACTACCGCAGAACTCTCTTGGCTGTCAGGGAATGATTTGTTTATCACCCAACTTAGTAAGTCATCACTGAACTTCATCAGTGGATCACTTGTTCAGCCCCAAACTCCTCGGGAACTAATATCTTTAGCCATCAGAGACTAACATATTTTGCCCATCAGAGACTACGGATGACGTCATCAGGGAATAAACTTAGCCTGTCGAAGACTAAGGATGACATCATCAGAGACTAATTTAAACTTCCTTCATTAGAGACTAACAACGTTTCCTTCATCAGAAACTAAGAAAATCCTTCGTCAGAGACTAACATCTCTCTCATCAAAGACTAAAGTATCTCATCAGAGACTAACATATTAGTCATCAGAGAGTAACAAATATCTCATCAGAGACTGATGATGCCATTTCAACCCATCAGAGACTAAGGTTGACGTCATCTGAGACTAATATTATCTCGTCAGAGATTAACTTTATCTCATCAGAGACTAATATTAGAGCTTGTCTTTGCTACGATGGAAGGCCTAACATGAACAAACTCAACCTAGGATGCCTCATGAAAATGCAAAAGAATATAATCCTTTAAAGTTTTATTCCTTCTTGAAAATTTAGCATACATGGTTAATAAATCGTTGATGCTATGCACGAAAGAAATTGAATAGAGTACCAAGTTCTTACCTCTTCCTCTTTAAGGAAGAAATGAAAGCTTGTCTGAGTATAATTTTCCGAGAGAAAGCCTTCAAAATTTATGAAAATGGTAAGTTTAGAGAAGAACTTTAGAATAGAAATTTTTAGAAAAGAGATCAAAATTTTTCCTCTGAATGAGGTATTTATAGCAAACTAAGATTAAGCCTTGAGATAATATGATTGGTTAATCTAGACGGTAAAACGGCTGTTTATCATTACTTTTTAACAGCTAATCAACATAATAAGCAGCTGCTGTCACACATGCATATAAGCTTCATCAATTAATGACACACAAGTAGTTTGTTAATCAAATAACAAACGTACTTATGAGATCATTTCCCTTACGTCAGACATTCAAGTTATTTTGAATGAGAATTTCCAATCTTCACACTTGTATTCCTTTAAGGAATTCACGACCATTACCAACAATATATATACCTGCCCCCATTTCAAACATCCAAAATTGTAATTAGAACTATACACATAAATTGCGTACATAAATTCATGAAACAAACTCATATAAAATTTTTGGGTTCTCACAGGAGTATCTTCTAACTTCGGTGCTTCCTTCTTGGCATCATGCACATAAGCTAAGAATGCCTTGCATCCTTTACGTATCATCCTCTTAGCCTTTATCATGGTGAGGAAGTGAGACAACTTGGTAGTCTTATTTTCATGAAATAACACCTTATTTGAAAGTGTTTTCAAGGAAACCTTCTTCCTCAAACAGTCTATACTAGTTTGGTACTTACACAACCAATGCATGCCTAATATCATGTCAAACTCTCCCAAAGGGAATGGTATTAAGTTTGCAGGTAGGTTATGCTTGCCTATTTTTACATTACAGTCAGATAGCACATTATGAATAGTGAGAACTTCTTGGTTGGCTACTGTAACTTCTAAAGGTACTTCTAGACATTTAGGAGTCATATTAATATCTTTAAGCAAGCGTTCAACTATAAAAGACTTGGTTGCACCAGAATCAAATAAGGTGTGCACTAGAATTGAATTGACCAGTAGCGTACCTAACACTACTTCGTCGGACCTCAGTGTGTCCTGGACAATCATGTTGAAGGTCCTAGCTTATGGATGGACTGGTTTAGCGTTAGCCCCGGAGAGTGGCGGCTTTCATATGATTTTCTTGTGTGGGAAATTTGGAGAAATGTGCCCCTCCATGCCACAAGTATAACATGTCCTTACAGTTGCCAGAGTGCAACTGGTGCCTTGGGGTCTAGCTTGTTGTTGTTGTTGCTGCTGCTGCTGAGGACGGTATTCCAATCTGGCAATGGCGGTTGTCTGATTTGGGCAATTCAGCGAGAAGTGCCAAGGCTGGTGGCATTTATAGCATGTGTTCATGCCCTTTAGACATGGGGAAGTCCCATGATTCTTCCCACAATTGGCACAAACAGTGCCTCTCTTCTTGTTGTCTCCCCCGCTGCTATTACCAAAGTTCCCTTTCCTTTTATTATCACTTTGGTTCACCCCTTCTTCTTGCTTTATCATCATTACATTTGCATGCGATCTTCCAATTCCTCCACCATTTCCTCTGTTGTTCTAGTGGTGGTTGTTGTTGGTTCCCTTATTCTTCCCATCCTTTCGGTTCTCCCGGTTGAACTCCCTGAGCATTTTGCCGATCCTTTCTGCTACCTTCATCCGCTGGATGACTTCTGCGTAGGTATCCAGGCACAGAACAACAATCTTGTCCTGAAGCCATGGGTTCAAACCATATTCAAACCTCCTTGCTTTCCTCCTCTCGGTATCCACTAAGTGTGAAGCATATCTCTTGAGCTCATTGAATTTCCTCTCGTATTCCTCCACCGTTATACTTCCCTGTTTTAGTTCAAGGAATTGCTTTTCAAGATCGTCAACAGCGTTGATCGAAAAGTACTGGCTGTTGAAGATCTCCTTGAATTCTTCTGTGACGACCCCAAAATCCCTTACAGGACCAGGGCTTCGCCAAAAGAAGGAAAGATAACTTCATATCCATTCATCGCATAAATACTAATAAAAAGAACTAGTAAAGAGTTATTACAACCCAAAATATTATATTCTCAACGGAAGCTATTCTATCTCTATATTATAATACAAAACATCACTCTTCAAAACATCTTCCTTTCTTCCTTCCTTATCAGCACTAAAAAGGGTTAGCTAAAACTCAGTAGCCGATCATCTTTGCCTTCCCCTTGTCAGAGGTTTCAGCCTTTATACCTTGTCCTGTAAGACATTAAAATCCAAAATGAATGAGTGATTTACGCCCAACAAGTATATAAACAATTCGAGAAAAACAAAATTGGAATGTTTCAAGGGATTCAATTCTGTTGAGAGGCTCAGTGGAACAATACTAATGCCTCTGAAATCTTTGAATAATCTTCAGGATTACTGATGATAAATAATGTGTAATCCTCCTCGAAGAAAGGTAGGTATTCACCTGTGTATAACTTTCTCAAAATATCTATCAGGGGCTAAACCCTTTCGATCTGCTAACCATACGGTACACAGCTGGCCTAACTGAGACCGCATGATCCCTCCTTGTGTGAACGTACATAGTCACTTAAAATTCCTCTAGGTCAGGTGAAGAACAAATCAACACATTTCCTTTCCTCTTGCCAACCATGTGGCATAACTCATTTAAGGGATATATCATTCTCATTTGTTGCATAGATATAAAATTAAAAAAATAACTGATAAATCAAAGCTCCATTATATCCATGCATTCTCATTCATATCATGCTAGCGGAAACTTAAGCATAGCATTCTAATTCACAAGGAAATTTAAACATAAAAGTCATAATCTTGTACGCATGTCGAATCAATTGATCATGCGCTTAATTGAAATAAGCATAAGAGTGAGAATATACTTGCCTCGGTCCTTTGCACACAATCAAATTCAATTTACTTGTGAGTGTAAGATTCTGTAAATCATGCATATAATATTTTAATACCTTAATTAGAATTATGAAAGAAAATGCATATGTGATGTCCTTAGACTTTTACTGTCTTAAATCTGACATAAGAACTATTGAGGTTAAATAAATAACATCATAAAATAATTTTAAGAAAATAATGTTTTATAGTCTTGAAGACAGACTATGCATCAGGGGATGATCTACTACGTTAGGGAATAATCATTCATCAGGGGTTAATTACCCGTCAGGGGATGACTGGTCATCAGTGGATAACTAGTCGTCAGGGGATGTCTCACCCGTTAGGGGATGTCTCTTGACCATCAAGGTATCATTCACTCATCAGGGAATAGTCATCAGGGGATGACTCACCCATCAAGGGATAATTTGCTCACCGCCAAACTTAGTACGTCATCACTGAACTTCATCAGTGGATAATCTGTTCAGCGCCAAACTCCTAGGAGAAAAGTAGTTCAGTGCCAAACTCAGTTGGCTATTGTCAAACTCCTCAGGGACTAATATCTTTAGCCATCAGAAACTAACATATTTTGCCCATCAGAGACTGTGGATGACGTCATCAAGGATTAAACTTAGCCTGTCAGAGACTAAGGATGACATCATCAGGGACTAATTTAAACTTCCTTTATCAGAGACTAACAACATTTCCTTCATCGGAGACTAAGAAAATCCTTCGTCAGAGAGTAACATCTATCTCATCAGAGACTAAAGTATCTCATCAAAGACTAACATATTAGTCATTAGAGACTAACAAATATCTCATCAGAGACTAAAGTATCTCATCAGAGACTAACATATTAGTCATCAGAGACTAATGAATATCTCATCAGAGACTAATATTAGAGCTTGTCTTTGCTACAATGGAAGCCCTAACATGAACAAACTCAGCCTAGGATGTCTCATGAAAATGCAAAAGAATATAAACTTAGCATACATAGTTAATAAATCTTTGATGCTATGCATGAAAGAAACTAAGTCTTTAAGGGTGAAATTAAAGCTTGTTTGAGAATAATTTTCCGAAAGAAGAACTTGGAAATTTATGGAGATGATAAGTTTAGAGAAGAACTTTAGAAGAGAAATTTTTAGAAAAGAGATTAAAATTTTACCTCCGAATGAGGTATTTATAACAGACTAAGATTAAGCCTTGAGATAAGATGATTGGTTAACCTGGACGGTAAAATGGCTGCTTGTCATTACTCTTTAACAACTAATTAACGTAATAAGCAGCTGCTATCACACATGCACATAAGCTTCATCAACTAATGACACACAAGTAGCTTATTAACCCAAACATCATACATACATATGAGATCATTTCCCTTACGTAAGCAATTCTAGTTATTTGAATGAGAATTTCTAATCTTCACACTTGTATTCCTTTAAGAAATTTACAAACACCATTAAGACATAAATTACTAACAAAAAAAACCCCCCCCCCCCCCCCCCCCCATTTCAACATTCAAAATCATAATATTAATTATATACGTAATTAAGAAATTAATTTTAGCATACATTAATTCATGTAACAAACTCATATAAAATTTTTGGGTTCTCACATCTTCCCAGGTGAAGCCTTGATTAGTTGTTTCCTCTCCTCTGACAGCTAGCTTCTTAGCCAATTATAACCGTTTTGTAGCTTCCCACCAGTAATTTGCTTCTCCTTTCAGTAAGTATGTGGCATACTCAGTCTTGAGATCTTCATTTACCCCAGAAATTTGGAAGGTCTTCTCCACTTCTTTGACCCATGTTTGAGCAATAGTGGGACGTCCTTCGCCATTGAAAGTAGGCGAGCAACAATTTTTAAAGTCCTTGAATGTTACCCTCTTAGGTTGTACTTGCGTTGCGTGCGGTGGGTTATTTTGTCGAGCTGCTTCTCTAATCATGTTCATCAGCAGGGTGATGGGATTGTCCTAGGTTTCGTTGCTTCGGTTGTCGTTTGTGTTAATACTTCCTTGGTCGCCTTGACCATCCACATTGTTGTTGGTGCTGGTGTTCCTGGCTCAGGTAGTTCGTGGTCTTCGTACTGGAGGCATTTTCTACAAGCGAGTAAAGAAACAATTAATGTCCATAGCCCTTTTTCCTTCTTTCATTCTCCCATCGCAAGAGAAAATTCATACAACACATATAAACTCATAACATGGCAATTAGATGCATTCGTAAATAATTCGTGCACAACTCACAGGAGTTTAAAAGATGAAATTCCCATAATATTAATAATATCAAGAGGGGTACAAAAGTGGGAATTACAATTCCATTTCAACACTAGCAAAGCTTTGATTGATAACCATGGGAGCCATACCAAAATATACTTATGGCTTCCATAGCTATCATGACAAAAGAAAAATCAGCTTTGAAGCCTAAGTACAAAACATGAGGCCTAAATCATGAAATGTTTTAATACAAGGCCTCATCATCTTCTATATCTATAGGGTCTTCAGCATCCTCCAAATCCTTGTCAGAGATCCGAGGAATCTCGAAATGTATCTGTGGCGGCCCCGGAGAATCCCCAGAGCCGGGCCTCGGGCACTGTCAACAATTTGGGTGACAGCCCCAAGATCCCAAGGCTAGAAACCCCGGGCCCCACCAGAAAACAAAGATAACACCACAAAAAGTGACAAAAACATCATGCCAAGAATTTACATAATCTCACGAGAAATACATTCTCAAAAACATCATAATAACATCTTAAGGTTCACATCTTCTTACAAAACCTCAAAGCTTGAAAATAAATAAGCTGCAGCGGAAACTAACTTTAGATGGCCCATCTGGCCTTACAACCGAAACATTTCTATGATGGCCTTCTGTTTCACTTTCCCTTTAAAAGCCATCCATAGGAGAGAAATTAAGAAGCTCTCACTATGTCATTTTCTTTTTTCCTCTATTAGGCGACTCGGTCTTTTTGACAAAACCTAAAAAAAACATTTCATAGCATTCCACATGAGCGTTTACGCTCAACAAGTATATATTCATAAGCAAGAAGAATAGATATTTCAAAAGCTTTAATATTCATTGAGGATGGGCGAAGCAATGCCAAACCTCCTGATAAACCAATAAACATGTAACATTCAGGGTTCCTGAGTGATATCAAAGGAATAACCCTCTTTAAAAATAAATCTTGATTTGCCCTCTCTTCATCAGATAATGCATCACCTGACCAAACTGATCATTATTTGACTTCTTTTAACAATCAAATTTCATCCCAGCTGGTCAGCCTGGTTGTTTGATTCCATCATTTGACATACGTAGTCACTTGCAGAAAACATTGGTCTGCGAGGGTCTGATTACCGATGCCTCGGTCTCTCATTTCTTATCATCATTGGCCAGAATACCAGGTGAAAGCATTCAATAGCCCCTTAACTTCCCATATGGATATATCTTCTTGAAAACATTTTTTTTTAAAAACTCTGGCGTGCTCAACAATTAAATGCAGTGACTGCCAATAACCTTGGCGTGCTCAACAATTAAAATCAGCGACTGCCAATCATGTAAATATATATCCATACAAGCCATGCCCAGGTGTGCATACAAGTTCACGACCTGCAACACCCTTAAATCATCTTCATCATCTTTTGGTGTGTTAGCGATTTTAAACAACTAGCAATCACCCAAAAACATATAGCATAATAATCAACCTCTTTTCACGTACATCAGATCAATGATCGTACGTTACTTAATCATCAAAGAGATGATCATCTTGCATAGGCGTTAACATTATTTATTTACGTAAATCGAAATAATGATTCTACATAATCAGTAAGAAAGGAAGTAGAATGAGTATATACTTGCCTTGGTCCTTAGCTAAAATTCACTATACTGGTTACAAAAGAATTCTGTAAAATATCATTGTTGGTATAACATGAGAAATCCATACTTTGAAAGATGACTATTTAGAATAGAGAATGGTTATCAGGGAACGAAGTTACCCGTCAGGGAAAATTTTACTCCTCAGGGGATGGTTCACCCGTCAGAGGATACATTACCCATCAGGCGATGTATGCTTGTCAGGGGATAATTCATCCATCAGAGAATATTTTACCCATCAGGGGATGTTCTTGTTCATCGCCAAACTCATCGGGTGCCAACTTGTTCAGCGCTGAACTCCCCAAGTAATCGCTGAACTCATCAGTGGATGATTTGTCCAGCACCAAACTCCTCAGAGACAAAACATAGATGCTTATCAAAGACTAACATCATTAGTCATCAGAGACTAAGTTTTACCCATCGGAGACTATGGGTGACATCATCAAAGATTAACGTTAACGCATCATAGACTGATGACATCATCTTAACACATCAGAGACTAAAGGTGATGTCATCGGAGACTAACGTTAACTTACCAAAGACTGATGACGTCATCTTAACCCATCGGGGACTAAGGCTGACATCATTAGAGATTAACGCTAACTCATCAGAGACTAATATTATCTCATCAGAGACTAACATTAACTCATCAGAGACTAACAGCTAATACATGTAACAAAACGGCTACTCATCATGATTCTTAATAGCTAATACATGTAACAAGCAGCTGTTGTCCTTTATGCACATAAGCTAGTCACTTAAGCAGCTTACTAATCTAATTAGTATACGTACATAGGATGTAGTTATTCTCACGTAAGCTATTAAGTTCCTCATGGGACTTACTAATCTGGACGCTTGGCTCCTTCAAGCAATTACGAATGTTACTAAACATATAACATAATTTGCTTGTCCTTGTAACCAACATCCAAACAAATTATTACCCTTTTATGGGTCCAAAAATATTTAAACATTCAAAAACATTATATATTAACTATACATGTTAATAAGAGAAACAAATATGAATAAATAAATTATTTATAGATAAACAAAATTTCCAGGTCATCACATTCTCCCCTCCTTACAATAAGTTTTGTCCTCAAAACTTTACTGGTGAAAAAGTCGAGGGTACTTTTGCATCATCATTTCTTCTAGTTCCCATGTTGCTTCTTCAACATTGTGGTTTCTCCACAAAACTTTTACGGATGCAATATCTTTATTTCTTAAGACCTTTAGTTGACGATCCAAAATTGGCATTGGAGTTTCTCCATACTGCAAATTTGGTTGTAGCTCAATGGGCTAGTAGTTAATAATGTCAGAATGATTCCCTTTATAAGGTCGTAGCATTAAGATATGGAAAATATCATGAGCATGTCCTAGATTTGGGGGTAGTGCTAGTTGATAAGCCACTTCGCCAATACGGCGGAGTACTTCAAAAGGTCCAATAAAACGAGGACTTAACTTTCCTTTTTGTCCAAAACGCAAAATGCCTTTCCAAGGTGAGATTTTAAGCAATGCATTTCCTCCTACTTCCAATGCTTGATCTTTTCGATGTTGGTTTGCATATTGCTTTTGTCGATCTTGAGCTGCTCTTATCTTAGCTTGGATTGTCCGGATTGTATTCTCAGTTTGTTGAACTACTTCAGGTCCCTCCAACTTTCTTTCTCTAACTTTATTCCAATACAATGGTATTCTACACTTTCTTCCATACAAAGCTTCAAATGGAGCCATCCCTATACTTGTATGATAACTATTATTATAAGCAAACTCGACGAGTGGTAGATGTTCATCCCATCGTCCTCCAAAATCCAAAGAACAAGCTTTCAGCATATCTTCTAAGGTTTGGATTGTTCTTTCAGATTGCCCGTCAGTTTATGGGTGGAAAGCAGTACTCATGTCTAATCTTGTTCCTAAATACTCTTGAAAGCTTCGCCAGAACCTAGACATGAAACAAGGATCACGATCAGATATAATTGAAACTGGCACTCCATGACAACTAAGGATTTCTTTTACATACAATCTGACTAATTGGTCCATTTTATAGGTATCCCTAATAGGTAGGAAATGTGTAGATTTAGTCAATCTATCCACTACTGCCTAGATTGTATTTAATCCCTTTTGAGTTACTGGCAATCCAACCACAAAATCCATGGTAAAATATTCTCATTTCCATTCTGGGATATCCAAAGATTACAACAAACCACTAGGCTTTTGGTTTTCTACTTTAACTTGTTGACAGGTAAGACACGTGTTTACCCATCCAGTTATTTCTTTCTTCATGTTAGGCCACCAAAATTTTTTTTCAAATCTTGATACATCTTTGTTCCACCTGGATGTATCGAGAATTTAGAGTTGTGGGCTTCCTATAGTAGACTTCTTTTTAATTCCAATTTTGTTAGAATCCAAATTCTATTTTCAAATCTCATCAATCCATCATCGTGGATCCGACATTTTCCATTCTCCCCCTTTAACAATTTTTCCCTATCTTTTACATGTTCTTCTTGAGCTTCTTTAATGACAGTCAATAAGCTCGGTTTTACACCAACCTCTTGCTCTATCTCTTTCCTTTGTTGAGTTGTGATAACATTTAATTGTAACTTCTCCAAATCCATCCTTACCTCTTCTTTGATTTTCATCACATTTAACCTTTCACATCTACTTAGAGCATCAGCCACAACATTTGCTTTACCAGGGTGATAGTTGATAGAACAATCATAGTCTTTTATTAGCTCCAACCACTGTCTTTGCCTTATGTTCAATTCCTTTTGAGTGAAAATGTACATTAAACTCGTGTGGTCAGTGTAAATCTCACATTTCTCTCCATAGAAATAATGCCTCTAGATCTTTAATGTGAAAATGATAGCAGCCAACTTTAAGTCATGTGCTGGGTATCGTTTTTCGCAGTCCTTGAGTTGCCGAGATGCATAGGCAATAACTTTGCCATGTTGCATTAGCATAGCTCCTAACCCATTTATTGAGGCATCACTATAAATCACAAAATTCCCTTTGTTATCAGGTAAACTTAGTAATAGGGCGGTGGTTAATCTTTTCTTCAATTCTTGAAAACTCTTCTCACAAGCTGGAGTCCAAATATACTTTTCTATTTTCCTTGTCAGATTCGTTAATGGGACTGCTATCTTAGAAAAATCTTGAATGAATCGACGATAGTATCCTGCTAACCCTAGAAAACTTTGCACTTCGGTAGGTGTCTTTGGTTGTGGCCAATTTGTAATAGCTTCAACTTTTATAGGATCAACCAAAATTCCAGATTCATTGATCACATGTCCTAAAAATTTCACTTCTCTTAACCAAAATTCACACTTTGAAAATTTGGCGTAGAGTTTTTCTTGTCTCAATGTCTTTAATGTTATTCCCAAATGTTCATCATGTTCTTCTCTTGTTTTAGAATAGATGAGAATGTCATCTATGAATACAATGATGAACTTATCAAAATATGGTTTGAAAACTCGATTCATCAAATCCATAAAAACAGTTGGGGCATTGGTGAGTCCAAAAGGCATTACCACAAATTCATAATGACCATAACGGGTTCTAAAAGCTGACTTAGGGACATCTTCAGTCTTAATCTTTAATTGATGATATCCTAATCTTAAGTCTATCTTTGAAAAGTACCTTACTCCTTTGAGTTGGTTGAACAGATCATCAATCCTAGGTAGGGGATATCGATTCTTCACCGGTACCTTATTTAATTCTCGATAATCAATACATAATCTTAATGATCCATCTTTCTTCTTTACAAATAAAACAGGTGCTCCTCAGGGTGAAACACTTGGCCTAATAAATCCTTGGTCTAACAATCCTTGTAGTTGTATCATGAGTTCTTTTAATTTAAAAGGGCCATCCTATAAGGAGCTTTGGAAATTGGAGCAGTTCTTGGTAATAACTCAATTCCAAATTCAACTTGCCTATCTTGGGGTACACCTGATAACTCCTCAGGAAACACATCTCCAAATTCTTTCACTGTGGGGATATCTGAAATCTTTAATCCTATCGTCCTTGTATCACAAACATAAGCTAAAAATGGTTCGCATCCCTAGCATAACATCTTATTAGCTTGAATCATTGTACGAAGATGAGAGGGTTCACTAGACTTATATCCATGGAATAACACTCTACTATTTGAGGGTGTTCTTAGGGAAACCTTCTTTTTCCTGCAATCTATGTTAGCTTGATATTGATGTAGCCAGTCCATGCCTAGTACTAGATCAAACTCTCCCAATGGAAAAGGTATTAAGTTTGTAGGGAAGTCATACTTTCGTATTCTTATACTACACTTAGGTAGTATACTCTTGGCAATGTACACCTCTTGATTAGCTACTATAACTTCTAGAGGTATTTCTAAACATTCAGGAGCAAAATTCCTATTCTTAAGAAGACGTTTAGATATGAAAGATCTAGTCGCACCAGAATCAAATAAAGCATGCATTTCAATTGAATTAACCAATATCGTACCTAAAACCACATTTTCAAACAATAGTGCGTCCTGCGCAATCATATTATAAGTCCTAGCTTGTGGTCGGCTAGCTACCATACTAGGTCCTGTCAATGGGGGTTTACCCTGACTCTTTTTCTGAGGGCATGAAGTGGAGATGTGGCCTTCCTGACCACAACTAAAGCATATCCTCGCAGCTCCAATTACACGACTAGCACTTTGTGGTTGATATTGTTGCGAAAGAAACCTTGGTTGGGAAACGATTGGTGCCTGGCTTGGGCAATTAATGGCAGTATGACCAGATCGACGACATCTAAAACATAAATCAGTTCCTACTAGGCACTGAGAAGTTTCATGGTTCCTCCCACATTTGCCACAAATTACAATCCTCCTTTTATTCTCACTTAAGTCCGCACTGAAATTCCTTTTCCTATTATTATTATACATGTTTCCTTCCTCTTGTTTCACCATGATCGAACTGGTTTGAGGTTTTCCTTGTCCTCCAATTCTTTGATTAAGATTGTTATTAAAATAACTCCCTTTCCTTTTTCCTTCCTTACATTTCTCCCAATTAAATTCCCGAAGTAGCTTGCCACTCTTCTCTTCTACCTTTGACCTTTGAACAACTTCAGCTTAGTTGTTTAGACATACAATAGCAATCTTATCATGCAACCATGGATTCAAACCATGCTCAAACCATCTTGTCTTTCTTCTCTCAGTATCTACCAAATGCGGGGCATACCTTTGTAGTTCATTAAACTTCTTTTCATATTCTTCCACAGTCATGTTTCCTTGTCTTAATTCTAGAAATTGCTTTTCTAGCTCATTTGCAACACTGGTTGGAAAATACTGGTTATAGAAAAATTCTTTAAATTGGGACCAGGTGAAGACTTGATCAACTTCAGGAACTGCTTGTTCACTCCTACTTGCCAATCTCCTAGTCATTTCTAATCATTAAGTATTTTCCCACCAATAACTAGCTTCTTCTTTCAATAAATATGAAGCATATTCTGTCTTAAGGTCATCAGTTACTCCAGTAATATGAAAAGCTTTTTTTATCTCCTTGACCCAAATTTGAGCGGCAGTGGGACCTCCATCACCATTAAAAGTAGGTGGACGACTATTGGTAAAATCTTTAAAAGCTACCCTCCTAGGTTGTACTTGTGGTGGAAGTGCTTGGTTGTTGTTACTTTGTGAGGCTTCTTTAATCATATTTACCAATAAGGCAATAGGATTCTCCTGATTATTATTTTCTTGATTGTTGTTCAAGTTGGGGTTCTCTTGATCAGCTTGGTTGGTGGATTGACGGGTTCGGGGTCTTCCTTTTCGAGCCATTTCCTATAAATTAAAGAAAATACAAATTTACTATTGAAAGTTCTCTCTGTTTTTTTTAAAGAATAACATATAAGAAAAGAAGAGGAAATTCTAAATCAAGCCATCAAAATATATATATTAAGTAACAAAAGTTACATTATAACAAATTTGTACAACAAGCTTCCTTACTACAAAATTCAACAAAACATAACAACACTGACTACAACCGGTGCCTAGTAAAGGGGTTGGGAATCAAGTGCACTCATTGCTCTACGTGCAAAACGACAAGCTCCCTCAACCTTCTCTAAAAGGTTATACATCAATTGATCTCGATCTGTCATAGAAGGCTACGAAAGCCTAAGATAATTACTAACTGAGATCACAACTTCTATTAGAGTCTCAGTGAGAACTAAGGTCATATCCTGAAATGATATCCTCCAAAGATCCAACAGTCTACTAGTCCTTTGATGGGCCGACAACTAACGCATCATGGTGGTATTACGCATCGCAAACTCTGCTTGTGTCATACGGATTTTGCATTGAAGGTAATAACAGAATCCATTAGGGAATGACAAAGGTACTGGATTTTCTGGTGGTGGTACAACGGGCGCAACATTTGATAAGGTAATTGATGTGGAGATAGCATGTGGAGTGGCTGACACCGAAGGTAGTGTGGGCCTATCTGCAGGGGAACCTCTTATTTGAGAAGGACCCAAGGATGGAGAGTCTGTTTGATCATGGGGTGAGGAAGGACTCTTCATATGAACTGAGAAACTTGACCCCTCAAACGGATTGATTGGGTTCTGTTTCTTTCCTTCAGGGTCTGCAAAGTTTTCATCATTTTTATCAAAACCTCGGGGTATTTCAAAACGAAAAACCTGAGTTGGTTTATTCACTCTTTTACGAGGAGTCACTCACCAACATGCACTTGACCTCCCACGGTTGACATTTAAAAGACGGTGTCTACCAGACTTGAAAGATCGAGCAGCATTACTATTTGGGGTATGCTCATTCTCTAAACTTTTAATCATAGGTGCCTTGCCCTTATCTACATATCCTAGAGTAAGTGAGTTAATCTATAAAGGAAACATAACTTAAATTAATATCAACTTAAAATTTATAATAAAGATTTAACATACAAACTAATACTGTAGCAGGGTGTACAATATATTCAAAGTGAATTGTCCTATCTCATAACCTTATATCTTATTTAATTTAATAACCTACAAACAGCCGAGGATCAGCCTAGACATGTGTTTCCTATTCTTCATACAATCATTTCCTTATCCTACTAAATTCCAAATTCTATTTTCCAGTAGAGAACATGTCTCATAACTGGTGCTTGGCTCTTGATTTGCCCTCTCTTCATCAAATAATGCATCACCTGACCAGACTAATCATTATCTGACTTCCTTTAACAATCAAATTTCATCCCAGCTAGTCAGCCTGGTCATTTGATTCCAACATTTGACATACATAGTCACTTGCAGAAAACATTGGTCTGCGAGGGTCTGATTACCGATGCCTCGGTCTCTCATTCCCTATCATCATTGACTAAAATACTAGGCAAAAGCATTCAAAAGCCCCTTAACTTCCCATATGGATATATCTTCTTGAAAACATTTTCTTTTTTTAAAAACTTTGGCGTACTCAACAATTAAAAGCAGCGACTGCTAATAACCTTGGCGTGCTCAGCAATTAAAAGTAGCGACTGCCAATCATGTAACTATATATCCATACAGGCCATGCTCGGGTGTGCATACAAGTTCACGACTTGCAACACCCTTACATCATCTTCATCATCTTTTGGTGTGTTAGCGATTTTAAACAACAAGCAATCACCCAAAAACATATAGCTCAATAAATAACCTCTTTTCACGTACATCAGATCAATGATCGTACGTTACTAAATCATCAAAGAGATCATCATCTTGCATACGTTAACATCATTCATTTATGTAAATCGAAATAATGATTCTACATAATCAGTAAGAAAGGAAGTGGAATGAGTATATACTTGCCTTGGTCAGCTAAAATTCACTATACTGGTTGCAAAAGAATTCTGTAAAACATCATTGTTGGTATAACATGAGAAATCCATACTTTGAAAGATGACTATTTAGAATAGAGAATGGTTATCAAGGCACGAAGTTGTCCGTTAGGAAAAATTTTACTCGTCAGGGGATGGTTCACCCGTCAGGGGATACATTACCCATCAAGGGATGTATACCTGTCAAGGGATAATTCATTCATCAGGGAATATTTTACCCATCAGGGGATGTTCTTGTTCTTCGCCAAACTCATTGGGTGCCAACTTGTTCAGCGCCGAACTCCCTAAGTAATCGCTGAACTCATCAGTGGATGATTTGTCCAGCGCCAAACTCCTCAGAGACAAAACATAGATGCTCATTAGAGACTAACATCATTAGTCATCAGAGACTAAGTTTTACCCATCGGAGACTATGGGTGACATCATCGGAGATTAACGTTAACTCATCAGAGACTGATGACGTTATTTTAACCCATCAGAGACTAAACATGACATCATTGGAGACTAACGTTAACTTACCAGAGACTGATGATGTCATCTTAACCCATCGGGGACTAAGGCTGACGTTATCGGAGATTAGCGTTAACTCATTAGAGACTGATATTATCTCTTCAGAGACTAACATTATCTCATCAGAGACTGATCATAGAACTTGTCTCTGATAAAAGGAAGTCTTCCATGATCACGAACAATATCTAGTGAAAAACAACCTCAATCTAAGATGCATAATCGTCCTTTCATTAACTCAAAACACCATACTCTTAACAACTTTATTGTTTCCTAAAGACTTAGCATACCCAATGACTACTTTCGGATACAATGTAAAAATGAAAAGCAGAGGAGAACATAAAATTCTTACCTCTTAACTTGACGGGAGAAATACAAAGCTTGTCTGGAAGTAATCGCCCATAAAGGAGAACTTGAAATTATATGGGGATGGTAGGTTTAAAGAAGAACTTTAGGATAGAGTAGAAAAGAGATTGAAATGTTACCTCCAAATGAGGTATTTATAGTAAGCTGAGATTAAGCTTTGAGATAAAATTATTGGTTAATAAAACGGCTACCCATCAAGATTCTTAACAGCTAATACATGTAACAAGCAGCTGTTGTCCTTCATGCACATAAGCTAGTCACTTAAGCAGCTTACTAATCTAATTACTATACGTACACATGATGTAGTTATTCTTACATAAGTATTAAGTTCCTCATGGGACTTACTAATCTGGACGCGTGGCTCCTTCAAGCAATTACAAATGTTACTAAACATATAACATAATTTGCTTGTCCTTGTAACCAACATCCAAACAAATTATTACCCTTTTATGGGTCCAAAAATATTTAAACATTCAAAAACATCATATATTAACTATACATGTTAATAAGAAAAACAAATATGAATAAATAAATTATTTATAGATAAACAAAATTTCTAGGTCGTCACAGTATCATTTGTACTGCCCTGGTTACCCTCTTCCGAGGAGTCACACGCCATTGTGTTGGGTTTCGACAGATAAAACACAGCGGAATAAAAAAAATGATTTAAAACAAAACGAAACCCTAACCCGAGGATCCATGAGAAACAATTTAATACATATGGTTTAAGATTTTACCAATTAAGCCTGCAGAATCTGAAACATAATTATTTAGGTAGACAACATTTTGTCAATTATATCATATATAACTCTTGGATAGCTTGTCGAACAACATTTGTTCAAGCCCAACTAATGAACTTTTACAAACTCTATGTCTCTAAGCCCACAATCCTATTGTGATAGCCTAGTTAAGTTGAGCCCAATTTTAACAGTTTGGATATCACAATTACCCTATCGCACCTTACCAAGATAAATGGGGTACTTTGCTTTGGCAAACCTACACCCATCGATCAAGGCATGGATGAGTGTTAATAATTGGAAGACATCTATTTTGGACTTAATGATTTTTTTTTGAGGGATTTTATTAATGAATTTAGATCTCACCAATTATAACTTTTAAGCATGCACATTTATTCATTATATCATATATAAGCATAAATAAAGTGCAAAATTAAATGTGACACAGTTATGGCCCAATCTTATGCCAATCTTTTCAACCTAATGAAAAGATTGAAGGTCAATCTAATGTGGTAAATGATCTTCAAACTTGGTAGCTCCCTTGAAACTCCTTTTGCATGCCTCCTTTTCCTCATCTTAATCTTCTGTTGGTCATCTTAATAAATTACATAATAATGAAAGCTATACTTACTAAAACTATTCTATGTTGTACATTACATTATAGAAAGAAACCTCGAGTTACATTCGAGGGGAGTAAGATGAGAAGAGAATATTACATTCAGAAATAAGAGAGAAGGCACGACATGCAAGACGTATTTCAAAACCAAAACCACTAACCTATGGGACGTGAGGCCATAACTGTGCACCATGCATATCACAATAAGCACATAATAACATGATTTAAACAATTTAAAATATATATATATATTAATAATTAATTTTAAACCATTAAACCATATTGGGGACACGATAATCGTGCGCGACGACGGTGGCTCAAGGGGGCACCCCCCCTTGCCGGGGTCCTAAGGGTCGGGAGGCCCCTAGTGGGGTCCAAAGGGCATCTATATTGTGCAATTTTCTCTATACGAAATTTTGAAACAATTCCAAAAATCGGAACATATCCTATATGTCCAAAATCGTATCAACCCTGCCATGATCCCATAATAATAATACATCCAAAACATATCACATACGTTCTGTTTTGATTAATCATATTAATTGAACCTTCATAATTTCAATTCAATCAAAACAGAAAGTGTATCATTATTCCGACATCCCATAAGAATGCATCAAATATAATCAGAATTCGCAATTCCAGAATATCCATACATGCAGAATATTATATATTCAATATCAGAATCAGTAAAATGTATTAACAGCATATATCAAATATATCGAATACAATCAAACACATAAATCCATATTAATGTTTCGCAAATAGCTCTGATACCACTGTTGGGTTTCAATAGATAAAACGTAGCAGAATAAAAAAAATGATTTAAAACAAAACGAAACCCTAACCCGAGGATCCATGCGAAACAATTTAATACAGATGGTTTAAAATTTTACTGATTAAGCCTGCAGAATCCGAAGCTTTGATGAGGGTGTTGAACGTCTCTGAATCTTTAACGCAATCCAACTGGATGACACCTCTACGGTATCCACACGAACACCCCACAAATCGTCTCACGATCCGAAGTAAGGAGGATTGCAGTACTAGCTGCTGAATCTATTTCTCTCTTTCTCTCTCTTAACTCTAGTCTTTCTCTGATGAGCGGCTAGGGTTTTTGAAACGTATATCCCTGAGAGAACTGATATGTCCTATATATAGATGTGTATAGAGTAATTCCAAACCCTAATATGATTAGGAGAATAAAATCTGAATTTTATATTTATTATATATTTTAATCAAGTCTTAATTAATATATAAGTCAAATAAATATATATTCGTATTTTCTTCCAAGGGACTCTAATATATATACAGATTAAATACATATAATTTAAAGCCATGTTTTAAATAAAATCAATCTCATTGATATTTTAAAATCACTAACATTTAAATTATATCTCCTTAATGAATGTTCTTAGTGTGCGACCCTGTAGGTTATTATTACGTTGGCAATAATTTTAAATCATATTATAAAATTATAAACAGTGAGTGGCATCTAGTAATACATCACTACTACGCAAGTAATAATAAAGTCGTTGATTGGACGCAACCTTTTCGTGACCAATGTGTTTTCAATGTAATTTAATCCTTTTAACCTTGATATCTAAGATTAAATTCAAGGCAGTATTCTTGATCAATGAGAAGACTATATGAAACAAATCTCTATTTGAGCATGGCCATGCATTTTATAGTCTCACTCAATCAAAAGGCCTATAGATATCACCCCTAATTTATAGGAGGATTAAATTCCATCTACATCATTCCCATTTCTCACATAACGCATGATGCATCCAACAATCACCTTTATAGTCCACCCGGTTAAAGGTGACTTTTGGCAATGTCAAAACACATAATTCCTTATGTAGAAATGTCATGACTTTAGGTCGAAGGACCATTACATCATTGTCACTATGAGAATTACTTATGACACATAGCATAATTCTCCATGTAGAATTCTCATGGTGGGTCTGTCCAGTACACTATTCTCTAACATGGTACCTATGCATCAACTTAATATATCTCGTATAAATTTATGACCAATGAGATGTGGCCATCAGTCAATCCACATACTAGTCTCAATGTATTATTGTTGTCCCACTAACAATAATACTCGACTAGGGACATTTAAGAATAATGATATATACAACATACTTATATGATCTCATATTCAAGTCACATACTTGAATCCATATAATTAATATCATTCTTCTAAGGACATTTATTATGTTAACATTTATATAATGCAGTAAATAAAACATAATAAAAGAAATTATCATTTAACCAAAACATAACATAAATATAGTGTCACAATCATTACATAATTGGCCACCAGGACATACATTCCAACACATCGAGCACTAGGGGGTGGTGGTGATCCACAGATAACATCAGGGTGTAGGCATTTGCAGCAGTTTGAAGGGCCGGCATAATCATGTGGTGTAAGCATGATAGCAAGAGGCTGCTCGGAGAATGCCTCCTTTCGTGCCTCAACATCGTCTGTGATGGGGCAAGAGGGATGTCCATATGCCTTAGAGGGTCAAGGGCATGCTCCTCGTCCAGACTAGTGATCACGGGGGCTTCATCCTTACCGTCACGTCTCGACGTCATCTACAAGTGAACATAGCCTATGTCAGTCTGGGAACAGGTTTAACTTAACACAGAGTTTGACATGAATACTAATGCAATGCATGGCTTGCAATAAGTCTTACTTAGGTCCTAGCATCTCATTCTAACCTCAAATCTTACGGCTCCTCCTTAAAATTCTAAAATCACATTCTACTCCCCGGTAGAGACCGTGATCTCATAACTGGTGCTTGGGCTCTGATACCAACTGTGACGATCCCAAAATCCCTTACCGGACTTCGGGCACCGTTAAAAATTAACAAGAGAATAGATATAACATCCAAGTATACATATCATTAAATAAAAGAAGTAAATTGTATTCTCTATTACATTCATCCATAAGTAAGAATTCTAACAGCGGAAGTCCAAGAGAAGGCCCACATAGGCCTTACAATCTAAACAATTCGATAATCGTCTCATGCTTCACTTTTCCTCGAAATGTCATCCATAAGAGGGCAATGAGAAAGCGTTCACTATACCATCCTTTCTTTGCCTTTAGCAGACGGCTTGGCCTTCTCGCCATAACCTGTAAAACATTATATAATAACAACATGAGTGATTTACGCCCGCAAGTATATAATCAAGTAATTGTCGCTTTGAAAATAGGAGAATTTTCTGGGCTTAAGTGTTTATGAGGATTGGACGGGAACAATGTCCACACCTCTGAATAACTTTGAAGAAGAATCTATATATAGCTTCCAAGGTCCCCGAATGACAACGAGGGATTTGACCCTTTACTTGAAAGAAATCTTGAATCATTCATCTGCCTTCTTTTCATCAAATAGTGCGTCACCTGGCCGGCTTGACCACTATCTGACTTCATATTTTCATCCAATGACATATCAGTCGACCAGCCTGATCATTTGACTTCATCATAATGACATACGTAGTCGAAGCAAAAATTTTAGTCTGCGAGGGTTCGGTTACCGATTCCTCAGTTTCTATTCCCTATAATCCTTAGGCCTAAGGTGCCAATAGTCGCAACCCATTAGCCTTTAGTTACCCACACGGATATACTTTACAAGTATGAGGTAAGAAGAAATTGAGTTCTGTTATATCCGTATAGGATTTACCTTGGCGCGTTAGCGGATTTGAATAGCTAACATTCGCCCAAAAATGCTTGATTCTAGTACAACATTTTCACGTACATCGGATCAAAAGATCGTACGTTACTTAACTTTGAAAAGATTTAATCATTAGTTGACATAAAAATATCTTGGATACATTATGCATATGGAAAGAATGATCATGCATATTTATTGAAAGAAAATAGAGCGAGTATATACTTGTCTTGGTCCATAGCTAAAAATATCAAACTCAAATCACTTGTGAGTGGAACACTCTGTAAAACATGCATATAACATAAGAAATTTATATTTTTGATAAAAATATGATAAAAGATGCACATGTGATGTCTGTGAACTTTTAAACGTCTAAGTTGACCTTCTGAACCTTTAAGGTTTAATAAATAATTAACAACATCATAAAATAATTTAAGAAAATAATATTTTATACTTTCAAGGCAAACTGCACATCAGTGGAGAAACATTGAAGCATGAAAAGTGATCATCAAGGGGTTGACTGCTCGTCAGGGGATGACTGCCCCACAGGGGACAGTCTTCGGCCATCAAGGGATGATCCTCGACCATCAGGGGATGATCCTCGACTATTAGGGGATGATCTTCATCATCGCCAAACTCCTCGGAGAAAAGTTGTTCAGCGCCAAACTCTTCAGGAAACATTTACTCATCAGACACTAAGAAATATTCTCATCAGGGACTAAGCTTAGCTTGTTAAAGACTAAGGCTGACGTCATCAGAGACTAACATTAACTCTTCAGAGACTAATGTTATCTCGTTAGAGACTAACGTATCTCATCAGAGACTAACATTAACTCATCAGAGACTAGCATCTACGCTGTCGAAGACTAACTTGGAATCTTCCAGGAACTATTTTATAGGGTCAGAGACTAACTCCAACCCCTCGGAGACTAAGTTTAGAACTTGTCTCAGGTAAAGTGGTGTCTTCCTCACTCCTCCATGGGTGGTGTTCTCACCAGGTGACCAAAACCACGACTAGGGCAACTCTCAACATCTCATCTGCAGTAAGTAACATTCTTATCGTCTACCACAGCTCATAGATGCTACTAAACCTCAAGGACTCAGGTTGAAGAAAACTCAAGCATGGTGTTTTCATTACTGATAAAAAGAAATGTTTGGTAGTTAAAGGTTGTTCACCTGGTTGTTAAAGAGGATAGTTTTTGAAATAAAAGCATTAATACCCAATGTTAAAAACATGCATTAAGTCATACTTTTGAAAGTGAATGAACCTAGTATGCTCACAAACATGGCATGCATAATAGAACAAGAGTGCAGGAACAGAACAGAGCTTTAGTATAGTGTTCATACCTTTTTTGGCTACAAAGAAGAAGTTAAAAACTTGGTTTGTTTATTGAGAAAGACAGTTGTTCTTTGAGAGTGAACCTGTGTTTTGAGGGTGGTTTACTGTATAGAAATTTATAAAAGTAGGGCTATGGTTGTACCAACACGATATATATATATCTCACTTATTGAACAATGAGAGCGGTTGGATTGTTTGGAAATAGATTTCAGTCATTGGCTGTGAAAGGAAAATAAGAAGCTTTAGAAGGAAGTGATTGGTGAGAAAGGGTGGATGCAACGGTTGCTAAAGTTAGTCAATCATCAATCACAGCCAACAATCTAGTGTACTGTTGGAGTAGATTAGCTGGTTTGACGGTCACGTGCTCTCAATCCTGACATAGTGCAATTAATACTCTTGTATCACTGCCGTCTTTGTTTCAAAACGGGTACTGTAGTGTGAAAACCTTCCCCACGTGAGAAATACACTTACTCTTTATAAGTGCTTGAATACAAGTAAAGAGAAATATGATAATCATAATTAAATAAAAAAAATCATTAAAGGGTTTGAGTTTAAAAATATATTTAAAAACTTTGGACATCACATTGCTATAAGATTTCTTTTAAGATATGAATTTATTATTCATACCCAAGATAATAACAAATATAAAATAGTAAAAGAAAATAATTTAAACATTTATACATAAAATTAATCATAAAGTGAAATAAATCATACAACGAAATTCTTCTTATTTTTTGGGTTCTCACACTCTAAGGGGACTGAGTACACCCCTGAAGAGTTAGAAGAATTAGATGAAACCATGACTTTTTTTACCCCTGAAGAGTTAGAAGAATTAGATGAAACCATGACTTTTTTTGCAAAAAGGTTTTCCAAATTGAAATTCCCAAAGCCAAGTGGAATAAAGAAATTTTCAGCAAGGAAACCTGGTAGCACAAGCAACCTAGTTGATAAATCTAGAATAAAGTGCTACAAATGCAATGAAATGGGCCACTTTGCTAATGAATGCCACAAGGTCACAAGGGAAGGTGAATCTAAAGGAAAAGATTCTGGTGTGGACTACAAGAAGAAATACTTTGACCTTCTCAATGCCAACAAGAAGGGAAAAGCCTATATTGCAGAGGGAAAGGACTAGGCTGACTCAGATGAAGAAGATACTGAGGAATATGTCAACCTAGCCCTGATGGCCTCATCCATTGACAATAGCAGCTCACAAGTAAGCCTTGAAATTTCATCTAACATGTCTAAAACTGATTGTTTTAAAATTGTTAAAGAGATGACTTGTGAGATAAGAGACCTTTATGACACTTTAAGGAGTGTTGTAGCTGAGACTGAGAGAGTACAGAAAATCAATGAACATTTGACTACTAGAAATACTCTTTTAGAATCAGAACTCACTAGACTTGAGAACCTTGAAAAAGAACTCTCAAGGACTAAGAATCTTCTTAACTGTGCCATAAAGAGAGAAGAATGAACCTCTAAGCTTTTGAAAGAAGAAAGAGAGGTCATTAAGAGATGGAATGAGTCAAGCAAAAAACTAGATGATCAATTATGCAGTCAAAAATCTTATCACAAATCTGGTTTAGGCTATGAGGAGAATCATGTGAAGCAACCTTCTGTGGAGGTTGAAAATGCAGCTAGCTTTGGAAAAAGGCCTATACAACCCATCAAGTTTGTAAAGGCTGTAACAAAGTTAGAAAAAGGGAATGTTTTCCCAATGAGTGTGGCATCTATAAGTGGTGGAAGTGGCAAGAAACCTATTCTTACCAAAGCATTTAAACCCCCTGTCAAGAAGGAACTAGACTGTGCATTAGTGGGTACACAATCATCAGGGGAAAAGAGTGCATCAGGCCATAGTAGCCCTTCTAGGGATAAAGGTCTGACAGGGGATAAGAAAAAGAATAATAATGACAAACTAGGTGTAAACAAAGCTAGCAACTACACCCCTATTCATGAAGTCCTTAGGAAAGTTTGTTGGAACTGTGGTAGCCATAATCATTTATCTTTTCAGTGTAAAGAAAAACCACAAATTTTAACTGACACAATTTTATATGCTGATGATTTACCAACTGCTCATGCATGCACCCTTAAGAGTAAAGTTAAGAAAACTGTAGATAAATCTAAAGTGTACTTTGAAACTCCTAAAAAGGAGAAATTTTGTATATTGCCAAAACCAAAAGTCACAAACATTGAAAAAGTTGTTTTACCATTGACTATGACTAAACCTAGAGGACCCAATTCAATTTGGGTACCAAAAACAAATTAAATGTTCTTTGTGTGCAGGAAAATGTCAAGAGCAGACAAATATGATTTTTAGACAGTGGTTGTTCAAGACACTTGACAGGAAATAAAGTCTTGCTCACAGAATTTCAAAAAAATGATGGTCCAGTGATATCTTTTGGTGACAACAGCAAAGGACTGACTCTTGGTTATGTAAAAGTAGTAAATGGGGATGTCTCATTTGAAAATGTAGCACTAGTTGATGGGCTAAAGCACAATTTGTTAAGCATAAGTCAACTATGTGACAAGGGATTCATCATTAATTACAAAGGGGATCAGTGCCTAATCTCAAATGAAAGTGAAGGGAAGCTGATCTTATTAGGGATAAGGAAAGGAGATCTCTATTGTGAAGACCCGGATTTGTAAATAAATTCCGTTATGAAATTTAATTATTTTAGCTTATTTTTCTTCATGAAAATTATTTTCTTATAAGTTGTGAATATTGAAATTATATTTTCTTATGAAAAATTTATCTGCAATGTGATGTCCAAAAGATTTTTAAATGATTTTGTAAAGCTCATGAGGTTATGAGTTGTTCTACCCTTAAAGGAGTGTTTCGCGGGAATGCCTCGGGTAGCTACAGTACCCGTCTTCTTTTTAAATACTCCACTGCTGGGGGGAACAGCAACATTAAATGCTCATCATCCCTATCATTACCCTAGAGTCAGCTATGAAAGATGACCGATGGACACAGCAGCCGTTTCAACCACTCTTTCCTTCTTCAGTCATTTCCTTTCTTTTCATAGCCAACGGCTGAGATCAAGTTGATCCGACGGTCCTTGTTGTTCAATCAAGTGATATATATACACATCACGCTGTTGTAACTCTGATTCTACCTTTCTAAACTTCCATCAAACTTAAATTTAATTTTCGAGACAGCAGTTCTTCTTGAAGGATAAACCGGAGCATTTATTTCCTTCCTACAGTAAGGAGGTAAGAGCATCTCATTTAAGTCTTGCTATATTTCTTGCATCTCTGCTCTACCTACCACATTTAATACCATGTTCATTTATTTTCAAAAGTATGACTTAATGCATATTCTAACGATCGGAGTTAATGTCATTTATTTCAAGTTGTCTAAGATGGGTGTAGTGTTGTTAACAACCACCTGGTGGACAAACCTTTAACTACCAAACATTCTTTTGTCAGTAGTTGCAACCCCATGCTTGAGTATTCTTTAACCTGATTTTTAACCCTAAACCGTGTTTAGGATGGCATGCAGACCATAAGAAATGTTACGTATCACTGAGAGAATGATGAGTTTTGACCTAAGTGTGGTTATGGTTGAGGGCACCACACATGGAGGAATGGGGAAGACAACCCTGTATCTGAGACAGACCTTAACCTAGTCTCTGACGGGTTTGAATTAGTCTCTAATCTTGTAAAATAATCCCCGATGGGTTGATAATCCCCGATGGGTTATTAATCCCCGATGGGTTATTAATCCCCGATGGGTTGATAATCCCCGATGGATTATTAATCCCCGATGGGTTGATAATCCCCGATGGGTTGATAATCCCCGATGGGTTATTAATCCCCGATGGGTTGATAATCCCCGATGAGTTATTAATCCCCGATGGGTTATTAGTCTCCGATGAATTAAAACGTAGTAATTCCCTGATGCGCAGTTTGTTTTAAAACTATAAAATGTTATTTTCTTAAATTATTTTAAGATGTTTAAATTGATTTCTTAACCTCAATAGTTTTTATATCAGATTGAGACTTTAAAAGTTAAGGACATCACACGTGCATTTTCCCTCATATTTTAACCCAGATATTAAATTCATCTTGTGATATGTATATTCTTATAGAATTTTCCACTCACGAGTAAATTAAATTTTTGTCGTGAGCAAAGGACTGAGGCAAGTATATTCACAATCTCATGCTTATTTCAGTTTAACGCATTATCTTTTGTTCCGATATGCGTAGAAGGTTGGATTTATACTTTAATTGTTCTGATGAATGAGCATGCTATGCTTTTGATTCTGCTAGCATGATATGAATGATGATGCATGGATATAAATGAGCTTTGAATTTCAGCTATGTTTTCAATCTTATATCTGTGCAATGAGAATGTGAATGATGCCCCTTATGGGGGTTATGCCGCATGGTTGGCAAGAGGAAAGGAAAGGTGCTGATGTGTTCTTCACCTGACCAAGAGGAAATGTTATTTGACTACGTAGTCACTCAGAGGGATCATGCGGTCCAGCCTGGCCAGCTGTGTACTGTATGGTTAGCAGATCCAAGGGTGTAGCCCCCGTTGGATATTTGAGAAAGTTATGATCAGGTGTATACCTGACTTTCTTCAAGGGAGGATCACAAGTTGTATATCATCAGTGAATCCTCAAAGATTTTTGAAGGTTTCCGAGGTCTTGGCATTGCTTCACCAAACCTCACAAACAGAATTTGAATTTCTCTCCTTTGATTCCAGATGAAATTCGTTGAATTATTCATATTTTTCCTCAATGTGTATATACTTGCTGGGCGTAAAACGCTCACCCATGTTGAATGTTAATGTCTTGCAGGGCAGAAAGCTAAAGCTGAACCCTCTGATAAGGGGAAAGCAAAGATGATAAGCTACTAAGTGTTTATCCTTTTGATAGAACTGATGAAGGAAAGAAAGGAATGAAGGAAGGAAAGAAGGAAGACGTTTGAAGAGTTAATGAGATTTATTTTGTTATTAAGAAATGATGTAATAGCTTCCGCTGTAATTACTTAATTCTTGGGTTGTAATAACTCTTAAATGCTATTTTTATTCAGTATTTATTTATGAATGGATGAATGGTTATCTTTACCTTCTTATGATGATGCCCTAGTCCGGTATGGGATTATGGGGTCGTCACATCTATATTACTAACTTCAACTCAGTAAATGGAGAATCATGTTTTTACAGCAAAACAAGCCCTAATGAGAGCAGACTGTGGCATAAGAAGCTCTCTCACCTAAACTACAAAACTATCAATGATTTGGTGAAGAGAGAGTTGGTAACTGGACTACCTCAAGTGGAATTCATTCAAGAAGGATTATATTCAGCATGCCAACAAGGGAAGCAAAGGAAATCATCATTTGTCATCAAGGAAGCCACAATGATCAAGGATCCATTACAATTGCTTCATATGGATCTCTTTGGTCCTATCAACATAATGTTAGTATCAAAGAAAAGATTTGCAATGGTCATTGTGGATGACTACACCAAATATACTTGGGTCAAGTTTCAACATGCCAAATCTGAAGTACCTCAACAAATCATTGACCATATAAAGAAAGTGGAAACTGAGTCAGGGTCAGAGGTTAGAATTTTGAGGACAGACAATGGAACTGAATTCTAGAATGCAGTTGTTGATAGATTTTGTGTGGAGAAAGGCATCAATCATACATTTTCTGCTCCAAGAACTCCTCAACAGAATGGTGTAGTAGAAAGGAAGAATAGAACCCTGATAAAAGCTGCTAGGACAATGCTAGCAGAGGCAAAGATTCCTACCTATTTTTGGGTTGAGGCAATTTCCATTGCATTCTTCATTCAAAATAGGTCTTTGATTAACAAGGCTCACAACAAGACACCATATGAGCTAATGACAGGGAGGAAACCAAACATCAAGTTCTTACATGTTTTTGGATGCAAATGCCTTGTATTAAGGAACTTTGGTGAAAACTTCGAAAAATTTGATCCAAAGGCTAATGAAGCAATTTTCCTAGGTTACTCCCTGACATCTAAGGCCTACAGGGTTTACAAAAAAAGACTCCAAGTGGTGATGGAGTCTATAAATGTAGCTTTTGATGATCAAGAGATTTCTGGACTTGAAGACCATGGTTTTCATGAAGAGCTCAGATTTGAAAATGAAAATGATTTTGATTATCAAGAGAATGAAGCTGATGAGTGCAGTCAAATGGAGAATTTAACAATCCCTGATGTCAATCCAAGAAACTTAGAAGCCCATTCAGCAGATGGAATTAACCTCCTAGACAATAGGTCAGGGAATACTCCATCAGGGGATAATCCATCAAAGAATGCACCATTAGGGGATAACTTTAACCCTGATTTAAGCACTAATTCAGGGGGAGTTTTTATAGAAGCTGGTAACGCAGACTTAGGGGGAGGAAATGATGATCATGCAAGCACATCAAGATACATTTTCAAGCCCAAATGGTCTAGGAATTACACATCAAATTTAATCATTGGTGATCCAAATCAGAGAGTGCAAACTAGAAAAACAACATCTAATGAATGCCTATATGCTTGCTTTCTCTTACAAATTAAGCCAAAGAAATTTGAAGAAGCCATTCAAGATGCAAAATGGATCATGGCTATGCAAGAAGAGCTAAATCAATTTGAAGGAAATCAAGTATGGAAGCTGGTGCCTAAACCCAAAGATAGAATAATAATAGGTACTAAGTGGGTTCTCAGAAACAAGATGGATGAAGCTGGCATTGTTATAAGGAAAAAAGCAAGACTGGTAGCAAAGGGATATCAGCTTGTCAACAAGTGAAGCAAAGGAAATCATCCTTTGTCAGCAAGGAGTCCACAATGATCAAGGATCCAATTCAATTGCTTCATATGGATCTCTTTGGCCCTGTCAACATAATGTCAGTGTCAAAGAAAAGATTTGCAATGGTTATTGTGGATGACTACACCAGATACACTTGGGTTAAGTTTCAAAATGCTATATTAGAAGTACCTCAACAAATCATTGACCATGTAAAGAAAGTGGAAACTGAGTCAAGGTCAGTGGTTAGAATATTGAGGACAGATAATGGAACTAAATTCAAGAATGCAGTTGTTGATGGATTCTGTGTGGAGAAAGGCATAAATCATACATTTTCTTCTCAAAGGACTCCTTAACATAATGGTGTAGTGGAAAAGAAAAATAGAACCCTGATAGAAGTTACTAGAACAATGCTAGCAAAGGCAAGAATTCCTACTTATTTTTGGGCTGAGGCAATTTCCACCACTTGCTTCACTCAAAATAGGTCTTTGATCAACAAGGCTCACAACAAGACACCATACGAGCTAATGATAGGGAGAAAACCAAACATCAAGTTCCTACATGTTTTTCGATGCAAATGCTTTGTATTAAGGAAATTTGGTGAGAACTTAAGAAAATTTGATCCAAAGGCTGATGAAGCAATCTTCCTAGGTTACTCCCTGACTTCTAAGGCCTTCAGGGTTTACAACAAGAGACTCCAGCTAGTGATGGAGTCTATAAATGTAGCTTTTGATGATCAAAAGATTTATGGACTTGAAGACCCTGGTTTTCATGAAGAGCTCAGATTTGAAAATGAAGATGATTCTAATTATCAAGAGAATGAAATTGATGAGTGCAGACAAATGGAAAATTTAACCATCCCTGATGTCAATCCAAACACAATAGAAGCCCCTTCAACAGAGAGAGTTAATCTCCTGGACAACAGGTCAAAGAATACTCCATCAAGGGATCATCCATCAGGGCATGCACCATCAGGGGATAACTTTAACCCTGACTTAAGCATTAACTCAGGGGGAGTTTTCTCAGAAGCTGGGAGCACAGACTTAGGGGGAGGAGACGATAATCAAGCAAGCTCATCAAGCTACATCTCTAATCCCAAATGGTCTAGGAGTCACACAACAGATTTAATTATTGGTGATCCAAACAAGAAAGTGCAAAGCAACATCTAATGAATGCCTATATGCTTGTTTTCTTTCACAATTAGAGCCAAGGAAATTTGAAAAAGCCATTCAGGATGCAGATTGGATAACGGCTATTTAAGAATAGCTTAATCAATTTGAAAGAATTCAAGTATGGAAATTGGTGCCTAAACCCAAAGACAGAATTATAATAGGTACCAAATGGGTATTCAGAAACAAGATGGATGAAGCTGGCATTGTTATAAGAAACAGAGCAAGACTGGTTGCAAAGGGTTATCTTCAAGAGGAAGGCATTGACTTTAATAAAACTTTTGCACCAGTAGCTAGACTTGCGGCTATTAGAATTTTCTTAGCCTATGCAGCACATTCAAACTTTAAAGTTTATCAAATGGATGTGAAAAGTGCTTTTCTAAATGGGAAATTTGAACATGAGGTATATGTCCAACAACCTCCAAGGTTTGAAAGCTCAAAATTCCCAAATCATGTCTACAAACTAGAAAAAGCACTTTGCGGACTGAAGCAAGCTCCTAAAGCTTGGTATGACACACTGTCTAAGTTTCTGATGGAAAACAAGTTCACAAGAGGTATCATTGACAAAAAATTATTCTTTAGACAACACCAAGGTCATCTGATCCTGGCTTAAATATATGTTGATGATATTATCTTTGGATCCACTAATACTAGACTGTGTGAAAAGTTCTCCAAGCTCATGCAAAGCAAGTATGAAATGAGTTTAATGGGTGAATTATCTTATTTCTTGGGACTACAAATCAAACAGGTCAATGATGGGATTTATATCCATCAAACTAAGTATGCCAAAGAACTTCTCAAGAAATTTGACATGGACGACTCAAACGTAGCAAAGACACCAATGGCCACAACAACCAAGATTGACCCTAATAAGAATGGAAAGAAAGTTGATTTGTAGACTTATAGGGGAATGATTGGATCATTGTTGTACCTAATGTTGTCCCAGTGAAATAGCTTAGAACTTGTAGAAGGGGGGGTTGAATACAAGTTCTTCAAATCTTTTCAAATTCTTATTCTTCAAAGTATTACTACTTGCGGAAATTAAAGAACAAGAACAAGAATAAATTTATAAACAATTGCTTTTATTGATTAACGATTGATTACAAATTCTAACAAGCAAACTGATTGTCAGCTTCAAAATCTTGTACTCTATATATAAATCTTTATAAACATACAACTTCTATTACAACTCTGTAAAATTAATTACAGCTTCCAAATCTGAATTGTAATTCAGCTTCTAATCCTATTCAACATGTGTTTTCTATGTACCATTGGAATAGCTATCTCTCTAGTTAGTTTTCTAACCAGCTTCGGCTTCAATATATCTTCAATGTCCATGTCAAAGATAACTTCTAATTCAAATAGAACTTTGCACTGTATCAGAGAGTAATGTCACATTAGTCTCTGACTGCTTAAACTTTAGTCTCTTATCAACTTTAGTCTCCGACAGCTTAAGCTTAGTCTCCGATGCCTTAATCTTAGTCTCCGATGCCTTACACTTAGTCTCTGATGCTTTAAACTGTAGTCTCTGATGAACACTTTATTTAGTCTCCGATAAACTAAACACAGTCTCTGACTTGTTGAATTATCTGTTACAATTCTGATAGTCTCTTACAATACAAATTAACTTACTCTCATATAAAAATAAATTACATGAATCAGAGAGTAAACTATCAGCTACAAAACTTTAAGTGCTATAGATTAGCACTAACTGTACATTTGTATATCTAAGTATTCTAATTACAATCATCATCAAATGTTATAAAACCTAACAATTTCCCCCTATTTATGATTATCAAAGTGATAAACATAAATCAAGGTTGATGATGATGTCAAAACTCAAAAATTACAAGAATAACTTAGAATCAAAAATTTAAAGAATATGCTAACTACAAATGTACCTGAATTAAGATCTTTGATCTTAAACTCAGCCTCACCAAGACTCATGTTTAAATCCTATAAGTCTGGCTTCAAAAAAATAAACAACCAACAATCAACAATTTTAACCTTTCTTTTCACTGATTTCTTTGACCCTTTCTTCCAACAGCTTTCTGTACTTAATCTCATCTTCATCTGATGAATCTTTAAGCATAGCAATGAATCCTTCAAGTTCACCCAGCTTTATTGTCTTGATCTACTTCTCATAGTCAAAGAAAACTACATCCCGATGAAAAGTTTCATACCATAACCATACGGAAGTGGAGGTATAGTTACGCTTGGCAGCTTGATTCTCTTATTCATTTCTGCAAGCTTCTCCTTAATTTTCCTTCTAAATTCCAAGTTTGGCACAAAACTTTCAGAAACCACAGACAACAACCATTCCATATCTTTGAATGACCTCATTTCTAGGCTTGGCAAAACAAGACTCAGAATCTCTCCATCTTTCTGAATGACTTTGAGATATTCTTTGTCTTTTTTTATCCTTTTCAACACTGATAGACTCAACATTTTTTTTAAAAGCTTCCTTTATCTCAGAAGTGTTAGCCACCCCAATCCTGGAAATTGTACTACTTGGAACTGATTCTGATTGTTTTAATTCAGGCACAGTTACCAAAGCAGTTTCAGTTCTTTTTGAAGGCTCATTCATCAATGGCTTCCTTATAGCCTTTTTTTCAGCCTGCTCAATCTCCTTATTCCTTCTGCTAGTCTTTGCAGAGTTTTGAGCTTTTGTCCTTTTCACAGTCAAGGTCTTTTTCTTAGCTTCCTCTTCCTCTCTTGCTGCAGCCATTTCCTCCTCCTCTTGCAATTTCTAAGTAAGCATTGCATCAGTTTCAATCAATTTCTACTCCTGAGGATAAACTAACTCTACTTTCCCATCCACTATTAATTCAATTGGAGTGGGAAAGTGAGCAGTCTTCATGGCGTCCCCTAATAACTTAGGTTGTCCTGGTTGAGTAGCTTTTGTCTTCTTTGAATCCTCAACCAGAATGCCCTTGCCTTTGTCTTGTCTGATACTAGGGGCGTTTGCAGTAGAAGAAAAAGCTATTACTGTTGTTGTTGGTGGTGGTATTGTTGTTGTTAATGTTGGTGTAGTTGTAGCTATGCTTGACTTGATGGCTAAATCAAGGTCTTTCTTGGCATTTTGAATTCTTGTAAATTCAGCCATCAAGCTAGCATAGCTTGTCTTCTCAGCCACTGCTTCCTTTAATGACTAACTACTCTCCCCCTTTTTGACATCAGAATCTAAAGGTTTGGAGGAAGTAGTAGCCAGTGCTAGTATGGTTGTTTCAAGCAAATGGGTGAGATGTTGAAGAGCATGATCAAATTTATCTTGTTTTTCCATAATGGATTGGACATTGGATTCCAATGCTTGAAGTCGCCTTTTGGTGGATAACTGCTCCTTTAATCTTGAATCAATTGAATTCAGCATCCTCCGGGGAAGGTGTCCTTCATAGTATCTTCTGATTTTATCAGTTTCCAGCTCCATCTTCTCTTCAACATGATGGAGTGCAGCCTTGACACCCGTGATCAGGAAGTGCTGGAACTTTGTACGTTTCTTATCAACTTTGATCACGTCCTCAGAGACTGCACCAGAGCCCAAATTTGTCAAATAATCCTACCTTAGTTGGGCAGCTGCTTCATCTAAAGAATTTGTATAGCTTGCATCTAGCTAAGCATCTACATTTTCTTCTTCAATCCCAACTTGCTCAGGTTCATCAGCAAATCGTGTCTTCAATGCGGATATGTGATCTTGATGTTGTTGTAGACCATATAAAAGTTCAAAATCAGCATTGGACATGTCTGCTAGTGTTTGTAATGTTGCATCCCTTGGCTGTGAGTTGCCTCCATGTTCCTCTGATGGAGTAGTTTGTGTTGGAGCAGAGGAAATTGGAGCTTCATTTGAGGTGGAGGGTGCAAAGGTTGGAGAAAATCTCCTGCTGAGAATAAATTTTTCTCTCTTTTCTTTAGATCAAGGATCTCATCCTTGCTCACTCCCTCACCTTTTTCCTGAAATTGGGCATCCAACTGCTCTACCTCTCCTTTTTCCAAGCTTTCTAAAGCTTGACTTTCATTTATATGTATAATCTCTCCTTTTTCCTGGTCAGGAGCCTGACTCTTACTAATTATTCTCTCATCCTCTCTCATTTGGATATGTACACTCTATCCTACAGAAGAGGGGGTTAAAGAAGAATTAGTTGTGATGCCAAGGAGAGGGGGTTCCCTTTGTATTTCTGTGGATAGGGATCTCTCCAAGGAATGTATTGGAGAACTGACTGCACTTGTACTTTGAACAAGTGGTTCTTGTGTGTCAGTCTCTTGGAGTGTTGGCTCTTCTTGGAAAAAATCAAGAAGATTTGAACTATCAAGTTCTAAAGAATTAAGAATAGGAGAAGAGGTAGGGGAATGTACAGATTGGAGTGTTGGCTGCTCCTCAAAAACAAAAATTTGAGGAGCATCAAGGGAATAAGACTCTATGTGTGTATTCCTCGTGTCACTCTTTCTTTTTGATTTTGTCTCTCTCTGGGCTTGCCCCATTGTATGTGCAGGGGATTGTGCAGATTCTGTACTTGGTGTTCCTGGTTGAGAACTTTCTTCAATGTTAGCATCCTTTTGGGAGGATGATAACAGAGTACTGCTTTTCCTTTTAACATCCAAAGCCTTTTGAGAGGCAATGGATTGTTTTTGGCTTAAGGTTATCACTCTCTTCTTTTTCTAAGTAGCCAACTCAGTCTCCTTATCTCCCTCAGCCTCACTATCACCCTCTGTTGTTTTTCGTTTAATGGGTAACTTTGTGGCTTTCTTTGTTTTCACAACTATAGCCATTTGAGAAACTGTGGAGGGGGCTGTAGATTGTTGTTGTGAATAAGGTGTTGGAGGATCAACAGGGTTTCTAGTTTGTTGCTCCTTTTCCTCAAAATATGATGAATTGTAGGTGTGGAAATCTATCAATGAGATTTAATCTCATGATAGGAGGAAAGGAAAAAGAAACCTTTACCTTTGCTGCTTTCTTCTTCACATCAGTGAATATTCGTTTACTCTGCATAACAGATGGCACAATTTGCATACTAGTAATATCTAGGTTAGGAATTAGATAATTTGTAATCATCATCAAAAACCTAGCATAATATATTTTATTTTTATCACTAGTTTTAAATTTAGCGATTAAGTTATGTAGAATTAACAACTCTAGATTTATATGCCTATCATATAAAACACTATATGCAAGTTGTTGAGTAAGTGTAGTGATGGCATCATAACCACTGCATTTAGAAGTGAATGCTTTAGTGATAATATCAAAAAATAAAGACCACTCCTGCCTAAGGTGAGGTCTAGATATGGATCCTACTAATACAATTTCTGTATCATAGTGTAGGTTATGAAACATATTTAGGATTTCCTCATCAGAGGCAGTTTGGTCATATGCATCATGTACAGGTAAATGCAAAGCATTATTAACTACAACATGATCAATAGTATAAATAATATTATCATAACTAAAGTTTACCACAGGAGAGTCATCACTCTCATCCTGGATGTCAGCAGTGGACCACATAGTTGTGATGATTTCAGTGGCTTGTGTAGGAGCTTCGTAAATGGCATACGAGAGGGAAGATGTTTGTAGAAAATCTACAAAAGGATGATACTGTGCTTCGAACTCATTCTTGTCGGAGACTCCAGCATGATTGGTTTTGATGAAGTCGAAGTCACCGAACTTGAAGCACACTGTCTTGGATGCCATTGTTGATATCTGTGAAAAGCTTGAAGAGATTCTTTGCAAAGAGGTTAAATCGCACAGATATGAGAGAGAAAGTTCTTTGAGTGAGTGAAATTGCAGTTGTGTTTGATTTGTGTTTAAATAAGGTATCAGAAACGTTTGCAATTCCAAAGATAGTGAACGGTTTTTGATCGTGGGTATATGAGTAACTACCAATTTACCCCTTATCAGAGATTACCCTAGTCTCTGTCGTGTTCACTCATCAGAGACTAATATTAGCTAGTCTCGGATAAGTTATTTTTAACTAGTTAGAGACTAATTAAAAACAACTATTAGGGACTAACTTTAACTAGTCTCCGATAGGTTATTTTTAACTAGTCAGAGACTAATTAAAAACAACTATCAGGGACTAATTTTAGTCTCTCACTCAAATTTCTTCAGAGACTAAAATTAGCTAGTCTCTTCTTCAATTGTCTTTCCTTAGTTATCCAACAAATAATGAGATGATTATTAGCTACAAAGATTTTGTTTGTTTATAACATTTACATCCAGAAATTAAATTATAGCTTCTAAAACTCTATCCTTCAAGAACAGCTTCAATCTAGAAATTAAACTCTAGCTTCTTATTGCTTTAAAAACTTGCTTTCTAAGGTTTTACTCAATTTTTAGAAGCATAATTCAACATACCTAATTCATAGACTAACCTAGTAAATGTAGGTTCATCTAAAGGATTGGTGAATATGTCAGCAAGTTGCTTATCTGTTGTAACCCAGTGCAATTCAATGTTTCCTTCACTAACATGTTCTCTAATGAAGTGATACCTTATATCTATATGTTTTGTTCTTGAATGTTGTACTGGATTTTCAGTTATTGCTATGGCACTTGTGTTATCACAATAAATAGGAATCTTGGATAGAGACATACCATAGTCTAAGAGTTGATTTTTGATCCACAGGATCTGAGCACAGCAACTCCCAGCTGCAATGTATTCAGCTTCAGTCGTTGAGGTTGACACTGAATTTTGTTTCTTGCTAAACCAAGAAACAAGTCTGCCTCCAAGAAATTGGCAGCTTCCACTTGTGCTTTTTCTGTCAAGCTTACATCCTGCATAGTCATTATCTAAATAACCAATTAGTTTAAAATCAAATTCTTTAGGATACCGTAACCCAAGGTTTGAGGTACCATTTAGATATCTGAGTATTCTTTTAACAGCAATTAAATGTGACTCTTTTGGATCAGCTTGAAATCTTGCACATAGACATGTGGCAAACATTATATCAGGTCTACTTGCAGTTAGATATAAAAGTGAGCGTATCATGCCCCTATAGCTAGTTATATCAACTTTCTTTCCCTTAGTATCCTTTTCTAGCTTAGTGGTTGTAGGCATGGGTGTTTTTGCAGATGCACAGTCAATCAGATCATATTTTCTTAGTAAGTCCTTGATGTACTTTGACTGACTAATAAAGATTCCATCAGTTGACTGTTTTATCTATAGTCCTAAGAAAAACGTTAACTCACTCATCATACTCATTTCATATCTAGACTACATTAATTTTGAAAATCTTTCACATAGTTTTTCATTTGTAGAACCAAATATGATATCATCCACATATATTTGCATAAGTATTAAATCAAAACCTTGTTTTCTATAAAAAAGTGTTTTATCTATGATACCTCTAATAAATTTATTTTCAATTAAAAACTGAGAGAGTGTATCATACCAAGCCTAGGGTGCTTGTTTTAAGCCATAAAGTGCTTTATCTAACCTGTAGCCATGATTTGGAAACTTGGGATCTACAAAACCTGGTGGTTGTTCAACATAGACCTCTTCTTCCAACTTTCCATTCAAGAAAGCACTTTTGACATCCATCTGGTACACCTTGAATTTTTTATAGGCTGCATATGCCAAGAAAATCCTTATTGCTTCAAGTCTTGCAATTGGTGCAAAGGTTTCTTCATAGTCAATTCCTTCTTCTTGGGAATAACCCTTTGCTACCAATCTTGCTTTATTCCTTGTTATTGTACTAGCTTCATCTAATTTGTTTTTGAAGACCCATTTGGCACCAACTATTTATCTATTCCTTAGTTTGGGCACCAATCTCCAGACTTTATTCCTTGTGAATTAGTTTAATTCTTCCTGCATGGCTATTACCCAGTCAGGATCTTGAAGTGTTTCTTCAATTTTCTTTGGCTCAATTTTTGACAGAAAACTGAGATAAAGACACTCATTTTGTGTTGCACTTCTTGTCTTAACTCCTTCCTCTAAATCTCCAATAATTAAATCTGGTGTATGATCTCTCAACCAAGGCCTTGCAAAAGGCAGATTTAATCTTGAAGACGAGGCTTCATTTTCTGGATTGACATTGTCCAATCTAGTTGTTGGATCAGAGACTACTCCCCCTAAACTAGTGACTTCTTCATTATTAGCTCCCCTTAAACTATTTGCCTCATCTTGACTGACTACTTCAGTAGTCTCTGGTGTTTCATTAGTCTCTGATTTTGCACTTATATTACCAGTCCCTTGTGTTTCACCAGTTGCTAATACTCTAGTTTCTGATGTTGTATTAATCCTTGGTACTTCATGCACAACCGTTACCTCCCCCTCACTAATCTTAGGAACATAGTCATCTAAGAGTAATTCTTCAGTCTTTGATGGATCCATCCATGCATCCAATTCATTTTCAAATCTGAGAGGTTCATGCAATCCTTGTCCAATCATTCCTGGAATCTTGCTATCATAAAAAACAACTTGAATGGATTCCACAATGACCTTTGTTCTTAGATTATACACTCTATATGCCTTGCTTGATAGAGAGTAACCTAAGAAAATTGCTTCATCAGATTTGCTATCAAATTTTCCTCTTGTTTCTGATGAATCTCTCAGCACAAAGCACTTACAACCAAACACATGGAGAAACTTGAGAGTTGGTTTTCTCCCTGTCATTAACTCATAGGGTGTTTTGTTATAAGTCTTATTGATCAAGGACCTATTCTGTGTAAAGCAAGCAGTATTAATTGCTTCTTCCCAGAAATAGGTTGGAAGCTTTGACTCTTGTAACATTGTCCTTGCTGCTTCAATAAGGGTTCTATTTTTTCTTTCAACAACTCCATTTTGTTGAGGAGTTCTTGGAGCTGAGAATTGATGAGATATCCCTTTTTCAGTGTAGAATTCATTTACATGAGAATTTTTGAATTCTGTTCCTCTATCACTCCTTATAACCCTTACTGTTTTTCCTGACTCAGTTTCTATTTTCTTGATATGATCAATAATTAACTGAGCAGCTTCATCTTTTAAGTGAAGGTATTTTACCCAAGCATACCTTGTGTGATCATCCACTATAACCAAAGCATATCTGTTTCTTAATATTGACATCACATTCACTTGACCAAATAAGTTCATATGTAATAATTGTAAAGGGTCAGTGATTGATGTTGCTGGTTTGCTCTTGAATGACACACTTCTTTGTTTTCCTTTCTGGCAAGAATCACACAACCCTTCTTGCGTAAATTCCAATTGAGGAATGCCAGCTACCAATCCTTTTCTCACCAAATTGTTGATGTTTTTGAAGTTTAAGTAGGAGAGCTTCTTATGCCAAAGCCAACTTTCATCAGCTTAGGCTTTGCTATAAAGGCATGTGACTTGATCAGTGGAAGAAATTAGATTTGTAGTGTACAAATTTCCTTTTCTTTTCCCTATCAATGTCACATTTTCAAATTCCTTGTCACACACCTGGCACTGATCTTCTTTGAAGGTGACATAGAATCCTTTATCACATAGTTGACTCACACTTAACAGATTATGCTTTAAGCCATCAACTAGTGATACCTCAGTGAAAATGATATTACCATGCTCAACATTTCCATAGCCCTTTGTATGACCTTTGCTATCATCTCCAAAAGTTACCTTAGGACCACTCTTTTCTTCATACTGTTTAAGCAGGGACTTGTCTCCTGTCATGTGCCTTGAACATCCACTGTCCAAGAACCATGATTTCTTCTTTTTTCCCTGCACAATGAGAATAACTAGTTAGAATATTTTGGGACCCAAATTTTCTTGGGTCCTTTTTCACTAGTTTTAGAATCAAGACTTGACTCAGATGGAGTTGATTGTCTATTAGAATTTTTTACTTTTATTGAACAATCAATAATCTTGCTTCTTGATGGTGAGAGACTGCCAAGTTTAGAATTTTCACAATTATTGCAAAGATGGTTGGTATACCTTTTAACAGGTGATTTTTCTTTAGTTATCTTTGTTGGTACAGTCTCTACTATAGGAACTCTATTTTTACTCCTACAATGTATAGCTATGTGGTTGGGGTTTCCACATATGTGACATGTTTTTCTAGGAGCATCAGGCATTCTAGCATAATTAGTATATTTATTGATGCCTATTTTTCCATTCATATTCCTTCTTCCACTGCTAGACTCCACTGACTTTTCAACCTTAGGCTCAGTAAGATTTTCCAATTTCTTGTTTAATTGTGTCTTGGTCATGAATCCTATATTCAATCTTTTACTTTCACTCTTTTTAACAGTATTCACTGAATTTTGATCATTCTCTATAACTGCAGTGACATGTTGACTTTGAGCGTTGATAAATTTAGATTCAATGACTAGTGAGACAAAATTAATTCTTTTAATGGGAATTGGCTTGTTAGTCATGGAATTAGCAGCTTCAACAAGATCTTCCATATCTGTTTTCTTACCTAGGTACTCATCATAACCTAGACCAGATTTTTGACCTACAATTTGACTACCTACCAAGTCTGACATCTTTTTAGAAGATTGATTCCATTTTTTTATTTTAGCCTGTTCATTTTCAAGTTGTTTGACTAAATAATATTTCCTCTTTTTCAAAGCATCTATCATGTGATGAGCTTTATCCAGTTTTGACTTGATAGTATCAAATTGTATTTGTCTCTCTTCAAGAAATCTAATTCTTTTCAAGAGTTGGTCATGTGATTCTTTAACTTTGGCATGTTCAATGGTTAATGATCTAACACTAACATGTAAGTCAGACATATCTTTTTGTATGCTTTCTATACTAGATGTATCAATTAAATTAAGCACATTAAAATTCTGAATTACATCACATACCTTTGTAGAATCACTTGGCTCATCAGTTTGAACCATCAAGGCAAAGTTGACAATTTCTTCCTCAGAGTCACTGTCAATCCAATCCTTCCTTCAGTAATCAAGGCCTTGTTTTTGACTTGTACCTTTTATCAGCAAGATCATTCCTTGATTTTCTATTATTTTCATCCTTAGGTCTTTCTGTAGATCTAGGCTTCTTGCACTCATTGGCAAAGTGCCCTATCCCATCACAATTAAAACATCTTATCTTCTTCTTTTCAAAGATCACAGTTTGACCTTCTCATTTTGGGTTAGGCTTCCTTGAAGATTTTCTCCCTTTTTTGCTAGCTCTAAATTTTTTGAATTGCTTCACCATGAAAGCCATGAATTCTTCCATGTCATCATCAGTGTTTGATTTTGTTTCTTCATCAGTCGAGCTTGCAGTGTCGGTTTTATCATCAAGCTCCTCATGAGACTTCTTTGTCTCAACCATTAGTATAGCTCATTTGTCCCTACCATGCAACTTTTGTCTTTGCTATATTTCTAGTTCATAAGTCTTTAGATTTCCATAGAGTCTGTCCAGTGTGGGAATGTCCAAATCATGAGATTCTCTTATTGTAGTTGTTTTTGGATCCCAACTTGGTGGGAGTGCCCTCATGAATTTGGTATTAACATCTTCATTGTCATAGGACTTTCCAAGTATTTTCAGGTCATTGAGCAAAGCATTGAATCTATCATAAACTGATGTTATTGATTCACCAGGCTTTGCTTGAAAGAATTTATATTGTTATGTTAACATTGACCTTTTATTCTTTCTTACTTGGTTTGTCCCCTCCCAGATCTGTTTTGATGTTGTGCAGTTGATGATGCTTGTGAACATATTTTTATCCAATTCATTGTAAAGTATGTTCATCACTTTAGCATCCTTCAACACTTGTAACTTGTCTTCATTAGTATAGTCACTTTCCGTAGCAAGTTCAAAGTGTTCAGGAATAATTGTTCCTTCCACAATTTTTGGAGAAACAAATTTCCTTGGTTGATAGGGACCCTTCTCAATCCTATCAATGTATTCGGGATCTGTTGCCCTCAATTGCATATACATCTTTTGTTTCCAGATTGGATATTCTTCTCTTTTTAAAACTAGAATTCTGGTTCCACCATCACGACTTCCTGCATATGCCATTATGCTGGAGCTGTTTCCTTCATCATTGGTCATCTCTAGATCTTGTTAATTGAAATATATCAATTAATTTGCTCTGATACCAATTGTTGTCCTAGTGAAATAGCCTAGAACTTGTAGAAGGGGGGTTGAATACAAGTTCTTCAAATCTTTTCAAATTCCTATTCTTCAAAGTATTACTACTTGCGGAAATTAAAGAACAAGAATAAATTTATAAACAATTGCTTTTATTAACAAACAATTGATTACAAATTCTAACAATCACAAACTGATTGTCAGCTTCAAAATTTTGTACTCTATATATAAATCTTTCTAAACATTCAATTTCTATTACAACTCTGTAAAATTAATTACAGCTTCCAAATCTGAATTGTAATTCAACTTCTAATCCTATTCAACATATGTTTTCTATGTACCATTGGAATAGCTATCTCTTTAGTTAGTTTTCTAACCGGCTTCGTCTTCAATATATCTTCAATGTCCATGTCGAAGATGACTTCTAATTCAAATAGAACTTTGCACTGTATCAGAGAGTAATGTCACATTAGTCTCTAACTGCTTAAACTTTAGTCTCTTATCAACTTTAGTCTCCGACAGCTTAAGCTTAGTCTCCGATGCCTTAATCTTAGTCTCCGATGCCTTACACTTAGTCTCTGATGCTTTAAACTGTAGTCTCTGATAACCACTTTCTTTAGTCTCCGATAAACTAAACATAGTCTCTGACTTGTTGAATTCTCTATTACAATTCTGATAGTCTCTTACAATACAAATTAACTTACTCTCATATAAAAATAAATTACATGAATCGGAGAGTAAACTATCAGCTACAAAACTTTAAGTGTTATAGATTAGCACTAACTGTACATTTATATATCTAAGTATTCTAATTACAATCATCATCAAATGTTATAAAACCTAACACGTAACAGCTAGTAGGCCTGACATTATGTTTGCAACATGTCTTTGTGCAAGATATCAAGCTGATCCAAAGGAGTCTCATCTCATTGCAGTGAAAAGAATCTTGAGATATATCAAGGGCTCTAAAGAGTTGGGACTTTGGTATCCAAAGGAGTTTGAATTTAAATTACTAGGATATTCTGATGCTGACTTTGGAGAATGCAGAATTGACAAAAAAAGTACAACAGGGAGCTGTCAGTTTCTAGGAGGAAGGCTTGTATCTTGGTTCAGCAAAAAGCAGCACTCAATTTCAACATCAACTGCTGAAGCTGAATATATTGCAGCTGGAAGTTGCTGTGCACAAATCTTATGGATGAAAAATCAGTTAATGGACTATGGACTGAACTTCAACAAAATTCCAATAAGGTGTGATAACATTAGTGTCATTGCTATTGCTGAAAATCCTGTGCAACATTCCAGAACCAAACATATAGAAATCAGATATCTCTTTATCAGGGAACATGTTATGAATGTAACCATTGAACTACAGTTTGTACCAACAAACAAGCAGCTGGCAGACATATTCACCAAGGCTCTTGATGAAGCCACCTTTTCCAATCTTGTGGGAGAGCTGGGTATGGTGAATTTTGCAAAATGAAATTCAATATTCTTGCTAAAGACTTGTCAGAAAGGTTGTTGGAATAACTCAAACTATCAAATGCCTAAGTTCTGGTACTTCTAACTCATCTCATGAATTTCTGATAAAATTAAATAATATATGACTATGTATGTTAAAAATGTAAATATGTACATATATTTGTTTGTTTTTCTTGTGTTTGTTTGTTTTTGACTGATGCATCAAGGCCATGTTATTCTACTCGCACATCAAGGTCAGGTTATTCTACTTGCGCATCAGGGTCAGGGTATTCTACTCGCGCATCAGGGTTAGGGTATTCTACACATGCATCAACGTCAGGGTATCCGATCTGTGCATCAGGGTCAGGGTATGTATATACAATGAACATCAAGGTCAGGTAAAAGGCTTTTGACTGTGTCAGGGGATTGTGTCTAATCTGTGATAATAATTCATCAGGGAATTCTTTTGTCCCTGATGACGTGTCACCATAGAATTGATACAACACCCTGATAGAGTGTTTTCAGGAGCAGTTTTCAAACGTCAAAAGGCGGGTATTTATACTCTCTCTCTCTCTCTCTTTTTCTGAAATACCTCAAAACATTTAATCTGACTCTAATATTCACTCGAGCTTTCTTTTTTTCTCTTTCTCTCTCTCTCATATTCACAGAAACCCTAGAACTTCAGATCTCAAACAACATCAATGACACCCAGCAATGTTTAACAACTGCCAAGAAGTCTGATGGTTCCACCCACAAACTATGTGGGTTTCTCTGACATTAATGAGGTAAATGATTGCTTCAAGCCTATAATGAACTATTCACTCAACTTTGAGTATAGTCGAGCAATCTTTACCGATGAAGAAATGTCTGGGGAAGCACTTTCACAACTCTGGTCAAGTGCTAAGTTCATGAACTCGTCTACAAGACCAGAGGCCTTGAAGGGGATCTCATTCAAGATCTCTACTGAGAAGGGAAAAATAACCCCTTCTAGAATCAACATAGCACTAAGGCTACCTGCACAAGACTTTGTGGAAATGCCTAGTGATGCTGATCTGACCGACTTCTTGAGGGAATTGGGCTACAACGCTACTCCCAACACAGTGTTAAGGTTCAAGGACCTCAAGAGGGTCAATGTGAAACGAGAGATGTCTTATCTCTTTGACACCATCACAAAGGTGTTCTCAGGTAAGTCTTTTAACTTTGAGGTCATAACCTCATTAACTTTAAAGATAGCTTATGCAATGATTAAAAATGTACATATAAATATAGGAAAACTAATTTTTGATGATCTTGTAAATAAACTAGGTAGTTTTAACTCTAGAAAATCAGAGATTTACTATGATAGATTTTTGTCAATGATCATTAAAGATCAAATAACTAATCTTTCTTTTGAGAATGATATTTTTGTACAGACTTACAAACAAACAAAGAAGTTGTCTGTAGAAATAATAAAGAAATCGTACACCGCAGAGCCATTTGCACTCTCGTCGTATATGGATCAGGTATCTCGAACTCTCCCTTCTATTTCTCAACCTACTACTTCTTCTCCTTCAACTACTATGGTAGAGATCACAACCACTTCTCTGCCTACCCAGTAGTACAACCAGTTTCAACACAACCACTCTCATTAGCCCAACCCTTAGTCTCCCAAAAAACCAAGGGTACCAAAAGAAAACCCTCTAAAGTAACCACAACAAGTGAAGGGGAGCAAGGAGAGAGAATGATTGCCTATCGGATTGGTGTATTAATCAATAGGCTCTGATACCAATTATTTGTCCCACTCGGTTCGCGGGGGGGGGGGGGGGTGGTTGGGGTTGAATACAAATCAATACTTTTTCAACTTCTTTTGATTCTTTAAAAGTATAGATAAACTTGTGGAATAATAAAGAATCTTAAGAACACTACATATATCAATTTCTTAAAAAATTATTAATCTCAATAATCTCAACAAAGATTATTGATCTGTTGTATTAGTTAGGATAATTACCTTGTAATTGGGTTTTAGTTGGTTTCTAGTTTTACATTTTAGTAACTAAGATTGTTGTAATAAAGCTGTCGTGGGCACGGTAAGCATAACGGGATACCAATGATAGCATTTAGGGGTGCCGAGAAATGGATTAGGGGGTGTCAAGAAATGGGTCAGAGGATGCCGAGAACTGGCATCAGAGATGTTCATACGCACATCAGGGGATGACGTCATCGCCGGATAGGTAGGGATAGTATGACGTCATCAGGGGATCGACTAACTCATTGGTGGATAATTTTTCGCTGATAACTATTTAGGCCATCAGGGGATAATTATCATTCAACAGCCAATTTACCCATCGGGGACAATTATCCACTGACGGTTACAGAAAGTTTATTTTTATGTATTTTATTATTTTTCCGTGTTTGTTTTGTATTTGTTTCCTATTCATAATAGGGTTGTTATCTTTCCTTGTTAAATTAGATTTCTTTTCAGAATAGATTTCTTTCCATTGTAAATATTCTTTCCAAAGTAGGTTTAGGTTTTATTTCAGCTTATAAATAGCTTCTTGTAATGTACATTGTTTCACAGACTTTGATTAATACAATTGCGTGAATTTTCATTTACGATTATCTTGAGAGTTGGTGGTTAATTCCTTTAAACTTTCACAACTGATTTGTTTTAGCTTGCAGGTGATTAATTTCTTTAAGCAAACTAAACAGATCGATCCTCTAGTTTTGATTCTCGGTGATTAAATTCTTTACAAAATCTATCTAAAGTTATGTTTACGCAACTTGTGTTTGATCCCCCTAGATCAAATACATCATCTTGGTATCAGAGCTTTGGTGGATGATTTGTTCTTATACTAATCTGCAAATCATGAAATCAATGACAAGAGAAGAAGAGCAGGTTATCCCACGAGGTCTGACCATAGAGCAAGCCCAAAACTTGCATTATGACAAGCAAATCAATGACTTGACTAATAAATTAAACGAGCTCTTAGCAAGGTTAGATCAAGGAACTCCCTCTACTAACCCAAGTAGGAGTGCTAGATCTGCTCAGACCTCAGATTCAGAGGAGGAAGAAATTGCTTGACAAGTAAACCGTCGAGTTAGAGAAAATAATGATGGTGACAAGGGTTTACGTCTAGATATTCCAGAATTTGATGGGGGTATCAAACCAGAAAAGTTCCTTGAATGGTTACAATGCATTGAACGAGTCTTTGACTATAAAGACTTCGATGACCGCAAGAGATTCAAGGTAGCCGTTTTAAAATTCATAGCTTATGCAAACTTGTGGTACGAAAATATGAGAGTCAAAAGAAGAAAAAAGGGCAAGGCACGGATAAAGTCTTGGGAAGCACTGAAAACCAGAATGAAGAAACAGTTCCTTCTTGATGACTTCATGCAAGACATATTTCTAAGACTGCAGGGTTTAAACAACGCATGCTTTCAGTGGAAGAGTACACCTTGGAATTTGAAAGACTAACCAGAGATTGGAGCATAAAATTGCTCATTTTCTAACTGGTCTTAACACCAATATTGTAGAAAAGGTTAAACTCCAACCTTAATGGTCCTTTGAAGAAATTTGTAAAGTGGCCATGCGAGCAGGAGTTAGCTATATAAGGCCTAACCACATTCAATCTTTTGAATGGGAGAGAACTAAGGAATGGAAGGAAGCACAACCTGTTGCTAAGTTCACTCCAAGCTTCGACAAATTCAAGGAAGGTAAGGAAAAGAACTCTACACCCTTAACTTTTGGGGATAGGAAAACTTGCTTCAAGTACAAGGGTTATGGATACATGTAGTGAGAATGTCCTAACAATAGAGTCATGACCTTGCATGACATTGAAGAAATTGAGCCAACCTATGCTTTAAAGGAGTTAGAAGTAGCTAAAGAAGGGGAGCAAAAGGTGTGCAAGGAGGATGATGATGAGTTTGAGGTTAACAAGGAGGAAGGACCTGAAACACGTGAGTCACAACTGCTTGTTAGGAGAATTTTGCAAGTAAATTCAGTTCCTTCAGAAGCTGACCTAACTTATGTTGAACCTTCTAAAATCTTAAATCAGGTGTATGCTGAATTTGGGGATGCTCAATCTGCGGAATTTTCACCTGATGTGCCATTTTCCTCAATGAGTACTTTGAGTAAATTCCTTGAAAAGCCTAATTTAGATAAGTTAGAGAATAATGTTGTGGTTACTATTGCAATGTTTTAGGGATATACGTTGATTTGGGCTATATTAAGTCCACAAAATTACAAGAAAGATGTTATTTTTAACCATGTCAAATATGGGAGTCAATTACGAAGCCTTATGTTGGTCGGAGATTGCAATAAGTAAGGTTCTATGTTGACATTAACAATGATATCGTGTTGGTTAGTTGGAATTAAATTCAATCTGCAATACATATTTCATTTGATAGGGGTAAGAAATTGGTGGAGTTTCTCTCAATGTGTTAAATTTTGTTGTACTGCATTAACAGTTAGCGTAGTAGGTAGAGTTAGGATTTTTACTCCTTGTGTTTGTCGAGAAGATGTTGCACAATTGAGGACAATTATTTTTGAAGAAGGGGAGTATGATTTGTTGTATTAGTTGGGGTAATTAACTTGTAATTGGGTTTTAGTTGGTTTCTAGTTTTACATATTAGCAAGTAAGATTGTTGTAATAAAGCTGTCATGGGCACTGGTAAGCATCAAGGGATGTCGTGGATAGCATCAAGGGGTGCCAAGAAATGGATCAGGGGGTGTCGAGAAATGGGTCAAGGGATGCCGAGAACTGGCATCAGGGGATGTTCATACGCACGTCAAGGGATGACGTCATTGGCGAATAAGAAAGGATAGTATGACATCATCAAGGGATCGACTAACTCATCGGTGGATAATTATCCGCTGATGACCATCAAGGGATAATTATCCTCCGATAACCAATTTACCCGTCAGGGGATAATTATCCACTAACGGCCAATTACCCACTGACAGTTACAGAAAGTTTATTTTTATGTATTTTATTATTTTTCTATGTTTGTTTCATTTTTGTGTATCTTATTGATATCTTGTTATCTCACAAGTATATTATCTTAGCTACTCCATGTCTCTATTTATAGACATAGCTTCCTTGTTCTCCAAGCTTCCTTGTCCTATCGTATTGTCATGGTCTTCCCAAGAGAATATGACAAGCATCCATTGTATAGATATCACATAACACCTGATCTTTGAACTTCCCAATCTCAAAAGAGATCAATGCCTATTTGTTGACCTTGACTTCTACCCCATCACTTAGACAATGCAACTTGTATGGCTTAGGATGTGCTGTCATAGGCCAACCGAGTTTATCAACTAACGTAGTGGAAACCATGTTAGTACAGCTTCTTGTGTCAATAATCATATTGCACAGCTTGTCCTTTACCAACACTTTCGTCATAAATATTTTATCCCTTTGGTCAACTTATAAAGGAACTAGTTTTGCTTGTAACAGCCTTCTCACAATCAACTGTGAACTATGAGTCTCACGTTCCTTTTCTGAATCAGCCTCGAAGTCATCTTCAACTTCCTTGCAACCAGCTTGCTCTTCTTCTTCAAGTGTTTTCCTCTCCTTCAAGGCATAGGATGCCTCGATTTCTTTGATGTCAGGGAGAGTCATGACCCTATTACTGGGATCGTCACGTTGTATATGTCTGTAACCTTTACACTTAAGCAAATTCTTTTGTCTTCTGTTGCTAAAGGAGTAGAGGCCTTCCCCTTGTCCTTTTGAAATTTGTCGAATTTAGGAGTGAACTTGGTCGTAGCCTATGCCTCGTTTCTCCTTTCTATTCTGCCTCTTTCAAACGCCTTACTCATAGGTCGGTTGTAATTGCTTCCCTTAGCCTTAGTGTGTTTTTCTGTGCGCATGGCTACCTTACAAACCTCCTCGAAGGACCAATAATGTTAGAGCCCATTAAGAATCGAGCAATCTTGTGTTCTGACCATTTCTCAAGGTCATACATCATGGTGAGTTTCTCGAACTCCACCGTGTACTCTTCCACCGATAACGTCCCTTCTTTGAAACCCTGGAGTTTCAAGAAAACATCCTGCATGTAATCCTAGGAAGAAAACGTTTCTTCATTCTAGTCTTGAATTCCTCCCACGATTCCAATCATGCATTGCCCTCTTTTTTCCTTCTTGTTCTTAAATTTTCATACCACAGGTTGGCATAACCCGTGAGTTTCACCACCGCCACCTTAAATCTCTTATGATCATCATAGTCCTTATAGTCAAAGACTCGCTCAATACGTTGTAGTCACTCTAGAAATTTTTTAGGCTTCATGCTGACATCAAAATCTGGAATATCCAAACGCAAACCCTTGTCATCATCAACGTTTTCCCTCTGCCTCTAGTGTACTAGTCTGGCCACCTCTTCTTCCTCTGAATTTGAAGTACGAACAGATATAGTACTTCTGTTTGGGCAAGGATTCCTCCGATCTAGTCTTGTTAGAATCTCGTTCATTCTATCCGTTAGATCGTTTATTTGCCTATCAAGGCACAAGTTTTGTGCTCGCTCCATAGTCAACCCCCGTGGAATAACTTGTTCTTCTTCTCCGGTCATTGATGTTATAGTTTGTAAATTAACACAAGAACAACTCGTCCACCAAATGCTCTGATACCAAAAGGATGTATTTGATCTAGGAGGATCAAACACAAGTTGCGAAAAAATAACTTTAGGGTGATTCTGTAAAGAATTTAATCACTGAGAATCAAAACTAAAGGATCAATTTGTTTAGTTTGCTTAAAGAAAATTAATCACCCGCAAGCTAAAACAAATCAAGTTGTGGAAGTTTAAAGGATTTAACCACTAACTCTCCAAATAATTGTAAGTGAAAACTCACACAATTGTGTTAATCGAAGTCTGTTTTTCTATGTATATTACAAACAACTATTTATAAGCCAAGGAAACCCAATCCTATTTGGAATAAATATTACATTGGAAAGAAATCTAATTTAACAAGGAAAGATAACAAACCTATTATGACTACGAAACAAAACACGGAAAAATAATAAAATACATAAAAATGGTTGTTGGAGGATAATTATCCCCTGAGGAGTTGAATAGCTATTGGAGGATAATTATCCCCTGATAGCCTAAAACAGTCATCAACGGCTAATTATCCACCGATGAGTTACTCGAACCCCTGATGATGTCACACCAACTCCTGGTTATCCACTCATCCCCTGATGCGTATCTTGACATCCCCTAATGCCCAGCTTGACATCCCTTGACGTGCATAGGAACATCCCCTAACGCCAGACATGGCATCCCCTGACACCAATTCTCGGCACCCCCTAACGCCATCCTCGGCACCCCTTGATGCCAGTTCTCGACACCCCCTGACATCAGTTCTCAATCAGTTCTCAACTAAGGCATAAAGCTACTTAACTCCACATTTGTAAGCAAAGTAATAGTAGAATTACAAGTACTTCCCACTCAATGTCCCGCATATGCATCACTAGAAAATAAATCTAAGGTTATATCCTTCAATGCAAGAATTACCATTTTGTCCACACTACATCTGATTGTTCAACACCCAATGACTCCAACGGATTAGTATGATGTGATGACCTGGAAAATTTGTTTATCTATAACTAATTTATTCACTCATTTTATTTTATTTTATTTTCTTATTAATATGTATATAGTTATTATATGATGTTTTTGAATGTCTAAATATTTTTGGACCCATTAAAGGGGTTATATTTGTTTGGATGTTGGTTGCAAGGGGAAGCAAATGATGTTTATATATATGCAGTACCATTTGTAAGTTCTTAAAAGAAGCTTGCGTTTGTTGGTTAAGTCCTCTGAAGGACTCAAGAGCTTAAGTTTGATGACATCAGTGCTTACGTATGCTATTTTGGTTAATAAGTTGTTTGTGTGTCATCAGTGGATTAAACGTTTGTGCATGAAGGACAACAAGCTTATTACATATGCTTAGTTGCTAAGAATCATGATGAGTAGTCGTTCTACCGTCCAGATTAACCAATCATTTTATTTCAAAGCTTAATCTTAGCCTTCTATAAATACCTCATTCGGAGAAACATTTCAGTCTCTTTTCTAAAGATTTTCTTTTCCAAAGTTCTCCCTTAAACCTACCATCTCCATATAATTCCAAGTTCTTTCTTTTGAACGATTACTTTCAAGCGAGTTTTGATTTCTTTTGTCAAACCTAGAGGTAAGAATCCTTAGTTCTCCTCTGATTGTTTCTTTTTGCATGTCATCCAAAAGTATTAGCCATGCATGTTAAATTTTCAAGGAAGGATAAAGCCTAAGAGTAAGGTTGCGTTCTGTTGCATATTTCATGTTCATGAGATATCTTAGATTGAGTATGTTTATCGCTAGATATCATTTGGGATCATGGAAGACTTCCTTTTATCAGAGACAAGTTCTATTATCAGTCTCTGATAAGCTAATGTTAATCTCTAACGAGAAAACATTTGTCTCTGATAAGTTAATGTTAGTCTTCGATGAGTAAAAGTTAGTCTCCGATGACGCCACCCTTAGTCTCTGATAGGCTTAAGATGACGTCATCAGTCCCTGATGAGTTAATGTTAGTCTCTGGTGAGGAAAACTTAGTCTCTGATGATGATGTCACCCTTAGTCTCTGATGGCTTAAGATGACGTCATCAGTCTCTGATGAAATATTTGTTAGTCTCCGATAGACTAAGGTTAGTCTCTGACGAGGTAGTGTTGATAGTCTCTGATGACTAAAATTCTTAGTCCCCGACGAGTTCAGTGCTGAACAAGTGAGTTTGGCGCTGAACATTTACCCACCAAGAAGTTTGGCGCTGGACAAATCATCCACTGATGAAGTTCAGCGGTGACTTAGGGAGTTCGGCGCTGAACAAGTTGTCACCCGACGAGTTTGGCGATGGATAAATTATCCCCTGATAGCATGCATCCCCTGTTGGGTTATGTATCCCCTGACGGGTAAATTATCCCCTGACAGGTAAATTATCCCCTGATAGCATGCATCCCCTGACCGGTAAATTATCCCCTGATGGATAAATTATCCCCTGATAGCATGCATCCCCTGATGGGTAAGGTATCCCCTGACAGGTAAGTTATCCCCTGATGACTATCCCCTGACGGTCATCCCCTGATGGGCAACTTCGTGCCCTGATGATCATTCTCTGATTTTGCATAGTCATCTTTCAAGTATGGATTTCTCATGTTATACCCACAATGATGTTTTACAGAATCCTTTTGCAACCAGTAGAGTGAATTTAGCTAAGGACCAAGGTAAGTATATACTCATTCCACTTTCTTTCTTACTGATTACGTAGAATCATTATTTCGATTTACGTAAATGAATGATGTTAATGATGATGATCTCTTTGATGATTAAGTAACGTACGATCATTGATTCGACATACGTGAAATAACGTTGATTATTGAGCTATATGCTATTAGGTGTTTGCTAATTGTTTAAAGTCCTTAGCACACCAAAAGATGATGAAAATAATGTAGGGTGTTGCAAGACTTGATCTTGTATGCACACCCTAGCAGTTTCCGTATGGGTATATAGAAAAATCATCGGTAGTTAACTTTTATCTGTTGAGCACGCTGATGTGTTTGGCAATCGCTGCTTTTAATTATTGATCATGCCTGTGAGAACCCAATAATTCAAAAGTAAAATTTTGAGGATTATTTATGAATTTATCGTCCAGTAAATATTTTTTTTTTTTACGGTTACGTGTACGTAACGATTACGTAATTCATTACGCACACGTTCATTAATATTTATAACGAATGCTATATTTTTAATTGTTGCGAGACAATAAATTGTGACAAGATATTTATTTTAAATTACTAGATGTTAATTTTGATAATAATTTTATAAACGCATTTTTTTTTATTATTTCGCCGAGGCCGATTAAAATTTTTTTCGGGTAATGCAATAAATAAATGCATAACCATTAAAAATGTAAATTAGTGAGTAATTAAATTTTTACTAATTACTCCTATGGTAAATAATTATTTTACATCAGTTACAAATGTTAATTACCATGCAATTAGTATGCAATTAAGGATTTAAAATTCAACATTCAAAATTTAAAATTCATTAATGCATTTATTAGTATTGATTTGTGCCTTGATTTCCTACCTAGCATTGCTACTAGAAATTTTTACAGCATTCTCTCTAACATATAATCACAAACTCTCTCAAATTTTCGGAACTTTGAAGTTCTTGGGTATTTTGAAGTTTTGGAATTAGTTTTATTAAAGCTTTTTAAGAGGTAATTATTCTGCACTTTAATTTTTGTTGTCAAATAATTTTTCTGATTATACCACTGCGAAGATAATATTTTTCAGTATGATTTTAATGTATTGCACTTGTTTATACCATTTATATATTGAGAGATATTAATTTTTGAAGTTTAATGAAAATCTAAATAAAAAGAAAACCATTAGCGACGCTTGTTCATCCTTTAGCAACGAATTATTCATATAGAATCCGAAACTTTAGATCCCTATTTCGTCCAATCTATTGCATGTTAATTCGAATAGATTATGCCATTAGATTCCTTATGATTATACCTTCGATTTGACATAAACAATTTAAAAAATGGTGGAGTTTTTCGTAGATCCATTTTCGGACTTTTAAACCGAAACTTTGAATCGATTTAGAATGCGATTTAGTTGATGAAAATTGAAATTGATTGCATGTATGAGTTCCTTGAGAGCTCTAGAATCATTTCCATATATGATTCGTCAAAAATGGTCAAGATTTGAGGATTCACGGCTTTGCCGCGAGCTTCGCTGGTTTTAATGGCGTGCTCGCCGGCGGCTACCTCCAAATCAAGATCCGTCAAGTTTCAGGCGGTGGCATCAAGCATAGGGGGGTATTTACCTATGCTAAAAGTCACGGTAATGGCCATTCCTCGAATCCATGCGTGTGTGCATGCATTCCGGGATGACCCGTGTGTTGCCTTCGCCGGAAATTCTGGCCGGCGGCACTGCAGTCGCCGGAAACTGCTACTGCTGGGTTGAAGGTGATGGGTTGACCCGGTTGACCCAGATCTGACCCACTGTTTCGACCCGGTTCGACCCATTGTTTTGACCCGAATTTTGACCCGGATTTCAAAAATAAAATTTTGGACTTTGATCCAATAAATTTTACCCACTTGGTTTTAAAATTTCAACCCACTTTGAAAATTATTTTTTTGACCCAATCCAAGTTTTCAAAAATAAAATAAACACTTACATATTTTTTTAAAAGTATGATTAAATAATTTTTAATTGATTAAATATTAATTATTATTTAATTAAAGTAATTAAATAATAATTAATAAATGAATTTTAAATGATTAAATATTAATTATTAGTTAATTAAATGAATTTTAAATGGTTAAATATTAATTTTTTTTTATTTAATTAAAGTAATTAAATAATAATTAGCAAATGATTTTTAAATATTTAAATAAATCATTTAAGTTAAGATTTAATTAAGAAGTAATTCTTAACTAATTTAAGACCAATTATTATTTAGTTAAAGCAATTAAATAATAATTAATGAATAATTTCTAAATGATTAATAATAATCATTTAAAGCTTAAGTTGATTAATTAATAGTTATTAATTAATCTAAGGCCTCCTATAATTAATTTAAATTATCGAGGACCTACGAGTGACGTTTAACCAAGTTCACTAATCTCTCGGACTTCGATTCGGTTCCAACCGAATCCCAATATTACGAGTGACGACATAAGTAGTTAAGTATAGACTTGAGAATTTCATTAACACTTCGCATGAACATTTATCATGTGTATTTAAGTGGAGATTTCTCATATTATTATCTGTACATGTTTTACAGAATTTTCTACTTTCACGAGTTGTTAAACGTGAGAATTCTAAGGACCAAAGGCAAGTATACATTCAATCTTATGTTTATTTCAAGATAACGCATGATCACTTGTTTCGATATGCGTATGATATGTTATGAAATGATATGCATGTACATATCTCTTTTATATTCATGACAAATATGTTTCCAAATGATTTATATTTCAAACTAATGCGTATAATCAATTCTTCGATATACGTACATGATATTGATATTATGTTGATATTTATTCAAAGTTAAGTAACGTATGATCATTCGATCCGATGTACGTGAAAAATATTGTACTAGATACAAGTACTTCTTGGGCGGTTATTAGCTGTTTAAGTTCGCTAATACGTCAAAGTATACCCTATACGGATATAGAAGCCTTATTCTTTACCCCTTACTTGAAAAGTATATCTGTGTGGGTAAACTAATGGTTACGTGGATGCATATGCCTGGCATCCCGTGCCTATTATGGATAGGGAACGGAAACCGAGGTATCGGTAACCGAACCCTTGCAGACAAATTTTTCTGCATTGACTACGTATGTCATTATGGTTAAGTCAGACGTTCAGGTTGGCCATCTGATATAACGTTTGATTTAAGATAGTTCTTAAGGGCACCTGCGCCAAACAGACGGTATTAAGAGTTCTTAAGGGCACGTGCGCCAAACAGACAGTGTTATAAGGCGCATGTGGTTATTCAAGATTCCTCTAAGAAAAGGGTCAAATCCCTCGCTATCACTCTGGGACCCTAGAAACTATTTTCTTCTATATTATTCGGAGGTGTTGGACATTGTTTTCGTCCAACCTCATAAACACTTAAACCATTATTTTCCATCGTTCAAGCTTACCCAAATACTATCGAATATATACTTGCTGAGCGTAAATCGCTCATGTTGCTATGATTATAATTTTTGCAGGTTATGGCGAGACGACCAATGCGTCTCATAAGGGAAAAGAAAAAATGGAATTCTAAGAGCTTCCTGATATCCCTCCTGTGGATGGCTTTCGAGGGTAGGGTGAAGAGGGAGAAAATTATAGAAATGTTTAGACTTTAAGGCCTGTGTGGGCCCTATTTTAAGACTTCCGCTGTATTAAATACTCTTTAATGGATAATGTAATAGAGATTCGTTATTTATCTCTTAATTAATGTTATGCATGCTTAGATGTATTAATTATCTTTTGTCAATTTTTGATGGTGCCCGAAATCTGTTTTATGATTTTTGGGGCCGTCACAATGCCAATTTAAAATGAGAAAATGTTATCAAGAAGATATATCCATGGAAAGCTGAAGGGCTGTTGAATGCTTTCGTCTGGTATTCTGGCCAATGATGATAAGGAATGATAGACTGAGGCAAGGCATCGGTAATCAAATCTTTTGCAGACCATATGCTTTTTGCAAGTGACTACGTATGTCAAAGGATGGATCAAACGACCAGGCTGACCAGCTAGGATGAAATTTGATCATTAAAGGAAGTCAGATAATGATCAGTCTGGTCAGGTGATGCATTGTCTAATGAAGAGAGGGCGAATCATGATTTATTGAAAGAGGGTTAACCCTTGATATCACTCGGGTACCCTAGATGATATATATATGTTTATTGACGATCACGAGGTTTTGGAATTGCTTTGCCCAACCTCGAAGAATATTAAAGCTTTTGAATTATCTATTCTTCTTGCTTATGAATATATACTTGTTGAGCGTAAACACTCATGTGGAATGTTATGAAATGTGTTTTAGGTTATGTCTTGAAGGCTAAGTCACCTAATAAAGGGAAAGAGAGAATGACATAGGAATGTTTAAGCTATAAGGCCATATGAGCCATCTAAAGTTTTTGTTTCCGCTGCAGCTTGTTTATTTTCAAGCTTTAAGATTTTGTAAACTGATATGGACCTTAAGATTTTGTAAGATTGTATTTGAGAATATATTTCTCGCATGAGTGTTGTTAATGCTTGGCTGTGTTGATATCTTTGTTGTTGTAATGTTGTTGTGTGATAGTTTTCTGGTGCAGCCCAGGCTTCCAGCCTGGGGATCTTGGGGACTATCGCCCAATTTGCTGACAGTGCCCAAGGCCCGGCTCGGGGGATTTCCGGGGGCGCCACATATGAAACTTGAGAAATTCCTTAAATGGCTACAACGTATAGAGCGGGTGTTTGATTATAAAGACTATGATGATCATAAAAGATTCAAGGTAGTAGTCTTGAAACTCATGGGTTATGTCAACCTGTGGTATGAAAATTTGAGAACTAGAAGGAGAAAATAGGGTAATCCTCAAGAAACTAAAGAAATTCAAAGGCAAATTGAGGAGCTGATGGAAAGGGGCTACGTAAGAGAAATTATGAGTCCTTGTGTAGTACCAACCTTAGTGGTGCCAAAGAAGGATGGAAATTGGCGGATGTGCATAGATAGTAGAGCGGTAAATAGTATCACCATCAAGTATAGGTTTCCAATTCCAAGATTGGATGACTTACTAGATGAATAACATGGCTCTATAGTGTTTTCCAAGATTGATCTTCACAGCAGGCATCATCAAATCAGAGTGAGGGAAGGTGATGAGTGGAAAACAACATTTAAGATGAAGGTGGGTTTGTATAAATGGCTGGTCATGCCTTTTGGCCTCAGCAATGCACCAAGTACATTCATGAGGCTTATGAATGAGGTACTAAAGCCTTTTCTTGGTAAATTTGTAGTGGTCTATTTGGATTATATACTTGTCTACAGCAAGAATGTTGAAGATCATCTTAAGCACTTAAGATTAGTTTTTGAAGCATTGAGGAAACAAAAGTTGTATGCTAAGTTGGAAAAGTGTTAGTTCCTCGTGCCAAGTGTGACTTTTCTGGGATATATAGTATTAGGTGATGGTGTATCAGTGGATCCCTCAAAAGTGGAGGCTATAAATTCTTGGCCAGTCTCTACCACGGTGACAGAGGTAAGATCTTTCCATGGCCTTGCTTCATTTTATATAAGATTTGTCAGAAACTTCAGCAGTGTTGTGGCCCCTATGACGGAATGTAGCAAAAAGGGAAAGTTTGAATGGACTGAAGCTACTCAATGAGCTTTTGAAGAGGTGAAGAGACTATTGTGTGACACCCCTATCCTAGGCCTTCTAGATTTCTCAAGTTTTTTTGATGTGGAATGTGATGCTAGTGAGGTTGGTATAGGCATTGTTCTTTGAAATTTATGAGCTATTTTTGGAAAACTTTGTGGAAATTACTGGGGACAAAGTTGTGTTTTAGCACTTCACATCATTCACAACCTGATGGGCAAACTGAAGTGACAAACAGGACATTGGGAGTTTTGTTGTGGGGTCTAGTGAGTAAAACAAAAAAGGATTGGGATGTTAAACTCTCACATGCCGAGTTTGCATATAATCGATCTCCTACCTATGCCACGAAGCACTCTCCTTTTGAGGTAGTATATGGTCAAAATCCAAGGATACCTGTGGATTTAATTCCTTTGCCAAATAATGAGTATGTTCATGTGGATGCTAAATCAAAAGCCCAAGCTATGTTGAAGTTGTATGCACAAGTACAGGCCAGGATTGAGAAAGTTAATGCACGGTACAAGGTCCTAGCCAATAAACATCGCAAGCAACATGATTTCCAAGTGGGTGATCTTGTTTGGTTGCATTTGCGAAAAGAAAGGTTTCCTAATCTGCGTAAACATAAGCTCATGCCTAGATTGGAGGGTCCTTTCAAGATTGTTGAAAAGATCAACAACAATGCCTTCAAGTTCAAGTTGCCAGGAATTTTCGGAGTAAGTATGACATTCATCATTAGTGATTTGACTCCTAATATACATGACGACGATGTGGTTTAATTGAGGACAATTGTTTCTGAAGAAGAGGAAGATGATCCGATGGAATCATTGGATGTTGGTCATGTTGATGCAGTTTTCGACAATGTGATTAATCTCGCATTGAAGGATACAACTCTAGATTTATTTTCCATTGATGTGTACATTGGGCATTAGTTGGGAAGGACTTGTAAAACAGTTGTAATTTTCTTACAAATGACGAGTTTGGAAGTAAGTTATCGTAGTCCAAGATTTGAATCAGGGTGGCAAGGTTAGCATCAGGGGGTGCCGAGAACTAGCGTTAGGGGATGTTGAGGTTGGCATCACGGGGTGCCAAAAACTGGCATCAGGGGATGCCGCACCTGGCATCAGGGAATGTTTATACGTGCATCAGGGAATGACGTCATCAATGGATAATTAGGGGATAATATGACATCATCATCAGGGGATCGAGTAACCCATCGGTGGATAATTATCCACTAATGATTGTGTTGACCATCAGGGGATAATTAGCCACTGACAACTAGTTTGTCCCATCAGGGGATATTTTATCCACTGACGGCCACATTTATTTTTTATTATTTGTTTTTCCCATCAGGGGATAATTAGCCACTAACAACCAGTTTGTCCCATCAGGGGATATTTTATCCAGTGACGGCCACATTTATTTTTTATTATTTGTTTTTCTTATTTTTCCCGTATTTGTTTCCTATTCATAAAAGGTTTGTTTTCTTTCTTTGTTGGACTAGATTTCTTTTCAATGTAATATTCTTTCCAAAGTAGGATTAGGATTTATTTCAGCTTATAAATAGTTGTTTATTGGACGATGTAATTCAAACTTCGATTAATACAATTGTGTGAGTTTTCACTTACAACTATCTTGAGAGTTGGTGGTTGATTCCTTTAAACTTTCACAACCTGATTTGTTTTAGCTTGCGGGTGATTAATTTCTTTAAGGAAACTAAACTCTAGATTTATTTTCCATTGATGCATACGTTGGGCATTGGTTGGGAAGGACTTGTAAAACAGATGTAACTTTGCTTACAAATGACGAGTTTGGAAGCAAGTCGTCGTGGCCGAAGACTGACATCAATGGATGCCAAGGTTGGCATTAGGGGGTGCCGAGAACTAGCATCAGGGGATATCGAGTCTGGCATCAAGGGATGTTCATGCACGCAGGTTAATGCTAGTGAACTCTCAGATGCATGGCCCACGGGCAGCAAGCTTTGGTGGTTGAGGTGGTGGTGGGGCTGGTTGGTTTGTGGCCACCGCATCTCAAATAATCTGCATAAATTGAGCTAGCGGGTTGTCGACTGCATTCCCAGTAGCATTGTTATTGGCAGAGTTATCGTCATTGACTGGGGGTGGTGGTGGAACATGTGGGGAATTGCGATTTATTCCTTCCACCTCTTCCAAACTGTCGTCCCCTACGACTACTTTGTCAGTATTATCAGCTTGATTTTCTCCCTCCAAACGTGCCAAATTTTCAAGCCTTAACATGTTGTCAGGGAGGTTCCTCCTCCTAGGCCTTCTTGGTCTCCTGCCTCTGGCCATCTTCATAAAACATTCTAAGTCAGTAAATCTGAACTTCTCAATAAACAATGCATGCAGTGATGCGTCTATGAGGTGGTGCCTTCGTTCAGTCTTATCTTCCCTTAGTAGTTTCTAACCTTAAGGTTTTCAATAACCTTTGTTTTTAACATAAGCCTTAATCCTTAGCCCACTAACCTATCCTAGTACCTCAATTCTAGCGTCAAATCCTTAAATTCCTCTACTGGAGTAATCCTGGGACATACCACAGTATTCCCTACTCCTGGATGCAGTTTACGGGCGGTGTTTTCTTTCAAATCACCTCCAGCCATAACTGGGCTCTAATACCAACTGTGACGACCCCAAAAAAATTCCATACTGGACCAGAGCTTCGTCAAAAGAAGGAAAAGATAACAACACATCCATTCATAGTATAAATACTGATACAAGGAAATAGTGAAGAGTTATTACAACCCAAAATATTACATTCTCAGCGGAAGCTATTCTATTTCTATATTTTAGTACATAACATCATAACTTTAAAATATCCTCCTTCCTTCCTCAGCGGCTTACTCAGTAGCCAAACATCTTTGTTTTCCCCCTTGTCAGAGGGTTCAGCCTTTGGACCATGCCCTGCAAGGCATTAAGTTCAACAAGAATGAGCGATTTATGCCCAGCAAGTATATAAACAAATCAGAGAAACAAATCTAGAAATGTTGATGGAAGTTCAATTCTGTTTATGAGGCTCAGTAAAACAATATTAATGCCTCGGAAATCTTTGAAGAGTCTTTAGGATTACTAATGATAAACAACGTGTAATCCTCCTTGAAGAAAGACAGGTATTCACATGTGTACAAATTCCTCAAAATATCCATCAGGGGCTAAACCCGTTGGATCTGCAATCATACGGTATATAGCTGGCCTAACTGTGACCGCATGACCCCTCCTTGTGTGAACATACGTAGTCACTTATAATTCCTCTAGGTCAGGTGAAGAACAAATCAGCACCTTTCCTTTCCTCTAGCCAACCATGTGGCATAACCCATTTAAGGGACATATCATTCTCATTTAATAGCACGGATGTAAAATTGAAAATAACTGATAAATCAAAGCTCAGTTATATCCATGCACTATCATTCATATCATGCTAGCAAAATTTAAAGCATAGCATTCTCATTTACAAGAGCATTTGAAACATATAAACAAAGCCTTGCACGCATATCGAAACAAATGATACTGTGTTTAATCAAAATAAGCATCAAATTAAATGTATATACTTGCCTCAGTCCTTTGCATAAAATCAAATTCAATTTACTCGTGAGTGAAAAATTCTGTAAAACATACATATCACATGATAAATTTAATTACTTAATAAGAATGAAAGAAAATGCATATGTGATGTCCTTAAACTTTTAATGTTTCAAATCTGACAAAAGAACCGTTGAAGTTAAAGGAATAACATCATAAAATAATTTTAAGAAAATAATGTTTCATAGTCTTGAGGACAGACTGTTCATCAGGAGATGATCTGCTACGTCAGGGAATAATCATTCATCAGGGGTTAATTACCCGTCAGGGAATGACTGGTCATCAATGGATAACTAGTCGTCAGGGATGTCTCTTGACCATCAAGGTATCATTCACTCATCAGGGGATAATTTGCTCACCGCCAAACTCATCGGGTGATAACTTTGACTATCGCCGAATTCTCTTAGCTGTCAGGGGATGATTTGCTCATCGCCAAACTTAGTAAGTCATCACTTAACTTCATCAGTGGATCATCTGTTCAGCGCCAAACTCCTCGAAGAAAAGTAGTTCAGCGCCAAACTTAGTTGGCTATCGCCAAACTCCTCGGGGACTAATATCTTTAGCCATCAGAGACTAACATATTTTGCCTATCAGAGACTATGGATGACGTCATCAGGGACTAAACTTAGCCTGTCGGAGACTAAGGATGACATCATCAGGGACTAATTAAAACTTTCTTCATCAGAGACTAACAACATTTTTTTCATCGGAGACTAAGAAAATCCTTCGTCAGAGAGTAACATCTATCTCATCAGAGACTAAAGTATTTCATCAGAGTCTGACAAATATCTCATCAGAGATTGATGACGCCATCTCAATCCATCGGGGACTAAGGTTGACGTCATCAGAGACTAATATTATCTCATCAGAGATTAACTTTAACTCATCAGAGACTAAAGTATTTCATCAGAGACTGACAAATATCTCATCAGAGATTGATGACGCCATCTCAATCCATCGGGGACTAAGGTTGGCGTCATCAGAGTCTAATATTATCTCGTCAGAGATTAACTTTAACTTATCAGAGACTAATATTAGAGCTTGTCTTCGTTTCGATGGAAGACCTAACATGAACAAACTCAACCTAGGATGCCTCATAAACATGTAAATGCAAAGGAATATAATCCTTTAAAGTTTTATTCCTTCTTGAAAACTTAGCATACAAGGTTAATAAATCTTTGATGCTATGCATGAAAGAAACTGAGTAGAGTAGCAGGTTCTTACCTCTTCGTCTTTAAGAGAGAAATTAAAGTTTGTCTGAGAATAATTTCCCGAAAGAAGAACTTGGAAATTTATGAAGATGGTAGGTTTAGAGAAGAACTTTAGAAGAGAAATTTTTAGAAAGGAGATTAAAATTTTACCTCCGAATGACGTATTTATAGTAGGCTGAGATTAAGCCTTAAAATAAAATGATTGGTTAATCTGGACGGTAAAACGGTTGCTCATCATGATTCTTAACAGCTAATACATGTAACAAGCAGTTGTTGTCACACATGCAGCTTGTCTTTAATCAATTGTTGCCACCCAACCTGCCTACTAATCAAGTAACTTCACACGTTACTCCTTCCATCTTCGTTTAAGCTAAATTACTTAATCTCACACTCATATTCCATAACATCAATCTTTGTTCATGCTTGATTAAATTAATCTCATACAAGATTTTGAGATTAATGTACTTTATATCCCTTTGATGGTTTTTACAAAGGAACTGGAATCATTGAATTTTGGACATCAGATTGCCATTGCACTTTCATTATTCGTTCCAAATAAAAGAAATTGGACCTCCATGCATAAAATAAATTACAAAATGAATTATTTGTATAACAAAACTTATTTGAAATTTTAGGTTCTCACAGTCTAGACTCATCTTCTATGTTTGATATGTATATTAACTTAATGTATATATAGAAAAAATTATCACTTCATATATATTAACCAATAACTAATGTTATAAGGAGAGTTTAGAATTTTTAGAATGGTAAATAAGAATGTTAAATATATATGACTTACTAAGTCAATATATACTTAGTAAATATGATTCACAAATTTATATATACTAATCAATAACTAATTGATGATATTTAGTCTAATTCAAATTTATAATGTATACTTAATTAGTTAATTTAAAAGAAACAATAAAAATATAACTTGATTACTTTAATAAAATGTTTAAATATTCTTATTTTGATAATCAGGTTAAATGGGTCATAAATGGGTTTTGACGGGTTGACCCGTCAACCGGTTATTTTAGTCGTGTCTTAAACGGGTTGACCTGTTTATGACCCAAACCCATATAAGCAAACCCAAACCCTCCTAAGACGTGTCGTGTTTGTGTCGGTTATCGTGTCGTGTCAAAAATTGCTACCCCTAACTTGTATTATCACAATAAATGGGTATTTTCGATAAGGACATACCATAGTCTAGGAGTTGATTTTTGATCCACAGGATTTGAGCACAGCAACTCCCAGCTGCAATGTATTCAACTTCAGCAATTGAGGTTGAAACTGAATTTTGTTTCCTGTTAAACCAAGAAACAAGTCTCCCTCCAAGAAATTGGCAGCTTCCACTTGTGTTTTTTCTGTCAAGCTTACACCCTACATAGTCAACATCTGAATAGCTAATTAGTTTAAAATCAGATTCTTTAGGATACCATAGTCCAAGGTTTGGGGTACCCTTTAGATATCTAAGTATTCTTTTAACAACAATTAAATGTGACTCTTTAGGATCGACTTGAAATCTTGTACACAGGCATGTGACAAACATTATATCTGGTCTACTTGTAGTTAGATAGAAAAGTGAGCCTATCATGCCCCTATAGCTAGTTATATCAACTTTATTCCTTTAGTATCCTTATCTAGTTTAGTGGTTGTACCCATGGGTGTTTTGGCAGATACATAATCAACCAGAACATATTTTCTTAGTAAGTCCTTTATGTACTTAGACTGACTAATGAAGATTCCATCAGTTAATTGTTTTATCTGTAATCCTAAGAAAAATGTTAACTCACCCATCATACTTATTTCATATCTAGACTGCATTAATTTTGAAATTTTTTTTACATAGATTTTCATTTGTAGACCCAAATATAATATCATCCACATATATTTTCACAAGTATTAAGTCAGAACCTAATTTTCTATAAAAGAGAGTTTTATCTATGATACCTCTAACAAATTTATTTTCAACGAGAAACTTAGAGAGTGATACCATGCTATAGGTGCTTGTTTCAAGTCATAAAGTGCTTTATTTAACCTGTAGACATGATTTGGAAACTTGGGATCTACAAACCTAGTGGTTGTTCAACATAGACTTCTTCTTCCAACTTTCCATTCAAGTAAGCACTTTCGACATCCATCTGGTACACCTTGAAGTTTTTATAGGCTGCATATTCCAAGAAAATCCTTATTGCTTCAAGTCTTGCAGCTGGTGCAAAGGTTTCTTCATAATCAATTCCCTCTTCTTGAGATGTTTTCCCAGTGAGATGACCTGGAACTTGTAGAAGGGGGGGTTGAATACAAGTTCTTTGAATTCTTTTCGATTGACTGTTCTTTAAGAAATTAAACTTTTCTGCGGAATATAAAGAACACAATCAAAACTCTATAAACAATTGCCTTTATTTGATTTAACAATTGATTACAAGTTTTCTAACAATCAAGACAAGCTTTGATTGTCAGCTTCTATTCTGTATATTAAGAGAATACTACTCTTTCAATTCTATACAGCTTCCTATTGCTATTTTTTAATGTTTATAATTACAGCTTCTTAAAAACTAAGTTACCAAAAACCTAGCTTCCTAATTCAAATCAAATACAATCTTTCCAATTGAAAGATTTCTAACAAGTTTCCTTGTCAGCTACGTCTTCAATAAAGTCTACGTGTGCATGGAAGACTTTCCTTCTTTGATTTGAACTCTAACTCCATCAGTGATTAAGTCCTCGACTAGTCTCCGAAGGCTTCTTTAATTAGTCCCCGATCACTTCAAGTAATCTCCGATGCTTTGGCTTTAATCGCTGGTGACGTCAGCTTTTATTCTCCGAGGTATTGTGTTAGTCGCTGATGACGTCGGCATTAATCTCTGACTCTTTAGTTCCAATCCCTGATGACGTAAGCTTTAATCTCCGATGACCAATCCTTCAATCCCTGATGAACAAAACTTTAATCTCCGATGAAGGATTCTTCAATCTCCGATGAACAAAACTTTAATCTCCGATGGGCAAAGTCCAATCTCTGATGAACAAAAACTTAGTCTCTGGTGAACTTTTCCCTTAGTCTCCGACAAGCCAAATTCAATCTCCGAAGGACTAATAAATTTAAAACAACTTGTTGAACAAACTCAACAAGTATTCCAGCAGTACATACAAATGAAATGAATCTATCTCTTTATTATAATGACTAATTTACAAACAAGAGATACTACTGCTAGCTACAATACTAAAGTGTTACAAACCAACACTTTTCTGTACATTTGTATTCCTAAGTATTCTAAGAACAACCATCATCAAATGTTTATAAAACCTAACAATCTCCCCCTAATTATGAATATCAGAATGATAAGCATAATTCCAAGGTTGATGATGATGTCAAAACTAATCTATTACAAATACTTAGTAAAAGAATAAAGAATGATAAAGATTACAAATGTACCTGAACTTTAGATCTTTGATCTATCATTCAGCTTCTCTTCCCCTGGATAATTTACCCAGCTTCTCCAAGGTTTAAACAAACCTTTGACTCAACAATCTTTCTTTTTCCTTCTATTTTCCTTTATCCGTCCTAGCCTTTCCATCAGTAGCTTTTTGAGAACAACTTCAGTTGGTTCTTCTGCATTTCTAAGAAGTTTGATAAATCCTTCAATATGATTTTCACTCACTTTATTGATATCTCTGTTGTAGTTGAAGAATACTTTATCACCATGGAAAGTCTCATACCGCAATCCAAGAGGTGCAGTTTCAGAAGGATCGGATGGCACTTTGTTCACACTTTTTACCTCCTTTATTGCCTTCTTGATCTGGTTTCGAAATTCCATGTTGAGCTTTGTAGTTACAAGTATTGTAGACAATAGCCATTCCAAATCTTCTTTTGATTGCCCCTCCAAGTCTGGCTTAGTATACTTCACAGAATCTCCATCTTTAAAAAAAATATGAAGTAAATCCTTGTCGTTTGCACCCTTGATCAGATTAATATTCCTTGTATTCTTTTTCAGGGCTTTGATCATCTCACTTGTACTAGCCATATCAACTTTGTAAGGCTTCCTTGATGGTGCTGTTTGTGACTGTGTTGGTCCACTTACAGTCACCAAGGCAGTCTCAATTGACCTTGGAGGTTCTTCATTTGTAGGTTTTTTCTTTGAAGATTTTCTCTTGGCTACTACTACTTTCCTTGCACTTGTCTTCCTTGTTGAGTGTTTCTTCTTTTTAATCTCCTCCTCCTCCTTTTCTTGTTCTGCAGCCATATCCTCCTCTTGTTGAAGTTTCTGAGCAAGCATTGCATCAGCATATATTAACCTTTGATCTCGAGGATTAACTAACTCTACTTTCCCTCCTAGATCAATTTCAATAGGGGTGGGAAAGTAAGCAGTCTTCATAGCATCCCCCAATAGCTTAGGTTGTCCTGGTTGAGTAAGAGTTTGTTTCTTTGGATCTTCAATCATGACACCTTTGCCTTTATCTCTTGAAGGAGTTGGGGCTGCTGCAGTTGGTTTGGAAGGAGGAATTGTTGCTACTGATGGTATTGTTGTTGTTGTTGCTGTTGTTGTTTCAAGATCAGCATGCTTCTTTAGAATTTGTTCTTTGTAAGCTTGTAGTGCAGCATTTTTTTTCATTGTCTTTTCTTTCAATGCCTGCAACTCCATCTGCAAGGAAGCACTTGAATCTGGAACAGTGTCTGTTGTGGATGTGGATTTTACAGGATGTTTGAAGTGACCACTCTCCCCCTTTTTGACATCAGCATCTTTGGGGAGGGAGGAGGTGGCCAAAACTGGTAGTGCCTGCAGCATGAGCTGTTCCATTTGATCTTGTTTTTGGAGAAGGAGATTGATTTTTTCTTCAAAGGCTTGAATCTTACTGTCAGTTTTAGACTTGTTACTAATGAGAAAATCAAGGGCAGTGACAGTTCTCCTTGGCAAGTGGCCTTTATAGCTCCTTCGAATTTTATCAGTCTCAATCTCCATCTGTTGTTTCATCTCCTTGACTTCAGAATTTAAGCCAGTAACCAAAAAGTGGTGAAACTTGGTATGTTTCTTGTCCACTTTGGTTATTTCTTCAAGCAAGTCCTTGGTAGATAGTGCAGCTGCAGTAGACCCTATATTGGTCACATAATCCTTCCTGAGTTGAGCAGCTGCATCCTCCAGAGTGTTGGAATATGTGGCATCAAGCCATGCATCAACATTTTCCTCTGGAGCTTCTTCATGCACAGGTTCATCTGCAAGCCTTGTCTTTATTGCGGAAATATGATCTTGTCTTTGTTGTAGACCATATAACTCTTCAAAATCAGCATTTGTCATTTCAGCTATGACATGTAAGGCTGCATCCCCTGTGCTTGGACTGTTCTCTGGTACTGCTGTTTGGATATTAGTGGAGGGAGTAGCATAGAACAGAGCTTCTTGTGAGCTGGTTTCAACAGGTTGTAAAAAGATACCTGCTGAAAATTTCTCTCATTTATTTTGTTCAAGGATCTCATCCTTGCTCACACCCTCTCCTTTTGCCTGGGGTTGGGCACCCAGCTTCTCAATCTTTCCTTTTTCCAAGCTTTCTAAAGCTTGACTCTCTTGTATATTAATATTCTCTCCTTTTTCCAGATCAGGAGCCTGACTCTCACTAATTATTCTCTCATCCTCACTCTTTTGGGAAGGTGCACTCATTCCTACAGAAATGGGGGGTTGAGAAGTACTTGTGACAGCATGGATAGGGGGTTCCCTTTGTTTATCTTGGTCTAGGGATCTATCCATGGAAGATGTGAGAGAGCTTGTCTCGATTATTGGCTCCTCTTGGGAAAAATCAAGAGAATCAATTATTTGTGTATCAAAAGAATCAAGAATGGGAGAAAAAGGAGAAGAATGTACAATGGGGAGTGTTGGCTGTTCCTCAGATGACAAAAATTGAGGAACATCAAAAGATAACTCTGTGTGTGCACTCTTTGTGTCACTCTTTTCTTTTATATTTTCACTATTTGGTTCCTCTTAGCTGTGACCAAGAGTTTGTGCAGACTCTGTACAGTGTGTTCCTGGTTAGGAACTGTCTTCAATGTCAGCATCCTTTTGGGAGGATGATGACAGTTCACTGTTTTTCCTTTTAACCTCCATTGCCTTTTGGGAAGCAATGGATTGCTTTTGGCTAATGGTAATTATTCTCTTCTTTCTCTGAAGTGGAACTTCAGCTTCTGGTTCTCCCTCATCCTCACTTACTCCCTCAATTGTTTTTCTTTTTATTTGGAGCTTTTTGGCTGTTCTGGTATATGCAACCACAGTCTTTTGGGAGACTGTGGATGGGGCTTTGGATTGTGATTGAGAAGTTGTTGGGGGATGAGTTGGTGTTTGTGTGGTATCCCCAAAGAATTGCAAAGAATATGTGGTTGGAAGAGTGTCACTGAGAAAGTTTCTCATGCCAGTAGGATAGAATAGAGGTACGTTTACCTTTGCCTCATACTTCTTCAAATCACTAACTACTCTTTTAGTCTGCAAAACTGTAGGCACAACTTGCATACTAGCAATATTAAGATTAGGTATTAAGTGATTTGCAATCATCATTAAAAACCTAGCATAATAAATTTTAGTTTTGTTGCCAGTTTTAAGTTTTTCAATCAAATTGTGCAAAATCAAAAGCCCTAAATTAATATGCCTATCATACAACACACTATATGCAATTTGTTGTGAAATAGTGGTGATGGCATCATATCCACTGCATTTTGAAGTAAAGGATTTGGTTATAATGTCAAAGAACAATGACCACTCTGGCCTAAGATGGGGACGTGTGATGGTCCCAACAAAACTTATATCAGTATTGTAGTTTAAGTCTTTAAACATACCTATAAGTTCTTCATCAGAGGCAAGGGGGTCATAGTTTTCCCTTATGGGTAAGTGAAGTGCATTATTAACCGTGGTATGAGTAATAGTATAGTCTATGTTTTCATACCTGAAACTTACCTGTGGAGAGTCATCACTTTCATCAATGATTGTTACAGTGCTCCACATGGTTGATATTACTTCTGCAGCTTGGATGGGAGCTTCATAAATGGCATATTGTAGTGGAGAGTTCTTTAGGAAATCCACAAAGGGGTAGTATTTTGCTTCAAAATCATATTTATCAGCCACCCCTGCATGGTTAGTCTTGATAAAATCGAACTCACCAAACTTGAAGAACACTGTTTTTGCCGCCATTGAAAAGATCTGTAAACTTGTGAAGAAAGCTCAAAGCGAGGTTAAATTGCAGAGTATTTGAGAGAGAAATCAAATTGCAGAGTTTGATACTTGTGATTACAAACGTGTTTGAAATTACTTTTATTAAAGTATGAGAGACGTTTGCTATTCAAAGATCATGAGTAACTACTAATTTACCCTTTTTCAGAGATTGCCCTAATCTCTGATTGACTCATGTGATAAGAGATTGACTCGATTAGTCTCCGATGAAGTAATTACTCATCGGGGACTAATGTAATCTCCGATGAAGTAATTCATCGGGGACTAATGTAATCTCCGATGATGTAAATGTACTCATCGGGGATTAATGTAATCTCTGATGATGTAAAAGTACTCATCAGGGATTAATGTAATCTCCGATGATGTAAAAGTACTCATCAGGGATTAATGTAATCTCTGATGAAATAACTCATCGGGGACTAATGTAATCTCCGATGATGTAATTTTGATTAGTCAGAGACTAACCATTTTACTCATCAGAGATCAAATAACCATTTTCCAACAACCATATTGATGATTATTAGCTACATTTTTCTGTTTTATCAAATTTAAAACAGCTTCTTTTTCCAGAATTAATTTTCCTAGCTTCATGCAACTGTTAAACAACTTGAAAGTTTAAAACTTAATTTTTAGAACCATAATTCAACATTCCTAGTTCAGAAACTAGTCTGTTGAGTGTAGATTCATCCAAAGGTTTTGTAAAAATATCTGCAAGTTGTTTATCAGTTGCAACCTAGTGCAATTCATTATTACCTTCACTAACATGTTCTCTAATGAAGTGATATCTTATATCTATATGTTTAGTTCTTGAATGTTGCACTGGATTTCCAGTTATGGCTATGGCACTAGTGTTGTCACAATAAATTGGGATTTTGGATAGTGTCATACCATAGTCTAGGAGTTGATTTTTGATCCACAAGATCTGTGCACAGCAACTCCCAGCTGCAATGTATTCAGCTTCTGCTGTTGAAGTAGAAACTGAATTTTGTTTCTTGCTAAACCAAGAAACAAGTCTGCCTCCAAGAAGTTGGCAGCTTCCACTTGTGCTTTTCCTGTCAAGCTTACACCCTGCATAATCAGCATCTGAATAACCAATTAGTTTAAAATCAGATTCTTTGGGATACCATAATCCAAGATTTGGGGTACCCTTTAGATATCTGAGTATTCTTTTTACAGCAGTCAAATGTGACTCTCTAGGGTCAGCTTGAAATCTAGCACATAGACATGTAGAAAACATTATATCACGTCTACTTGCAGTTAGATACAAAAGTAAGCCTATCATACCTCTATAGCTAGTAATGTCTACTTTCTTTCCTTTTAAATCCTTATCTAGCTTAGTGGCTGTGGGCATAGGTGTTTTTGCAGAGGTACAATTAACCAAATCATATTTTCTCAATAAGTCCTTAATGTACTTAGACTGACTGATGAAAATTCCCTCAGTTGACTGTTTAATTTGCAATCCTAAGAAAAATGTTAATTCACCCATCATGCTCATTTCTTATCTAGACTGCATAAGTTTTGAAAATTTTGCACACAGTTTTTCATTAGTAGACCCAAAAATAATATCATCAACATATATTTGCACAAGTATAACATCAGAGCCTTGAATTCTATAAAACAATGTTTTATCTATGATACCTCTTACAAATTTATTTTCAATTAAAAACTGAGAAAGAGTATCATACCAGGCTCTTGGTGCTTGTTTCAAGCCATAGAGTACTTTGTCTAATCTGTAAACATGATTAGGGAATTAGGAGTCTACAAAACCTGGGGGTTGTTGAACATAGACTTCTTCTTCCAATTTTCCATTAAGGAAAGCACTCTTGACATCCATCTGGTACACTTTGAAGTTCTTGTAGGCTGCAAAAGCAAGAAAAATTCTGATAGCTTCAAGTCTAGACATTGGTGCAAAGGTCTCATCATAGTCAATTCCTTCCTCTTGAGAGTATCCCTTTGCAACCAGTCTTGCCTTATTCCTTGTAATTGTACCAGTTTCATCCAATTTGTTTCTAAATACCCACTTGGCACCTATTATAGATATGTTCCTTGGTTTAGGTACCAGTCTCCAGACTTTGTTTCTAACAAATTGGTTTAATTCTTCTTGCATGGCAATAATCCAATCAGGATCTTGAAGTGCTTCCTCAATTTTCTTTGGTTCAATCTTTGATAGAAAACTGAGGTACAAACACTCATTTTGTGTTGCACTTCTAGTCCTAACTCCATCCTCAATATTTCCAATGATCAAATCTGTTGTGTGGTCTCTCAACCATGGTCTAGCTTTTGGCAGATTTGATCTTGAACTAGAGGCTTCATTTTTTAGATTGATAAAATTCAATCCAGCTTCATGAGCAGAGTTTGCTCCCCCTAAACTATTGATCTCTTCTTCATTAACTCCCCCTGAGTTAGATATCTCAATAGTCTCTGTGTGTGCATCAGGGATATTAGTCTCTGATGTATCATTAGTCTCCGATGGAGAATTAATGTCATCAGTGACTTGTGTTCCATTTTGTTCCAGTACACTAGTCTCTGATAATACATCAGTCCTTGGTACTTCATGCACAACAGTCAACTCCCCCTCAATTAAAGAGGAATCATTGTTATTTTGGGGATTTTCAGCATTCTCTGTTGGATATTCCCATGCATCCAATTCATTCTCAAAACTGAGAGGTTCATGCAATCCTTGACCAAGCATTCCTGGAATCTTTCTATCATCAAATGCAACTTGAATGGATTCCACAATGACCTTGGTTCTTAAGTTATAAACTCTGTATGCTTTGCTTGACAGAGAATAACCTAAGAAGATTGCTTCATCAGACTTATTGTCAAATTTTCCTCTTGTCTCTGATGAATCTCTCAGTACAAAGCACTTACAACCAAACACATGTAAAAACTTGAGAGTTGGTTTTCTCCCAGTCATTAATTCATAAGGTGTTTTGTTGTATGCTTTGTTTATCAAGGACCTGTTTTGTGTAAAACATGCAGTGCTTATAGCTTCCTCCCAAAAGTAGGTGGGAAGTTTAGCCTCTTGCAACATGGTCCTTGCTGCTTCAATGAGGGTTCTATTTTTCCTCTCAACAACTCCATTTTGTTGAGGAGTTCTAGGTGCAGAGAATTGATGAGTAATTCCTTTCTCAATGCAGAATTCAATTACTTGGGAATTTTTGAATTCTGTTCCTCTGTTACTTCTTATTACCCTCACTGTTTTACCTGACTCAGTTTCTATTTTCTTGACATGATTAATAATTAACTGAGCAGCTTCATTCTTTGCAAAGAGGTATTTTACCCAAGTATACCTTGTGTGATCATCAACAATTACCAGTGCATATCTATTCCTTAAGATAGACATCACATTCACTTGACCAAACAAATCCATATGGAGAAGTTGTAAAGGGTCAGTGATTGATGTTGCTGGCTTGTTTTTGAATGATACACTTCTTTGCTTTCCTTTCTGGCATGCATCATACTGTTTTAGCAGGGACTTATCTCCAGTCATGTGCCTTGAACAACCACTGTCCAAGTACCATGATTTCTTCTTTTTGCCCTGCACAATATAGAGAACTAGTTTGAGATTTTTGGGACCCAAATCTTCTTGAGTCCTTTCTCACTAGCTGCAGATTCAAGACTTGACTCAGAATAAGTCGATTGCCTCTTTCCATGTTTGATTTTAATTGGTCAATTTACAGTCTTGCTTCCATTGTTTGTGAGACTACTTGACTTTGATTTATTATTTTCAATGCAAAGACTACTTGACCTTTTTACAGGTGATTTATCTTTTGTTGTCTTTGAGTTACTAGTCTCAAGCATAGGAATTTTATTTCTGCTCCTACAGTTCATAGCTATGTGGTTTAGATTACCACATACATGGCATGTTTTTCTAGGAGCATCAGGCATTGAAACATAGTTAGTGTATTTGTTAATGCCTAACTTGCCATTCCTATTTTTCTTGCTTCTGTTTGATTCCACAACTTTTTCAGCCTTTTGTATTGGAACAGTTTCCAATTTCTTTATTAACTGTTTCTTTGTCATAAACCCAATGTTTAAATGTTTGTTTTCATTCTTCTCAACAATACTCACTGTCTTTTGATTGAAACTTGTTTTTTCAGTGTTTTGTTAATCTTGAATGTTAATAAATTTGGGTTCATGAATAGGAGATACAAAGTTAATTTTTCTAGCAGCTTTTGGCTTTTCAGTTGTGGACTCAACAGCTTCAATTAGGTCATCTAATTCTGAATTTTTATTTATCCATGCATCATAGCCTAATCCAGATTGGTGACCCATTGTTTGACTATCTACCAAGTCTTTTAGCTTTTTAGAGTAAGTATTCCACAGTTTGATCTTAGCTTGAGCAATTTCAAGTTGCTCTACTAAGTAATATTCCCTCTTTTTCAAAGCATCAATCATATGATGTGCTTTGTTTAAACCAGACTTGATAGTATCAAACTGTGTCAATCTCTCTTCAAGAAAATTGTTTCTTTTTAAGAGATTGTCACGTGATTCTTTTACATTGGTATGCTCTATAGTTAAAGACCTAAAACTGACATGCAAATCAGATATGTCTTTTTGCATGCTTTCAATGCTAGATGTATCAAGTAAATTAAGCACGTTAAAATTCTGATTTGCATCACATACCTTTGTAGAATCACTTGACTCGTCACTACGAGCCATTAGGGCAAAGTTGACAACTTCTTCATCAGAGTCGCTGTCAATCCAATCTTTTCCCTCAGTAATCAAGGCTTTGCTTTTTGATTTGGCTTTCTTGTCAGCAAAGTCCTTCCTTGATTTTTCATCCTTAGATCTATCATTAGATCTAGGCTTCTTGCACTCATTGGCAAAGTGCCCTAACCTATCACAATTGTAGCATCTTATTTTCTTTAAGTCAAAGGTGACTTTTTGACCTTCTCGTTTAGGGTTAGGTTTTCTCGATGATTTTCTTCCTTTTCTGCTAGCCCTAAATTTCTTAAACTGTTTGACCATGAATACCATGAATTCCTCCATGTCATCATCAGTATCCAGTTCATCTTCATTATCAGTTGAGCTAGCGTCAGAAAATTCCTCATCAAGCTTCTCTTGAGACTTACTTGTCTCAACCATCAACGCAGCTCCTCTATCCTTTCCATGCATGCGTTGTCGTTGCTCTACTTCAAGTTCATAGGTCTTTAAATTTCCGTAGAGCCTATCCAGTGTGAGAAGATCCAAGTCATGAGCCTCTCTTATTGCTGTTGTCTTTGGATCCCAACTTGGTGGGAGAGATCTCATGAACTTGGTGTTTATATCCTCATTATCATAAGACTTCCCAAGTATTTTCAAGTCATTGAGCAAAGTGGTGAACCTATCATATACTGATGTTATAGGTTCACCAGGCTTTGCTTGAAAGAACTCATATTGTTGTGTCAACAATGATCTCTTGTTCTTTTGGACTTGGTCAGTCCCCTCACACAGGACTTTGATGGTGTCCCAGATTTGTTTAGATGTAGTGCAGTTTATGATGCTTGTGAACATATTTTTATCAATCCCATTATAAAGTATGTTCATCACTTTAGCATCCTTTAACACTTGTAACTTGTCTTCGTTTGTGTAATCACTTTATGGAGCAAGTACAAAGTGTTCTGCAACAATAGATCCTTCAACAGTTTTTGCAGGAATAAATTTCCTGGGTAGATAAGGACCCTTCTCAATCCTATCTATGTAATCTGGATCTGTTGCTCTCAAGTGCATATACATCTTTTGTTTCCACATTGGATATTCTTCTCTTTTAAGTATTGGAATTCTAGTACCACCATCTCTACTTCCCGCATACGCCATGATGTTAGAGCTGCTTGCTTCGTTGTTGGCCATCTCTTGGAACGTTTTAATTGAATAAATTCAATTACAGTGGCTCTGATACCAATTGTTTTCCCAGTGAGATGACCTGGAACTTGTAGAAGGGGGGGTTGAATACAAGTTCTTTGAATTCTTTTCGATTGACTGTTCTTTAAGAAATTAAACTTTTCTGCGGAATATAAAGAACACAATCAAAACTCTATAAACAATTGCCTTTATTTGATTTAACAATTGATTACAAGTTTTCTAACAATCAAGACAAGCTTTGATCGTCAGCTTCTATTCTGCATATTAAGAGAATACTACTCTTTCAATTCTATACAGCTTCCTATTGCTATTTTTTAATGTTTATAATTACAGCTTCTTAAAAACTAAGTTACCAAAAACCTAGCTTCCTAATTCAAATCAAATACAATCTTTCCAATTGAAAGATTTCTAACAAGTTTCCTTGTCAGCTACGTCTTCAATAAAGTCTACGTGTGCATGGAAGACTTTCCTTCTTTGATTTGAACTCTAACTCCATCAGTGATTAAGTCCTCGACTAGTCTCCGATGGCTTCTTTAATTAGTCCCCGATCACTTCAAGTAATCACCGATGCTTTGGCTTTAATCGCTAGTGACGTCAGCTTTTAATCTCCGAGGTATTGTGTTAGTCGCTGATGACGTTAGCATTAATCTCTGACTCTTTAGTTCCAATCCCTAATGACGTAAGCTTTAATCTCCGATGACCAATCCTTCAATCTCTGATGAACAAAACTTTAATCTCCGATGAAGGATTCTTCAATCTCCGATGAACAAAACTTTAATCTCCGATGGGCAAAGTCCAATCTCTAATGAACAAAAACTTAGTCTCTGGTGAACTTTTCCCTTAGTCTCCAACAAGCCAAATTCAATCTCCGAAGGACTAATAAATTTAAAACAACTTGTTGAACAAACTCAACAAGTATTCCAGCAGTACATACAAATGAAATGAATCTATCTCTTTATTATAATGACTAATTTACAAACAAGAGATACTACTGCTAGTTACAATACTAAAGTGTTACAAACCAACACTTTTCTGTACATTTGTATTCCTAAGTATTCTAAGAACAATCATCATCAAATGTTTATAAAACCTAACATGAGAATACTCCTTTGCTACCAGTCTTTCTTTATTCCTTGTGATTGTACCAACTTCATCTAATTTGTTTGTGAAGACCCACTTGGCACCAACTATTGATCTATTCCTTGGTTTGGGCACCTATCTCTAAACTTTATTCCTTGTGAATTGGTTTAATTCTTCTTGCATGGCTATTACCCTGTACCCTGTCAGGATCTTAAAGTGCTTCTTCAATTTTCTTTGGCTCAATTTTTGATAGAAAACTGAGATAAAGACACTTATTTTGTGTTGCACTCTTTGTCTTGACTTCTTCCTCTAAATCTCTAATAATTAAATCTGGTGTATGATCTTTCAACAAAGGTCTTGACTCCTTATAACTTTTACTGTTTTTCCTTATCCAGTTTCTACTTTCTTGATATGATCAATAATCAACTGAGTAGTTTCATCCTTTGAGTGAAGGTATTTTACCCAAGTATACCTTGTTTGATCATCCACTATAACCAAGGCATATTTGTTTCTTGATATTGACATCACATTCACTTGACCAAATAAGTCCATATGTAATAATTGTAAAGGGTCAGTGATTGATATTATTGGTTTGCTCTTGAATGACACACTTCTTTGTTTTCCTTTCTGGCATGAATCACATAAACTTCTTGTGTAAACTCCAATTGAGGAATACCAACTACCATGCATTTTCTCACCAAATTGTTGATGTTTTTGAAGTTTAAGTGGGAGAGCTTCTTATGTCAAAGCCAACTTTCATCAGCTGAGGCTTTGCTATAAAGGCAAGTGACTTGATCAGTGGAAAAGATTAGGTTTGCAGTGTACAAATTCCCTTTCCTTTTCCCTATCAATATCACATTTTCAGATTCCTTGTCACACACCTGGCACTGATCTTCTTTGAAGGTGACATAGAATCCTTTATCACATAGTTGACTCACACTTAACAGATTATGCATTAAACCATCAACTAGTGATACTTCAGTGAAGATGACATCTCCATGCTCAACATTGCCATATAGCTTCTTGAAGGAGAGAGACTGTCAAGTTTAGAATTTTCACAGTTGTTGCGAAGATGGTTAAACCTTTTTACAAATGATTTTTCTTTAATTATCTTTGTTGGTGCAGTCTCTACTATAGGAACTCTATTTTTTACTCTTACAATGTATAGCAATGTGGTTGGGATTACCACATATATGACATGTTTTTCTAGGAGCATTAGACATTCTAGCATAATTGTTATATTTTATTCATGCCTATTTTTTCATTCTTATTCATTGTTCCACTGTTAGACTCCACTGAATTTTCAACCTTTGACTTAGTAAGATTTTCCAATTTCTTGTTTAATTGTGTCTTGGGAATGAATCCTATATTCAGTCTTTTGCTTCCACTATTTTCAATAGTATTCACTGTTTTTTATCATTCTTTATCACTACAGTGACATGTTGACTTTGAGTGTTGATAAATTTAGGTTCATTGACTGGTGAGACAAAATTAATTCTTTTAATAGGAATTGACTTATGAGTCATGGAGTCAGCAGTTTCATTAATCTCCTCTATATCTGGTTTCTTTCCTAGGTACTCATCATAACCTAGACCAGATTTTTGACCTACCATATGACTTTCTACCAAGTCTAACAGCTTTTTAGAGGATTGGTTCCACTGTTTTATCTTAGCCTGTTCATGTTCAAGTTGTTCGACTAAGTAATATTCCCTCTTTTTCAAAGCATCAATCATGTGATAAGCTTTATCTAGCTCTAACTTGATAGTATCAAGTTGTATTTGTCTCTCTTCAAGAAATTTATTTCTGTTCAAGAGTTGGTTGTGTGATTCTTTAACTTTGGCATGTTCAATGGTCAATGATCTAAAACTAACATGCAAATCAAACATATCTTTTTGTATGTTTCTATACTAGATGTATCAATTACATTAAGCACATTAAAGTTCTGAGTTGCATCACATACCTTTGTAAAATCACTTGGCTCATCAGTTCGAGCCATCAAGGCAAAGTTAACAATTTCTTCCTCAGAATCATTGTCAATTCAATCTTTGTCTTCAGTAATCAAGGCCTTGCTCTTTGATTTGTACTTTTTATCAGCAAGATCATTCCCTGATTTCCTGTTCTTTTCATCCTTAGATGTGAGAACCCGAAAATTTTAAAATATATTTTATGTTAAATAATAATAATATTATTATTATTTTGTGCTATTATATTTTGCATGGAAGATTTCCTTTTTAAATATGAATGATAAATTCATATTTACAATGAAAATTTCTATGGTGATGTGATATCCATGATGATGAGGTTAAGTTTCTTGAAAGGTATTAAAAAGGGGATTAGCAATCCCATATAAGATTATATTGAATAGCATGGAGGAAGAGGAGAGGGTTACGTAGAATTTTTGATTACGTGTTTGATTAGAAATTTGTTTAGGTGGATAAGTTTTCTTGCATGTAGGACAGCAGCTGTTTGCTGTCAAGAAGTCATGATGAACAACCGTTTTACCGTCCAAATTAACCAATCATTTTATTCCAGTGCGTAATTTTGGTTTACTGTTCTTGAACTCTATAAATACCTCATTTGAGATGAAATTTTAACTCTTTCACCATTTCTCTTTTCAGAGTTTCGTTTAAACCTATTATCTCCATAAATTTCCAAGCTTTTCTCTCGAAAATTATTTTCAGAACAGCTTTGATTTCACCATTAAAAACAAGGAGGTAAGAATCTGGAACCCTACTCAGTTCTTTCGTGCATAGCATCAAAGATTTAAGTTCTTATTCTTTTGCATCTTCATAAGACATCATAAGCTGAGTTTGAGCATGATAGGTCTTCCATCATAGCAGAAACAAGCTCCAATGTCAATCTCTAAGGAGATTTGTTAATCTTTAATGAGATGCTGTTAATCTCTGGAGATATGGTTGATCTCTGATGAGATATTATTAATCTCTGACGAGATATTCGTAGTCTCTGATGAGATATTCTGTTAATCTCTGAGGATGACGTCAGCTTTAGTCTCCGATAGGCTAAAGTTTAGTCCTTGATGACGTCATCAGTCTCTGATGAGAAGTTAGTCTCCGATGACGTCACCCTTAATCTCCGATAGAATTAAGATGACGTCATCAGTCCCTGATGAGTTTTTAGTCCCCGATACGTGTTTTAGTCCCCGACGCAGAACTTTAGTCCCTGGCGCGTCCAATACACGTATTAGTCCCTGATACCTTTCCGTAGTCCCTGATGACTATAATTATTAGTCCCTGATACCTTTCCGTAGTCCCTGACGAGTTTGTTAATGAGAAAATTTATCTCCGATGCCTAGTCTGCTATCAAGACTATAAAGTATTATTTTCTTAAAAATTATTTTATTCTTTAAAACAATAAAGTCTAAGGGCATCACATACATATTTTCTTCCATAAATTGTTATTAAAGTATTAAAAATTACTTGCATGATTTACAGAATCTCTCTCTCACAAGTAAATTGATTTGAAACTTTGTTGCAAAGGACTGAGGCAAGTATATTTACACTCTTATATTTATTTCAAGTTGAAGTAAGTATATTTTCATTCTTATGCTTGATTCTTGTGATGCAAGTTTATTCACAATCTTATGTTTATTGCAAGTTGATGCAAGTATATTATCGCTCCTATGCTTTTTTTCAGTTAAGTGCATGATCAATTGATTCGACATGCACACAAAGTTATGTTATTTAATTTTCTTGTGAATCATAATGCTATGCTTTAATTTCTGCTAGCATGATATGAATAAAAGTGCATGGATATAAAGAAGCTTTGCTCTTTCAGCTATTTTTCCATGTTATATCTGTGCAATAAATGGAAATGCTATATTCCGTGAGTGATTATACCACATGTATGGCTAGAGGAAAGGAAAGGAGCTGATTTGTTCTTCACCTGACCTAGAGGAATTTTATGTGACTACGTACGTTCACACAAGGAGGGATCATACGGGCACAGTTAGGCCAGCTGTATATCGTATGGTTAGCAGATCCAGCGGTTTAAGCCCCCGATGGATATTTTTTTTACTTCAAGGAAGTTAAGCCTTGTTTTAAGAAGGATTACATAATTGTTTATCATCAGTAGTCCTAAAAATTTCTTAAAAATTCCTAAGGCAATAGTATTGGTTCACTACGCCTCTTAACAAAGACTGAATTCTTTGAAACATTCCAGATTTGTTTTCCCAAAATATTTATATACTTACTGGGCGTATATCGCTCATTCTTGTTGAATTTTAATGCTTTGCAAGACAGAATGTAAAGGTTGAGCCCTCAGACAAGGGAAAGGCAAAAATGATTGGTTACTGAAGTTGGCTAGCCTTGTAATGCCAATAAGGAGGGAGGAGAAGAGGATTTGGGAAATGATGTTTTGAATTATAGTACGAATAGAATAGCTTCCGCTGTAAATGTAATATTTTGGGTTGTAATAACTCTTTGTTTTCATTTCTTTCAATAATAGTTATAGGAATGGATGTGTGGTTATCTTTTCCTTCTTTTGACGAAGCCCTGATCCAGTGAGGGATTCTGGGGTCGTCACATTAGATCTCTCTGTAGATCTAGGCTTCTTGCACTCATTGGCAAAGTGCCCTAACCCATCACAGTTGTAATATCTTATTTTCTTTTTATCAAAGGTCACAGCTTGACTTTCTCGTTTTGGGTTAAGGTTTTCTTAATGATCTTCTCCCTTTTCTACTAGCTCTAAATTTCTTGAATTGCTTCACCATGAAGGCCATGAATTCTTCCATGTCATCATCAGTGTTGGATTCAGATTCTTCATTAGTCGAGCTTACAGTGTAGGTTTCATCATCAAGCTCCTCATGAGACATCTTTGTCTCAACCATTAATGCAGCTCCTTTGTCCTTGCCAAGCATCTTTTGTCTTTGCTCTACTTCAAGTTCATAAGTCTTTAGATTTCCATAAAGCCTGTCCAATGTGAGAATGTCCAAATCATGAGCTTCCCTTACTGCAGTTGTTTTTGGATCCTAGATTGGTGGGAGAGCCCTCATGAATTTGGTATTAACATCTTCATTATCATAGGACTTTCCAAGTATTTTCAGGTCATTGAGCAAAGCATTGAATCTATCATACACTGATGTTATTGATTCACCAGGCTTTGCTTGAAAGAATTCATATTTTTATGTTAACAATGACCTTTTATTCTTTCTTACTTGGTATGTCCCCTCACATAGGACTTTGATGGTGTCCTAGATTTGTTTTGATGTTGTGTAGTTGATGATGCTTGTGAACATATTCTTATCCAGTCCATTGTAGAGTATGTTCATCACTTTAGCATCTTTCAACACTTGTAACTTGTCTTCATTGATATAATCACTTTCTAGAGCAAGTTCAAAGTGTTCAGGAATTATCATTCATTCCACAATTTTTTAAGGAACAAATTTCCTTGGTTGATATGGACCCTTCTCAATCCTATCAATATATTCAGGATATGTTGCTCTTAAGTGTATATACATCTTTTATTTCCAAATAAGATATTCTTCCCTTTTTAAAACTAGAATTATGGTTCCACCATCACGACTTCCTACATATGTCATTATGCTAGAGTTGCTTCCTTCATCATTGGCCATCTCTGGATCTTGTTAATTGAAAGATATCAATCAATAAGCTCTGATACCAATTGTTATCCCAGTGAGATAGCCTAGAACTTGTAGATGGGGGGTTGAATACAAGTTCTTGAAACCTTTTCAAATTCTTGTTCTTCAAAGTATTAAAACTTGCGAAAAATAAAGAACAAAAACAAGAACGAATTTATAAACAATTGCTTTTATTGATTAACAATTGATTACAAATTCTAACAATCACAAATCGATTGTCAGCTTCAATTTCTGTACTGTATATATACAAATCTAGAAACACATACAACTTCTAATACAATTCTGTAAAATTAATTACAGGTCAAATTTGAATCGAAATTCAGCTTCTAATCTTATTCAATATATGTTTTCTGTGTACAAATGGAATAGGTTCATTCATCTCATTCTATGATAAAAAAATTATTTCTCTCTAGTTAGTTTCCTAACTAGCTTCGTGTTCAATATTTCTTCAATGTCCATATTGAAGTTAACTTCTAAACCAAATAAAACTCTATACTACATCAGAGAGTAATCTTCACTTTAGTCTCTGATTGCTTCAAATTTTTAGTCTCTGATGAACTATGTTTAGTCTCTGACAGCTTAAACTTAGTCTCTGATGACTTAAGCTTAGTCTCCGATGCTTTAATCGGTAGTCTCCGACAAGCTTTTGCCTTAGTCTCCGATAAGTCTAAACATAATCTCTGACTTGTTGAAATCTCTAATGCAGTTCTGGTAGTCTCTTATAATACAAATAAACTTACTCTCATATATAAAACAAAAATTAATTACATGAATGAGAGAATAAACTACCAGCTACAAAAATTCGAATGCTATAAACTAGCACTAACTATACATTTGTATATCTAAGTATTCTAAATACAATCATCACCAAATGTTATAAAATCTAACAGGATAATTATCCACCGACAACCAGTTTGACCCGTCAGGGGATATTTTATCCACTAACGGCCACAGTTATTTTTTATTATTTGTTTTTCTTATTTTCCTGTATTTGTTTCCTATTCATAATAGGTTTGTTTTCTTTCCTTGTTGGATTAGATTTCTTTCCAATGTAATATTCTTTCCAAAGTAGGATTAGGATTTATTTCAGCTTATAAATAGTTGTTTATTAGACGATGTAATTCAAACTTCGATTAATACAATTGTGTGAGTTTTCACTTACAATTATCTTGAGAGTTGGTGGTTAATTCCTATAAACTTTCACAACCTGATTTGTTTTAGCTTGCGGGTGATTAATTTCTTTAAGCAAACTAAACAAATTGATCATTTAGTTTTGATTCTCAATAATTAAATTCTTTACAGAATCATCCTAAAGTTATTTTTCGCAACCAGTGTTTGATCTTCCCTAGATCAAATACATCAAGCCTCCTTCGTGTCCTTGCTTTGCTACCCATTCAGTGGCACCTAGTGGGGTGTGTCCCAGCCAGGAGAACATTTTATCCATGGCAGAGTCTAGCCCCCCTCGCCATTTCAGCTACTCTGGTAGTCTCGGTTTCAGCCGCCTCGAGCTCTTCTTCTTCTGATTCTAAAGATGGGGAATTTGTTCCATCCTCTCTCTTTGAACACAATAGGGCTATCTTTTCAGCAGCTGCTCAACTAACCAACATTGACTATTCTGACGCTGTTCTTGTGAGGCAAAAGAATGTTAACTTAGTTTCTTTCATCCATTCTCTAGGATGGTCTCTAGAGGATGTTAATAACTTTTCTCAAGCAGGGGTGGTTCCTAAACCCTCTTCCTCCACATGTTCAGGGACTTTGGATCCTCTACCTTTAACCCCCCTAGGTCTCATTCCCCCTCCTGGAGCAATATTGTTTCAGAGGACCCCTTGTAGAAAACTCTTAAAGTAGATTTCTTTCCCACTGTGATCTCTAATGGGGTCCCCTCCATTCAACCTCCTCGGGAAATCTTACAGAAGGGGTTAAATCAATGGGCCAATTGTTTGGTTAGTTCCTTTTTGAATGCCAAGCTTCCTTTCAAGCTTGTTCAAGGTCGTGCTTCCAAGCTTTGGGGCAATCTTGGCTTGCTGGATGTCTTACCGCAGAAAGGGCACTACTTATTCAGATTTATCTCATCTACTGAAAGGGATTATGTTCTCTCGCATGGTCCATGACACATTTCCTCACACCTCATCATTCTTTAGCAGTGGAAGGGATGAATAAACTTTTCCAATTCAAGCTGTAACTTGTTGCCAATTTAGGTTAAGTTAACCAACATTCCTCTCAGTTACTGGACTTATGAGGGTTTAAGTTATATTGCCAGCAGCTTGGGTAAACCCCTCTTTGCTGATGAAGCCACCTCAAAGCTTGTTCCTATGCATTTTGCAACAATTTGTGTTGAAGTCAATGTTGACTCCCCTCTGCCTATTTCTCTCAATGTGGCTATCCCCAGTCCTGTTTTCGACCCTGGTTCCATCTTTTTGCAAGTTGGGGTGGAGTATCAACAGAAACCTCCCACTTGCTCCCATTGTAAGGTTTTTGGTCACTCTACTTACAAATGTGTCAAGGAAAATTATCAGTAGGTGACAGAAACTTTATCCACCTATGTGGCCTTGTCTTATCTTTTGTTGTAGTTAAGCCTCTGCAAAAAAAATTTATCCTCTAGTACTACTAAATTATCCTCTAATGTTGCTCAACTATCCATTGATGCTGCTCATTTAACCACAGATGTTGTCCCAAATTTATCCTTCTATGAGGTAAAGCCTTTGCCCAACATCCTTTCCACTAGTGCTACATTAGGGGCCAAGCCCTCTTCCTCTAGAATAGATGATGATGGTTAGGTAATAGCTGGCAAAAAACAAAGGACCAAACCGAAGGTTTTGTCCCTTCCTTCTCCCGTCTCCACAATCAAGTCTCCAAATTATCAAGACCTCAGTGAAGGGGTGTGACGACCCCAAAATCCCTTACAGGACCAGGGCTTCGCCAAAAGAAGGAAAGATAACTTCACATCCATTCATCGCATAAATACTAATAAAAAGAACTAGTAAAGAGTTATTACAACCCAAAATATTACATTCTCAGCGGAAGCTATTCTATCTCTATATTATAATACAAAACATCACTCTTCAAAACACCTTCCTTTTTCCTTCCTTATCAGCACTAAATAGGCTTAGCCAAAACTCAATAGCCGATCATTTTTGTCTTCCCCATGTCAGAGGTTTCAGCCTTTATACCTTGTCCTGCAAGACATTAAAATCCAACAAGAATTAGCGATTTACGCCCAACAAGTATATAAACAATTCGGGAAAACAAAGTTGGAATGTTTCAAGGGATTCAATTCTGTTGAGAGGCTCAGTGGAACAATACTAATGCCTCAAAAATCTTTAAATAATCTTCAGGATTACTGATGATAAATAATGTGTAATCCTCTTTGAAGAAGGCAGGTATTCACCTGTGTATAACTTTCTCAAAATATCCATCAGGGGCTAAACCCGTTGGATCTGCTAACCATACGGTACACAGCTGGCCTAACTGTGACCGCATGATCCCTCCTTGTGTGAACGTACATAGTCACTTAAAATTCCTCTAGGTCATGTGAAGAACAAATCAACACCTTTCCTTTCCTCTAGCCATCCATGTGGCATAACCCATTTAAGGGACATATCATTCTCATTTGTTGCACATATATAAAATTGAAAAATAACTGATAAATCAAAACTCCGTTATATCCATGCATTCTCATTCATATCATGCTAGCGGAAACTAAAGCATAGCATTCTGATTCACAAAAAAATTTAAACATAAAAGTCATAATCTTGTACGCATGTCGAATCAATTGATCATGTGCTTAACTTAAATAAGCATAAGAGTGAGAATATACTTGCCTCGGTCCTTTGCACACAATCAAATTCAATTTACTTCTGAGTGCAAGATTCTGTAAATCATGCATATAACATGATAAATTTAATACCTTGATAAGAATTACGAAAGAAAATGCATATGTGATGTCCTTAGACTTTTAATATTTCAAATCCGACATACGGACCGTTGAGGTTAAGGGAAAAACATCATCAAATAATTTAAGAAAATAATGTTTTATAGCTTTTGAAGATAGACTGCGTATCAGGGAATAACTGGTCATCAGGGAATGACTGGACATCAGTGGAAAAAAACAAAACTAACCGTCAGGGGATGTCTCTTGACCATCAGGGTATCATTCACTCATCAGGGGATGACTCACCCATCAGGGGATAATTTGCTCACCGCCAAACTTAGTAAGTCATCACTAAACTTCATCAGTGGATAATCTGTTCAGTGCCAAACTCCTCGGAGACTAATATCTTTAGCCATCAGAGACTAACATATTTTGCCCATCAGAGACTGCGGATGATGTCATCAGGGACTAAACTTAACCTGTCGGAGACTAAGGATGACGTCATCAGGGACTAATTTAAACTTCCTTCATCAGAGACTAACAACATTTCCTTCATCAGAGACTAAGAAAATCCTTCATCAGAGAGTAACATCTATCTCATTAGAGACTAAAGTATCTCATCATAAACTAACATATTAGTCATCAGAGACTAACAAATATCTCATCAGAGACTGATGACGCCATCTCAACCCATCGGAGACTAAGGTTGACGTCATCAGAGACTAATATTATCTCATTAGATATTAAATTATCTCATCAGAGACTAATATTAGAGCTTGTCTTTGCTATAATGGAAGACCTAACATGAACAAACTCAGCCTAGGATGCCTCACGAAAATGCAAAAGAATATAATCCTTTAAAGTTTTATTCCTTCTTGAAAACTTAGCATACATGGTTAATAAATCTTTGATGCTATGCACGAAAGAAACTAAGTAGAGTAGGAGGTTTTTACCTCTTCGTATTTAAGGGTGAAATTAAAGCTTGTCTGAGAATAATTTTTCGAAAGAAGAATTTGGAAATTTATGGAGATGATAAGTTTAAAGAAGAACTTTAGAAGAGAAATTTTTAGAAAAGAGATTAAAATTTTTCCTCCGAATGAGGTATTTATAGCACACTAAGATTAAGCCTTAAAATAAAATGATTGGTTAATCTGGACAGTAAAACGGCTGCTCATCATAATTCTTTAACAGCTAATCAACATAATAAGCAGCTGTTGTCACACATGCAACTTGTCTTTAATCAATTGTTGCCACACAACCTGTCTACTAATCAAGTAACTTCACACGTATCTCCTTTAATTTACGTACTTATGAGATTATTTCCCTTACATAAGCAATTCTAGTTATTTCAATGAGAATTTCTAATCTTCACACTTGTATTCCTTTAAGGAATTTACGAACACCATTAAGACATAAATTACTTGCCCCCCATTTCAACATTCAAAATCATAATATTAATAATATACGTAATTAAGAAATTAATTTTAGCATACATCAATTCATGTAACAAACTCATATAAAATTTTCGGGTTCTCACAGGGGGAGTCCCCCATCCCTTTCATTCCTATAATCACCAAAATCAGGAATATTGATGAAAAGGACTCTAAGGACTCCAAGACCCTTAATGCCTCTCACTCGAGCCGTCTTCCTCGGCTGTCCACTTCCAAACCAGGAAGTTCCAATCCAGGAAGTTCCTCTTTGTCTAGTGGGCCCCCCTTGGGGTACCCTCCTTCCCTCTGATCCCCCTTTCTTATGGTTGTTGTAGCTAGTTATAATATTAAAGGTATCAATAAGAAGCTTAAAATGGATGACTTATGTACTTTTATCACTAATAATTCTATTTCTTTGGTTGGCCTTGTAGAAACTAGAGTAAAGAAGTCCAAGTCCTTCTCTATTTCAAGGGTTATTAAATCTAGCTAGCAATGGGTCTACAATTAGGAGCCTTATTACAATGGTCAAGTTTGGGTAGGTTGGGATGATTCTTTGTGGCAACTTACTGTGCTCTTTAAGTCAGCACAACTTATTCATTGCTCTGCCTTTCTTCGGGCTTCGGGGGAGACTTTTTTTATCTCTTTTGTTTATGCTCTTAACTCTGATATGGAAAGGGTTCCCTTATGGAATGATCTCTCAGCTATTGTCCCTTCCTCGGATATCCAAGATTGACCCTGATAAGAATGGAAAAAAAGTTAATCTCAAGACTTATAGGGGAATGATTGGTTCTCTGTTGTATCTGATAGCAAGTGGGCCTGACATTATGTTTGCAACATGTTTTTGTCCAAGGTATCAAATTGATCCAAGGGAGTCTCATCTTATTGCAGTGAAAAGAATCTTAAGGTACATCAAGGGCACTACAGAGTTGGGACTTTGGTATCCAAAGGAGTATGGATTTTAATTATTGGGGTATTATGATGCTGACTTTGGAGGATGCAGAATTGACAGAAAGAGTACAACAGGAAGCTGTCAATTTCTAGGAGGAAGGCTTGTATCTTGGTTCAGCAAAAAGCAACACTCAATATCAACATCTACTACTAAAGTTGAATATATTGCAGCTTGAAGTAGCTGTGCACAAATCTTATGGATGAAAAATCAGTTATTGGACTATGGCCTTAATTTTAACAAAATTTCAATTTTGTGTGATAATACAAGTGCCATTGCAATTGTTGAAAACCCTGTGCAACATTCCATAACTAAACATATAGAGATCAGGTATCACTTTATCAGGGAACATGTCATGAATTGCACAATTGAACTACACTTTGTACCAACAAACAAGCAGCTGGCAGATATCCTCACTAAAGCTCTTAGTGAAGCCATTTTTGTCAATCTAGTGGGAGAGCTGAGAACGGTGAATTATACAAGATGATGCATGATCAACTTGCTGAAGTCTTGCCAGAAAAATTGTTGGAGAGTTTAATCTGTCAATTTCTTAAGTGCTAGTATTTCTAACTTATCTCATAATTTCCTGATAATGTTACTGATACATGATTATATGTTTATGTATATAACAAAAAATATTATTACTATCATATATATATATATATATATATATATATATATTATTTTGATAGGATGTGTATTAAAGGTGGTACATCAGCATCAAGATTTCATATGAAACAGGTATCACTTCCACATTTTTTTTCTCAATGTCTTATTTATTCTATTTCAACAACTATGGTAGCAACAATAACCACTTCTTTGCTTACCCAAGTAGTATTATCAATTTCCACACAACCACTCTCAATAACATAATCCTCGGTCTCCCAAAAGACTGATGGTACTAAAAGAAAACTCTCTGAAGTAACCTCATCTAATGAAAGGAAGCAAGGTGAGAGAAGTGATTAGCTTTAAGAGAAAGAAGAAGAAGAGGACAACCATGAGTGTTGACCCCAAACCAAACCAGGTCGTATCCTCCCAAAAGGATACTAACCTTAATAAGGAAATACACTCATCACTAATTGTTTCCTCCCAAAAGGATTCAATTATTGAATAAAGTACTCAACCAGGGACACAGTTGAGTGAGGCACATACACTGGCCATAGACTCTGATGAAACCAACATTAGGGTGTCGGAGAGTCACTTGCAGATATCTTACACAGTGAGTGCACACACAACTTCACTTGATGAATCACCTCCTTATTCAGTGATTCAGCCAAAACTCCCTTCTATACCTCTATACTTCTTTTCTTTCTCTCAACATTCTTCAGATGTCATGACACAAATACTAAATCTTATGACATAAGATCCTCCAAACTTTCATTTCTTGGAGGCGCCAATGCTCAGTGACATAAATACCAGTTCAATAAATACCTATACTTTTCCTTTTGTACATACACATATCTTTTCCACTCCACTTCTGCTCAAATCATTTCTGTGGACACAATGATAGCATATACATTACTTGTTTTGTCCACGGTTGTTGATAACACAGCTCATAGGAGCTCCATTAGGACAACTTTGAGTGAGGCTGAGAGAATACTTAGTGAAAAGAGGCAAGGTTAACCCATTGAGAGAACCTTGGCACAACGAGAGAATGAGCATACTGCCTAAGAAGGCAATGAAAAAGGAGAGGAAAAGAGTGATGCCTTAGAAGGCATAAAAAAAGGAGAGGTTGTGTGAAATAAGGATGAGATCCTTGTAAATAAAGAATATAGAGAAAATAAGTTCCTCAAGTCACATTCCAATTTTCAACTTCTACTGATGATGTTGCCAAAAAGGGGGAGAAATCCCACTGAGGGGGAGAAATCTTCAAAAATATTCAAATTCATTGTCAAAGGTTGTTGTTGAATCAACCTTTAGAGGATGTGACTACTGATCCTATTCCAAAAGGCCAAGGACATTAGATGGAAAACAACTTCAAAAGGAGAAGGATGTGGAGGAGGAGCAACAAAAAAGAACAGAAACTTGTTTGTACAGAAAGTAATATACTTCTACATAATTATTATTTGTAACTATACAAATACATTTATTCTTTAATGTCTTTAATTTTGTAATTTTGGGTTTTGTCATCCTCATCAGTACATTAGTTAGATTTATGGTTATCAAACTGATAAACATAAATATGGGGAGATTGTTAGATATGAATGATGATGATGATGTTTAGAGAATAAATGTGCAACTGTAAATACTCAAGGTATTCTATAAATCTTAGTATATTTGCACGAGTTTTTGCATCCACTGATGGTCGACTTAGTCATCAGGGGATGAACTTCACTGCACTGGGAGAGTCATCAGTGTTAACTTGAACGGACTCGATAATGTCAAGGAATGGTTGTTGTTAATTAAAAGATAAATATTCCGCACAATAGACATTCTAGGCAAAGCCAACAAAATATCAATGATCAAAAGGATAAGTATTTTTAAGAGGCATCAATAAGAACAACCCATCAAGGGAAGCCTAAAAATACTATATCAATGCGATGACACCATTAGGAAAAGCCATCAGGGGAACCCTTCAGGAAATCGTCAGGGGAAGTCATTAGGGGAACCCTTCAGGCGATGACTTCGTCAGGGGAAATCATCAGGGGAACCTATCAGCAATGACCTTGTTAGGGGAAGCTGTCAGGGGATGACCTACTCAGGGGAAGGCATCAGGGATGACCTTGTCAGGGGAACACATCAGGGGAAACACTCTTGTGTCCAGACTTTAGCGACAGCATACCTCCCGATGAGTTTGGTGATGGCTAAAAAGTGACTTTGGCAATAGTCATTTTTATCCACTAACAGTTCGGCGATGGCTAACACTGACTTTCGCGACAGTCATTTTTATCCACTGACGACGAGTTTAGCAATGACTTAGATTGCCCAACAAGCTTGGCGACGACAAAAGATCAAATCGTCAGTGGAACCCTTCGGTGGATAACAAGTAGGTCATAACATCAGTGGATAAAGGAAGCACTGATCAAGCCTCCATCAGGGCTTAACATCAGTGGATAAATGAAGCACTGATTAAGTCTCCATCAGGACTTGACATCGGTGGACAAAGAAGCACTGATCAAATTGCCTTTAGTAACTTGTCATCAGTGGATCCAGAAGCACTGATCAAGTCAACATTAGGGCTTATCTTCAGTGGATCGTTATGACCTAATCCACACATCATCAGGACTGACATGCAAATCATTGATACTTGGCACGGAAGCAAGAGGTATAACTAGAAAGATATTCCTTGAAGTTTGGTTAACCAATAACAACTCTTGAGCATTAATTACATGCAGATCAGGGGATGAAAAAGAAGCAACAAAAGTGAACAGCAATCTGACACACCACTCCTAAAGGACATTGATGTGACATAACTGCGGCTATGTTGAAACTTGAAGCATGTCCAGCACATGGTTTCACCAACTAATCTGATATACAAAAAAAAAGAGTTGTTACACGAAAAACCAAGCAAGCAAGACACTCACTCAAACACTAGAAGGAAACTTTGTAATAGATCTTAAGAGAGATATTCAAAGAAAAATGCAACTAGTGAAAGAGTGAAAAAGAAGTTGTAATTTATTATAGAGAAGCTGTAACTTATTACAGAATTGTAGCTGTTAATCACGAATGTGATTCAACAAATTTCCAAAAAAACATCAAGTTTTAATACAACTATTTTAACTTGAATGCTTGTGTATTCATCTTAATTTTGTTAAAGTTTTTCTTGTTTTGGTAACTATTCCAGCCCATGCTAAACAAGTTTTAAAAGAGCAAAAAGTTTGTAGTGTTTGTATTCAACCCCCCCCCCCCCCCCACCCCCCTCTACAAACACTTGAGCTTATCTTGTTATAATAATTAGTATTAGAGCCAACTAGCAAACTACACTTGCTAGAAGATCCTTATTAATGGCCAACAAAGCTGGAAATAGTAAGGTCCCCATGTTGGAAAGGGGAAAATAATTCTTTTGGAGGCAACGCATGATAGTTCATCTAAGAGCAATCAATGATGAATACTTACAGATTCTAGAAGAAAGCCCTCACATACCAAAGAAGCTCATTCCTCAAGAAGTGGTGAATGGAGTCATTATCCTTGAAAGATTAGTCTCAAAGACTACTGAAGAGATGACTCTAGAGGAAAGAGAGAAGGTGAAGAAAGATCTAAAAGTCACAGGTATTCTATATAATGGCTTAGACGATGATATGCTAAATAGTATCATAAATCTTACAACATCTAAGTCTATATAGGATACTATCCAGATCTTATGTGATGGTATTGAAGATGTGAAGGAAATAAACTGTAACTGTTAACACAACAGTATGAGTGGTTCACAATGAAAAATGGTGAATCACTTACTGAAATGTTTGATAAATTCAACAGGTTGGTAAATGACCTGAGAATGTATAGGAAGACATATACCAACAAGGATATCAATAGAAAATTCATGGGAGCACTTCCTATTTCATGGGATCCAAAGACAACAGCCATCAGAGAATCCAAGGACATGAATCTCCTAGACTTGGACAGACTCTATGGTACCCTAAAGACATATGAACTAGAGGTTCAATAGAGATCTAAAATGTTTGAGGATACTAGAAAGCTAAAATCTATAGCTCTGATGGCTAGCAAGAAGAATAAAGTTGAAGTAAGACCAAGTGTCTTGATGAAGCAACAGTCAGGAGATGTTGAAGATAAAGGGGACTATGAAGTTGACTCAAAGGAGACTGAGTACACTCCTGAAGAGTTAGAAGACATGGATGAAACCTTGGCCTTTCTTGCAAAAAGGTTTTCCAAACTAAAATTCCAAAAGCCATCTGGATCAAAAAGATTTTCAATAAGGAAACCCTTCGTTGGATAACAAGCAGGTCATAACATCAGTGGATAAAGGAAGCATTGATTAAGTCTCCATTAGGACTTGACATCGGTGGACAAAGATGCACTGATCAAACTACCTTCAGTAACTTGTCATCAACGGATCCAAAAGCACTGATCAAGTCGGTATCAGGGCTTATCTTCAGTGGATCTTTATGGCCTAATCCACACGTCATCAGGACTAATATACAAATCATTGATACTTGGCACGGAAGTAAGGGGTATAACTAGAAAGATATTCCGTGAAGTTTGGTTAACCAATAACAACTCTCGAGCATTAATTACATGCAGATTAGGGGATGAAAAAGAAGCAACAAAAGCGAACAGCAGTCTGACACACCACTCCTAAAGGACATTGATATGACATAACTGCAGCTATGTTGAAACTTGAAGCATGTCCAGCACATGGCTTCACCAACTAATCTGATATACAAAAAGAAAGAGTTTTTACACGAGAAACCAAGCAAGCAAGACACTCACTCAAACACTAGAAGGAAGCTTTGTAATAGATCTTGAGAGAGATATTCAAAGAAAAACACAGCTAGTGAGAGAGTGAAATAGAAGCTGTAATTTATTATAGAGAAGCTATAACTTATTACAGAATTGTAGTTGTTAATCATGATTGTGATTCGATAGATTTCCAGAAAAACATCAAGTTTTAATACAACTATTTTAACTTGAATGCTTGTGTATTCATATTAATTTTGTTAAAGTTTTTCTGGTTTTGGTAGCTATTCTAGCCCGTGCTAAACAAGTTTTAAAAGAGCAAAAAGTTTGTAGTGTTTGTATTCAACCCCCCACCCCCCTTCTACACTTGAGATTATCTTGTTCTAACAATTCTCTACAACTTCCACTCGCTTTCCTCCTTTCTGAACTCGCATGCCACCTTCTTGTCTCGAGGTTGCCTGATCACTACCCTGCTCTTCTCACTTTTGGCTCCCCTATACCTAAATTGGCTAAGCCTTTTATCTTCCATAGCTTTCTTTCCAAGCTTGAGGGATTTGAAGATTCCATAAAGTCATCTTGGTTTGTGCCTCTTAGGGGTGACCCTCTCTATGTCTTCTCTCAAAATCTTAGCAGAGTCAAGGCGAATCTTATCACCCTCTATAGGCAGCATGGCCATCTTAGATCACATGTCACTGTTGCTCACCAACAATTGTTTGAGGTGCAGTATGCTATAAACATGTCTCCTTAGTTTCATTATAATTCCCTTCTGTAAGAGAAGTCTTGCATCTAGAAACTCTGGAGGGCCTTTCAACTTGAGGAAAATTTGCTACAGCAAAAGGCTAGGACTCAATGGCTCTTTGGGATAAGAATTCTACATAATTCTTTAATAAAATCAAAGGTCACTGGAACTGTAACAAGATTCTAGCTTTATTTTCTGATGATGGGGTTATCACAATGGATCAGCATGAGATTTAGAACATAGTCATTGCCTTTTTCCAATAGGTTCTGGGGACTTCGAATGATAGTCTCTATCCTGGCATTGCTGTTATTTCTAACCTCCCCCATCCTAAGCTCTCGGAGAGTCAAGCTGGGTTGCTTGTGCAACTTGATGACGAGATCTTTTCCACTTTTAATAGCATGAAGAAGAACAAGTCCCCTGGTCCAGATGGTTTTAATGTTTTTTTCTTCCTTCGTATTTGGCACATTATAGGGGATGATTTCACTATAGTCGTGAAACATTTTTTTAGCTATTGCATCATGCCGCGGAAACTAAATGCTACCCTTATTACCCTTGTGCCTAAGACTGCTAACCCCACCTCCATGGGGGACTTTAAGCCTATCTCTTATTGTAATACAATGTACAAATGTATTACTAAGATCCTTGCCTCTCGGATTAAATTGGTTCTGCCCTCTCTTGTTTCTTCTACTCAATCTGCCTTCATTCCTAGGCGTTCCATCTCAGATAATATTTTCATTGCGCAATAGATATTTCATGATTACAAAAACAAAACTGGCCCTCCCAGATGTGCTGTAAAAATTGATCTTAAAAAGGCTTTTGATTTGGTGAAATGAGATTTCTTGCTATCCTTCTTGTTTGTTTCTTGGATCCAAGTTTGCATAACAAGTCCTATGTTCTAAGTAAAAGTTAATAAGGCCTTATGTGGGTTCTTCCCAGGAAAAAAAGGCCTTTGACAGGGGGACCCTCTCTCCCCTTATTTCTTTGTTCTGGTTATGGAAGCCCTTTTAATTTTACTTTCTCATGACAACAGGCAGAGAAACTTCAAATTTCATAACAAAGCTGCAGAGCTTAATCTTAGTCATCTATGTTTTGTTGATGATCTACTTCTCTTCTGTCATGGGACCCTAATTTCGTTAACATCCTCTTTAAAGCTCTACATACCTTCTCCCTTGTTTCAGGCCTCCAAGCCAACTCCTCAAAGAGCAGTTGTTTCCTGGCAAACATAAGTGATATAGCCAGACAACAGATTATCCTCCTCACTAGCTTTAGGGAAGGGAATCTTCCAATGAAATTCCTTGGGGTGCCAACAATCACTTCTCGACCCACCACCCAAGATTGCCAGCCCCTCATAGAGTGTATCACTAGCAAGATCTCATCTTAGACTAACATTTACTTGTCTTTTGTTGGCAAGTTTCAACTCATTAAATCTGTCCTTTTTGCAGTGCAATCCTTCTGGGCTTCCCATTTTATCCTTCCAAAAAGAATCCTAAAAGAAATTCAAATTCTCTGTTGTTAGTTCTTTTAGAAGGGTCCTAATCTCCAGAAGCATGGTTATCGGATTGCGTGGAAAACTGTTGCTCTTCCCACTTCTGTAAGGGGTCTTGGGCTAAAGAACTTGGAGGAGTGGAACTTTGCTTTGCTCCTTTTCCAATTGTGGCAGATCATCCAACCCTCCCCTTCTACTTTCTGGCCTAAATGGGTACAGGCAATGCGCTTAAAGAACAAGTTCTTCTGGACCATGGCTATTCCCCAGGCCTACTTTTGGGCCTAGAGGAAAATCTTAAAGCTTTATGACAAGGCTAAATTGTTTATCTCCTACCGTATTGGTGATGGCTTCTCTACTCTAGTATGGCATGACCCTTGGCTGCCGAACTCTATTCGAGTAACACCCTCTCTCATATCCCATTCTGGCTTAGGAACTTCAGCTAAAGTTTCTTCCATCATTAGGGCAGGAGCTTAGGGAATTCCTTTAGACTTTCATAACCAGATTTGTTTTAGCTCGTGGGTGATTAAATTTTTTAAGCAAACTAATCAAATCGATCCTTTAGTCTTGTTTTCTTGGTGATTGAATTCTTTTTAGAATCAAGCTAAAGTTATTTTCCACAACTTATTTGATCTTCCCTAGATCAAATACATCATTTGGGTATCAGAGCTTTGGTTGGTGATTTGTTCTCATATTAATCCTATAACCTACAACCTAGATGGATGGTGAAAGAGAACAAGTTATTTCATGAGGTTTGACCATGGACCAAGCCCAAAAACTTGCGTCGTGATAGACAAATCAACGAGAAGAATGACAGACTAAATGAGATCTTAGCGAGGTTAGATCGAAGAAATCCCTCTGCTAGGCCAAATAGGAGTGCCTGATCTACTCAGACTTTAGATTCAGAGAAAGAAGAAGTTGCTAGTCTTGTAAACTGTCAGGTTAGGGAAAATAATGATGATAACAAGGGTTTACATCTAGATATCCCAAACTTTGATAGAAGCATGAAGCCAAAGAAATTCCTGGAATGGTTACAACAAATAGAATGAGCCTTTGATTATAAAGATTACAATGATCATAAAAGATTCAAGGTGGTTATTCTAAAATTCACAGATTATGCGAACTTGTGGTACGAGAATTTGAAAGCCAAAAGAAGAAAAGAAAGCAAGGCAAGAATCGAGTCTTGGGAGGTACTAAGAATCAGAGTGAAGAAACAGTTCCTTCCTACTGACTTTGTGCAAGATATATTCTTGAATTGCAGGGCTTTAGAGAGGGAGCACTCTCAATGGAAAAGTACACTGTAGAGTTCGATAAGCTAACAATGCTCTTTGATTTAGAAGAGAGAGTAGAGCACAAAATTGCTCGCTTTCTAAGTGGATTGAATTCCAATATCGCAGAGAAGGTTAACCTGCATTCTTATTGGTCCTTTGAAGAAGTTTGTAAAGTGGTCATGGGGGCAGAGAAACATGTAAAGGCTAAGGGGGTTAGATATGAAAAGCCCAACAACCAGACTTTTGGATGGATTAGGCCTGAGGAAAGGAACAAGGCACAACCTGGTGCTATGTTTACTCCTAACTTCAACAAGTTCAAACGCAATAAGGAGAAGAATTTTGCACCCTTAACTTCAGGAGATAAAAAGATTTGTTTCAAATGCAAGGGATATGGACATATGCAGTATGCTTGTCCCAACAATAGAGTCATGACCTTGCATGACATTGAGGAAATTGAAGCAGCCTATGCTTCAAAGGAGTTAGAAACCACTGAAGAAGGGGAGCAAAGTCTGTGCCAAGTGATTGATGAGGAGTTTGAGGTTGACTTTGAGGAAGAACCTGAGTCACAACAACCCTTGTAAAATTTCTTAACCAATGTCCAACATATGTATTAATGGAAAACAAGTTCGGGTCATATCTTTCACTGCAAGATTAATCACATTATCAGCTACAATGGGTGCCTCCACTGCTGTTGTTGCTGCTATTAAAGTCACTGTAGGATCACCTAATTCCATGGATCACGTATAGAGAAACGAAGAGAGAGGTAGTCATCGAAAAATAGGCTAATTGTGCTTTGTTTAGATGTCAGGACGACGATAAAGTTAAAACAAATTGTATAACTGTATTCTACACGAAAACATAATAAAAATAGAATTTTGAATCACTCGATTTCACTGAGAAATGAGTGAGATAACTTCATTTTATTTTTCCAAGCGAACTCAAGAAGTTTTTGGTGAGATTTTGAAGAATCTGGCCAGTCATGTTCTTGAGGTTGAAGAAGGTGATGATATGTTCTTAAGGTTGAAGAAGTTGATTAAAGTAATACGCCTATAGGGTGTAAATGGGTCTTTAAAAGAAAGATTGGAGCAGATGGCAAGGTGGAAACCTATAAGGCCAGACTGGTTGCAAAAGGTTTCAAACAAAGACAAAGAATTGACTATGATGAAACCTTCTCACCAGTAGCTATGCTCAAGTCTGTTCGGATTTTGCTTGCAATTGCAGCTTACTATCACTATGAGATCTGGCAAATGGACGTGAAAACGGCCTTCCTCAATGGGAAACTTGAGGAGGATGTTTATATGACACAGCCAGAGGGATTTGCCTCTAAGAGTAGAGTAACTCAAGTCTGTAAGCTGCAGCGGTCTATTTATGGATTGAAGCAAGCTTCTCGAAGATGGAACATCCGTTTTGATGAGACAATCAAAGAGTTTGATTTTATCAAAAATGTGGATGAACCATGTGTGTACAAGAAGGTTAGTGGGAGCGCTGTGACATTCCTAATACTATATGTTGATGATATATTACTGATAGGGAATGACATACCTATGCTCCAATCAGTTAAAATTTGCTTGTCAAAGAACTTCTCCATGAAGGACTTGGGAGAAGCATCCTACATCTTGGGGATAAAGATCTATAGAGATAGATCTAAGAGTATGCTAGGTTTGACCCAAGGAAAACTCCAAAAGAGGACTCATACCGATGAGTCATGGAGTTCATCTCTCTAAGAAAATGTCTCCAAAGACAACTGAAGAGAGAGATTACGTGAGTAAGATACCATATGCTTCGGCTATTGGATCTATCATGTATGGAATGATATGTACGAGGCTTGATGTTGCTTACGCACTTAGTGTAACAAGCAGATATTAAGCCGATCCTGGAGAGGAACACTGGAAGGCAGTGAAAAACATCCTAAAGTACTTGAGAAGAACTAAGGATGTATTTCTTGTCTATGGTGGGTCAGATTTGAAACTAGAGGGCTTTACAGACTCAAGTTTTCAAACTGATCAAGATGACTATAAATCCATGTCAGGGTATGTATTTACATTAAATGGTGGTGCAGTGAGTTGGAAGAGTTCCAAACAGCAAACGGTTGTTGACTCAACGACAGAGGCAGAGTACATAGCTGCGAGTGAAGCTGCAAAGGAGGCTGTTTGGATGAAGAAGTTCATTACAGAACTTGGTGTGGTTCCTAGCATTGAAGGACCAGTGCCTTTATATTGTGATAACACTAGAGCTGTTGCACAAGCCAAGGAACCTAGGTCTCATCAGAAATCCAAACATGTGTTGCGGCGCTTTCATTTGATTAGAGAAATCATTGAGAGAGGAGACGTCACCGTTGAGCGTGTGGACTCTCAGAACAACATTGCAGATCCATTTACTAAAGCATTATCTCAGCAGCAATTTGATCGCCACTTAGAGAATATGGGTATTAGATATTAGGGCGATTGGCTTTAGTGCAAGTGGGAGATTGAAAGTAATATGCCCTCAAGCCAATCGCGTTAGACGTGATGGAGCATTTATTTTGTAATCTTATTCATTTATTAATAAAAGAATTATTTATTCAAAGGCGTTTATTTATATGTTTAAGTTGTTAAATATATTAACCCATAGTTTACAGTTATATTTTAGGATCATGATGAGATCATGCTAATGAGATCTAAAATATGCTAACTCGAAACTAAAAATATTCCTAATCGTAGGATCACTAATAAGGGTGTTAGTGAATCCGGAAAGATTAGTATATACTGTGCTTGCTCTTAACAAGAGGATGATTGATCTCATAATCATTTGTGTGACGACATTAAAGCAAGTATGTAGGTGCTTATTAGAGAATAAGTTCACTGAACGTGACTCGCTTAAATGAACACCTAATGGAGTTTTACCTGCTTGTCAATAGGAGTTCATCTAGTGATAGTTGTACAAGTAATCCTTAAACTTGAGATAGTTGTGGTTATCTTGTGTACACTAAATTATACTTTGTCATATATCTTAACTCAAGCAGTGTATATAAGTGTATGTTAGGGTATAATAAAGTGTACATGGAGATAAGTGAATGGTCAACAAACGATCTACCGCTTCCAATAAAGGGAGAGAATGTCCTATGCGATTCCATTAGTGACAAATCGGGAATCTCTGGCCAGAGTGAAATGATAATTAGAATGTGTTTCTAATTGACATTATATTGAGTTGTGAATCTATGAATCGGAATGCATATGATTAAATAAAATAAGACTTGACAGTAATTTCATGTCTTATATTTAATCGGGACATTGTGTGGTAGAAGGATTGAATTGTACGGTAACTATTCACTGAATAGGTTCTTTGTGATTAAACGTTGATTTCATATTATCCGGATAGTCATGATATGCTGAGAGGTATCCCTCATGATGTAGAATAAGTATAATTAATATAATTAATTATATTTAATGAATTAAAGTGTTTAATTCGTATAAATAAAATTAGAATAGTTCTAATTTAATTTATTTCTACAACCGGCTTAATATTGAACCTAAAAGGTCTCACCATAAAAGGGAAATAATAAATTATGAAGATATTGAGAAATAATAATAATTAAGTAATTTAATTTGTACCATGGTGGAATAAATTAAATGGCTTAATATTTATAATTTAGTATTTTAGAAATACTAATTATAAATAAATAAGAATTATTCTTATATTATTATTATTTAATAAATAATCCAATTCCTAAGTAGTCTAGGAATTAGATTAGAAAGTGGTGTTATTATTTAATAATAAAGAATCCAATTTCTAAATGGTTTAGGAATTAGATAATGGAGTTTTATTATTATTTAATAAA
>CM025787.1:13366237-13380245 GCA_014636745.2 Centella asiatica | reverse complement strand
CTGGCTACAAAACTTCAATGCTACTAATTAGCACTTCCTATACATTTGTATATCTAAGTAATCTAAAGACAATCATCATCAAATGTTATAAAACCTAACAATCTCCCCCTAATTATGAATATCAGAATGATAAGCATAATTTCAAGGTTGATGATGATGTCAAAACTCAAAATTACAAGTATTACTTAGAAAAAGAATAAAGAATTACTGACTACAAATGTACCTGAATTAAGATCTTTGATCTGTCATTCAGCTTCCATCAAGACATAGGTTTAAATCCTTTAAGTCTGGCTTCAAAAAAAATTACAGCTTATTTAACAACCAACATACCTTCCAACTCAACAACCTTATCTTTTGTTTTTCCTCAGAACTTCTAGTCTTTCTATCAGCAGCTTCCTGAGAATAACCTCTGTTGCTTCTTCTGAATCTTTGAGAAGACTGATAAAACCTTCAAGATGTCTCTCATTTACACTGTTTATATTCCTGTTATAGTGGAAGAATACTTTCTCTCAATGGAAAGTCTCATACCATAGTCCAAGAGGCTTTGGAACAACTTTTGGCACTGTGTCCAATTTATGTATCACCTTCATCACCTTCTGGATTTGGCTTCGAAATTCCTTGTTGAGATTAGAAGAATCAGGCACAATAGATAACAACCACTCCAAGTCTTCCTTTCTTTGCTCCTCCAAGGCTGGCCTTTCAAACTTTAAAGATTCTCCATCTTTTAAAAAGATATGGAGCACTTCTTTGTTGTTTGTGTCCTTGATCAAATTGTTGTACTTGGTACTTCTTTTCAAGGCTTTGATAATATCTTCTGTGCTAGCCATTTCAACCTTGTAAGATTTCCTTGGTGGAATTGTTCGTGGGGTTGTTGGTCCACTCACAGCCACTAAGGCAGTCTTGGTTGGCCTTGGAGATTCTTGAGATGTAGGCTTTTTGTTAGATTCTTTAGTCACAGGTTTCTTTGCACATTCCTGGACTAAAGATCTTCTCCTTGATTTCTTCTCTGCCTCTTCTATCTCCTTATTTCTTTTCTTGGTAATGACTGCTTTCTGTTCACTTGTCCTGTAGAAGAGATTTTTCTTTTCTTTGCTTCCTCCTCCTCCCTTGCTGCAGCCATGTCCTCCTCGTCTTGTAGCTTCTGAGCAAGTAATGCATCAGCTTCAATAAGTTTCTGCTCTTGAGGATAAACTAACTCTACTTTCCCATCCATTATTAATTTAACTGGAGTGGGAAAGTGAGCAGTCTTCATGGCATCCCCTAATAGCTTGGGCTGTCCTGGTTGAGTAGAGATTTGTTTCTTTGGTTCTTTAACCATGACTCCCTTGCCTTTGTCTTTTGATGTGCTTGGGGGTTGTGCAGTTTGTTAAGTAGGAGGAGGGACTTTCTTTGTTGTTTCTACTGCTGTTGCTGCTGGTATTGTTGGTGGTGGTGGTGGTGGTTGTGTTGTTGTTGTAGTTGTAGCTACCTCAAGATCCGAATGCTTTTTCAAAATTCTGTCTGTCATTGCCTACAACTCAGCATCAATGACTGGAACAGATTTTGGTTTTGGTGGTAGAGGTTGTTTGAAATGACCAATCTCCCCTTTTTTGACATCAGCATCTTTGGGTTGAGAGGGAGTGGCCATGTGAGGAATTGCCTGCAGCAAAAGTTGTACCATTCAATCTTGCTTCTGGAGTAGGAGATGGACATTGGATTCAAGGGATTGAAGTCGACTGTCAGTCTTGGACTTCTCTTTGATGATAGTATCAATTGCAGTGAGAGTCCTCCTTGGCAAGTGTCCTTCATAGCACCTCCTTAGCTTTTTTGTCTCCAACTCCATCCTTTGCTCTAGCTTGGTGAATGCTTCATTGAGGCCAGTGACCAAAAAATGATTAAATTTTGTGTGCTTTTTGTCCACTTTGGTCACTTCCTCAAGCACTTCACTGTTGGTTGGTTCAGCTGCACTAGATCCAATGTTGGTGATGTAATCTTGTCTAAGCTGGGCAGCTGTTTCTGTAAGAGAGTTTGTGAAACTTGCATTGAGCCAAGCATCCACATTCTCCTCTTCTGGTTCTTCAGAGACAGGTTTATTTGTAAGCCCTGTCTTTAATGCATAAATGTGATCTTGAGTTTGTTGTAGTCCATAAAGAGTCTCAAAATCTGCATTGGACATTTCAGAAAGAATGTTTAAGGCTGCATCCCCTGTCCTGGAGCTTCCCCCAATTTCCTCTGTTGATGTTGTAGCAGTTGATGGTGCAGAGGAAACTTGGGCTTCACTGGTGGTGGTGGTGTCAATAGGTTTCAAAAATTCATCTACTGAAAATTTCTCTATATTCTTTTGTCCAAGGATCTCATCCTTGCTCACACCCTCACCTTTTGCTTGGGGTTGGGCACCCAGCTTCACTTGCTCTCCTTTTTCCAAGCTCTCTAAAGCTTGACTCTTTGTATTTTGATTCTCTCCTTTTTCCAGGGCAGGAGCCTGACCCTCACTAAATATTCTCTCATCCTCACTCATTTGGATATACTTACTTGTTCCTACAGAAAGAGGGGTTTGAGAAATAGTGGAGTCACCAAGGAGAGGGGGTTCCTTTTGTATGTCTGTGGCTAGGGATCTCTCTAAAGAAAGTTTTTGAGAGCTTGTCTCGATATTGGCTCTTCTAGGAAAAGATCTAGAGGATTTTCATGTTCAAAAGAATTAAGAAATGGAGAAGAAGGAGAAGAATGTACAGTGGGGAGTGTTGGTTGTTCCTCAGAAATGAAAAATTGAGGAACATCAATAGATGACTCTGTGTGTGCATTCATGGTGTCACTCTTTTCTTTTATTTGCTCTCTCTGTGGTTCCTCTTGTTGGTGTACAAGAGATTGTGCAAACTCTGTACATATTGTTCCTGGTTGGGAACTTTCTTCAATGTCAACATCCTTTTGAGAGGGCATTGACAGTTCACTGTTTTTCCTTATAATCTCCATTGCCTTTTGGGAAGCAGTGGATTGTTGTTGTCTTAAGGTTATGACTCTCTTCTTTCTCTAAGGTGCCACCTCAACTTCTTTGTCTCCCTCAGCCTCAATTATTTTTCTTTTCACAGGGAGCTTCTTGGCTGTCGTTGTTTTTACAACCACAGTCTTTTGGGAGACTGTGGAGGGGGCTATAGATTGTTGTTGTGAAGTGGTTGGAGGATTAATAGGGTTTTGGTGTTCAGTATCCTCAAGGAATAATAAAGAATAAAGGTTTGGGAGCCCATCAATGAGAGTAGATCTCATGACAGGAGGAAAAAATAAAGGAACCTTTACCTTTGCAGATTTGTGCTTCACATCAGTAAAAATTCTTTTACTCTGCAAAACAGTTGGAACAACTTGCATACCAGTAATATGAAGGTTAGGGATTAGATAATTTGCAATCATCATCAAAAACCTAGCATAATAAATTTTATTTTTATTACCAGATTTAAGTTTTACCAAAAGATTTTGCAGAATTAAAAGCCCAATGTTTAGATGCTTACCATACAACACACTGAAAGCAATTTGTTGTGTGAGTGTGGTAATAACATCATAACCACTGCATTTTGAAGAAAAAACTTTTGTGATAATGTCAAAGAACAGTGACCACTCCTGTCTAAGATGGGGTCGAGTTATGGACCCAACAGAAACAATTTCTGAAGAATAATGTAAGTTTTTAAACATAGCAAAAATTTCTTCATCAAAGGCAAGAGAGTCAAAGTTTTCAAACACAGAAACCTAAAGCATTATCAACAACAGTATGATCTATATTATATTCAGTATTATCATACCTGAAACTTACCACAGGTGAGTCGTCATTCTCATCCTGTATGGTTGCAGTGGACCACATAGCCATGATAACTTCTGCGGCTTGTGTGGAAGCTTCGTAAATGCCGTACGAAAGTGAAGAGTTTTGTAGAAAATCTACAAACGGATGGTACTGTGCTTCAAATTCATGTTTGTCGACCACCCCTTCATGGTTGGTCTTTATGAAATAGAAGTCTCTGAACTTGAAGCATACAGTTTTGGCCGCCATTAAAGAGATCTGTGAAAACTTTGAAGAATTTCTTTGAAAAAGGTTAAATCGCAGAGTGTTTGTAGAGAGAAAATAATTTCAAAGCTTGAGAGTTTGTGATTGCAAAGACATTTGAAATTGCTTTTATCAAAGTGTTAGAAACGTTTGCAATTCTGAGTGAATTATGGGTAACTACCAGTTTACCCTCGATCGGAGATTGCCCTAATCTTTGACATGTTCACTCATAAGAGACTAGGCCTGATTAGTCTTCGATAGTTCATTTTTGATTGAGTCAGGGACTAATCAAAAACACTGTCGGGGACTAAGATAGTCTCCGATAGTTCATTTTTGATTGAGTCGGGGACTAATCAAAAACACTGTCGGGGACTAAGGTAGTCTCCGATAGTTCATTTTTTACTAGTCAGGGACTAAGTAAAAACAACTATCAGGGACTAAGTTAGTCTCTTACTCCAAAGCTTTCAGGGACTAAGAAAATATAATCCCTGCTACAGTTTTGTTATTCAAAACATTTCCAATAATCAATTTAATGATTATTAGCTTCAAAAATTTTGTTTTATTAAAACAGCTTCAAAAAATTTCTGTTAATTCGTAACAACTACATTCTAGAAATTTAATTCTAGTTTCTAAAATTCTGTCCACAATCCTAGAAATTAAATTCTAGCTTCTTTCAACTAAACAACTTGCTTTCTCAGATTTTAATCAATCTTTAGAGGCATAATTCAACATTCCTAACTCATAGACTAATCTAGTGAATGTAGATTCATCTAAAGGCTTTGTGAATATGTCTTCAAGTTGTTTATCAGTTGTAACCCAGTGCAATTCAATATTTCCTTCACTTACATGTTCTCTAATGAAGTGATATCTAATATCTATATGTTTTGTTCTTGAATGTTGCACTGGATTTTCTGTTAAAGCTATAGCACTTGTATTATCACAATAGATAAGAATTTTGGATAATGACATACCATAGTCTAGGAGTTGATTTTTGATCCATAAGATCTGAGCACAGCAACTCCCAGCTGCAATATATTCAGCTTCTGTTGTTGAAGTAGAAACTGAATTTTGTTTCTTGCTAAACCAAGAAACAAGTCTACCTCCAAGAAGTTGGTAGCTTCCACTTGTGCTTTTTCTGTCAAGCTTGCAACCTGCATAGTCAGCATCTGAATAACCAATTAGTTTAAAATCAGATTCTTTAGGATACCATAAACCAAGGTTTGGGGTACCCTTTAGATATCTGAGTATTCTTTTGACAGCAATCAAATGTGATTCTCTAGGATCAGCTTGAAATCTAGCACATAAACATGTAGCAAACATTATATCACGTCTACTTGCAGTTAGATATAAAAGAGATCCTATCATGCCTCTAAAGCTAGTAATATCAACTTTCTTCCCTTTTAAATCTTTATCTAGCTTAGTGGCAGTATGCATGGGTGTTTTTGCAGATGCACAATCAACCAAATCATATTTTCTCAATAAGTCCTTGATGTATTTGGACTGACTGATAAAAATTCCATCAATTGATTGTTTTATTTGCAAACCTAAGAAAAATGTTAATTCTCCCATCATACTCATTTCATATCTAGACTGCATTAGTTTTGAAAATTTTTCACAGAGTTTTTCATTTGTAGAACTAAATATAATATCATTTACATATATTTGCACAAGTATAATGTCAGAGCCTTGAATTCTATAAAATTAAGTTTTATCTATGATACCTCTAACAAATTTGTTTTCAAGTAAAAATTAAGATAAAGTATCATACCAGGCTCTTGGTGCTTGTTTTAAGCCAAAGAGTACTTTATCTAACCTGTATACATGATTTGGAAACTTGGAATCCACAAACCCTGGCGGTTGTTGAACATAGACTTCCTCTTCCAATTTTCCATTTAGGAAAGCACTCTTGACATCCATCTGGTACACCTTGAAGTTTTTGTAGGCTGCATATGCCAAGAAAATCCTAATTGCTTCAAGTCTTGCTACTGGTGCAAAAGTTTCATCATAGTCTATTCCTTCTTCTTGAGAATATCCTTTTGCAACCATTCTTGCTTTATTCCTTGTGAGTGTACCAGTTTCATCCAATTTATTTCTGAAGACCCATTTGACACCTATAATTGATCTATTCCTTGGTTTGGGTACCAATCTCCAGACTTTGTTTCTTGTGAATTGGTTTAACTCTTCTTGCATGGCTATTATCCAGTCAGGATCTGGAAGTGCTTCCATAATTTTCTTTGGCTCAATCTTTGAGAGAAAACTGAGATATAAACATTCATTTTGAGTTGCACTTCTAGTCTTGACTCCATCCTCTATACTTCCAATGATCAAATCTGGTGTGTGGTCTCTCAACCATGGAATTGCTCGTGGCAGATTTGACCTTGAAATGGAGGCTTCATTTTCTAGATTGATGTTTTCTAATCTAGCCTCATGATCAGAGACTACTCCCCCTAAACCATTGACTTCTTCATTATTAGCTCCCCCTGAGCTGTTTATCTCTATAGTCCGTGGTATCAAGATAATCTCCGATTGTGCATCAGTGACACTAGTCCTTGGTGAACCATTAGTCTCTGATGGTATACTAATGTCACCAGTCTCTTGTGTTTCATCTAATACTCTAGTCTCTGATAGAGTATTAGTCCTTGGTACTTCATGCACAACTGTTAACTCTCCCTCAATTATGTAGGGATCATTACTATCTTGGGGTTTTTCACTAGTCTCTGATGGATATTTCCATGCATCCAATTCATTCTCAAAATTGAGAGGTTCATGCAATCCTTGTCCAATCATTCCTGGAATCTTTCTGTCATCAAATACAACTTGAATTGATTCCACAATGACCTTTGTTCTTAGATTGTATACTCTGTATGCCTTGCTTGACAGAGAATAACCTAAGAAGATTGCCTCATCAGACTTGTTGTCAAATTTTCCTCTTGTCTCTGATGAATCTCTCAGTACAAAGCACTTACAACCTAACACATGTAAAAACTTGAGAGTTGGTTTTCTCCCAGTCATCAATTCATAAGGTGTTTTGTTGTATGCTTTGTTTATCAAGGATCTGTTCTGTGTAAAGCAAGTCGTGCTAATAGCTTCTTCCCAAAAATATGTAGGAAGCTTTGCCTCATGTAACATGGTCCTTGCTGCTTCAATAAGGGTTCTGTTTTTTCTCTCAACAACTCCATTTTGTTGAGGGGTTCTTGGAGCTGAGAATTGATGAGTTATTCCTTTTTCAGTGCAGAATTCAATAACTTGGGAATTCTTGAATTCTTTTCCTATATCACTCCTTATCACCCTTACTGTTTTTCCTGACTCAGTTTCTATCTTCTTGACATGATCAATTATCAACTGAGCAGCTTCATCTTTTCTATAGAGTATTTTACCTAAGTATACCTCGTGTGATCATCCACAATAACCAAAGCATATCTATTTCTTAAGATAGGCATCACATTCACTTGACCAAATAAATCCATGTGTAGCAACTGTAAAGGGTCAATGATTGATGTGGCTAGTTTGCTCTTGAATGACACACTTCTTTGTTTTCCTTTCTGGCATGAATCACACAATCCATCTTGTGTAAACTCCAATTGTGGAATGCCAGCTACCAATCCTTTTCTCACCAGTTTGTTGATGTTCTTGAAATTCAAATGCGAGAGCTTCTTGTGCCAAAGCCAACTTTCATCAGTTGAGGCTTTGCTGTAGAGACATGTGATTTGATCAGAGGAAGAGATAAGGTTTGCAATATAAAAATTTCCTTTTCTTTTCCTTGTCAATATCACATTATCAGATTCTTTGTCACACACCAAGCATTGATCTTCTTTGAAGGTGACATCGAATCCCTTATCACATAGTTGACTCACAATTAGAAGATTGTGCTTTAAGCCATCAACTAGTGATACTTCAGTGAAGATGACATTTCCATGTTCAACGCTGCCATAACCCTTAGTATGGCCTATGCTGTCATCTCCACTTTTCTCTTCATACTATTTTAGCAAGGACTTGTCTCCAGTCATGTGCCTTGAACAGCCACTGTCCAAGTACCATGTTTTCTTCTTTTTGCCCTGCACAGTAAAGAGTAAATAGTTAGAAATTTTTGGGACCCAGACTTTCTTGGGTCCTTTCTCACTAGTTGTAAAATCAAGATTTGACTCAGACTGAGTTGATTGTCTTTTAGCATTTTTGACTTTAATTGGACAATCACTAGTCTTGCTACCTTTTTGTGAGAGACTGCCAAGCTTAGAGTTTTCATAGTTAATGCAAAGATGATTTGACCTTTTTACAGGTGATTTATCTTTTCTTATCTTTGAAGGTGTAGTCTCTATTATAGGAATTTTATTTTTACTCCTACAGTGCATAGCTATGTGATTTGGATTACCACATATATGACATGTCTTTCTAGGAGCATCAGGCATTCTAGCATAATTTGTATATTTATTAATGCCTATTTTTCCATTCCTATTTCTCTTATTTCTGCTGGACTCCACTAACTTTTCAACCTTTTTAACAGGAAAATTTTCCAATTTTTTATTTAATTGTGTCTTTGTCATGAACCCAATATTTAATATTTTATTTTCACTCTTATCAACAATATTCACTGTCTTTTGATCAATCTTTGATTTTGTAGTGACTTGTTGATATTGAGTGTTAATAAATTTGGTTTCATTGACAGGAGAGACAAAATTAATTCTTTTCAAAACATTTGACTTACTTGTAGAGGAGTTAGCAGCTTCAAATAGATCATCTAAATCTGAACTATTGTCTTGATATGCATCATAACCTAGTCCAGATTTTTGACCTATCATTTGACATTCTACTAAGTCTGTCAACTTTTGAGAGGAAGTATTCCATTGTTTAATCTTAGCTTGAGCATTTTCAAGTTGCTCTACTAAGTAACTTTCCCTCTTTTTCAAAGCATTAATCATGTGATGAGCTTTGTCAAGATCAGACTTAATAGTGTCAAAATGTACCAATCTCTCTTCAAGAAATTTATTTCTTTTCAAGAGATGGTTATGTGATTCTTTAACACTGGCGTGTTCAATAGTTAATGACCTAAAACTAACATGCAAATCAGACATATCTTTTTGTATGCTTTCAATACTAGATGTATCAATTAAGTCAAGCACAATAAAATTCTGATTTACATCACATACCTGAGCAGAATCACTTAACTCATCATTTCGAGCCATTAAGGCAAAGTTGACAATTTCCTCAGAGTCACTGTCAATCCAATCCTTGCCCTCAGTAATCAAGGCTTTGCTTTTTGATTTTAACTTCTTGTTAGCAAAGTCATTCCCCGTTTTCCTTGATTTTTCATCCTTAGATCTATCACTACATCTAGGCTTCCTGCACTCATTGGCAAAGTGCCCTAACCCATCACCGTTATAGCATCTTATTTTCTTCTTGTCAAAGGTCACAGTTTGACCTTCACATTTAGGGTTAGGTTTCCTTTTCTACCAGCTCTAAATTTCTTGAACTGTTTGACCATGAATGCCTTTGAATTCCTCCATGTCATCATCAGTATCCAGTTCATCTTTGTGACGACCTGGAAAATTTGTTTATCTATAAATAATTTATTTACTCATTTTTGTTTTCTTATTAACGTGTATAGTTAATATATGATGTTTTTGAATGTCTAAATATTTTTGGACCCATTAAAGGGTTATATTTTGTTTGGATATTGGTTATAAGGACAAGCAAATTATGTTTTTATGCTTGGTCACAATTGTTATTGCTTTAAGGAATATAAGTATTTAATCTAGTAAGTCTATTGTTGATTAGAATAGCGTACGTAAGAAAGATTACGTCATGTGTTCATATGTTAATTAGATTAGTAAGCTGCTTGTGTGTCATTAGCGGATAAAGCTTATGTGCATGAAGGACAACAGCTGCTTATCACATGTAACAGCTGTTAAGAATCATGATGAGTAGTCGTCCAGATTAACCAACGATTTTTATCTCAAGGCTTAATCTCAACTTTCTATAAATATCTCATTCGAAGGTAACATTTCAATTTCTTTTCTAAAGATTTTCTTTCTTAAAGTTCTTCTTAAAACCTACCATCTCCATATAATTTCAAGTTATTTCTTTTGGACGATTTCTTTCAAACAGACTTTGATTTCTTTCGTCAACCCAAGAGGTAAGAATCTTATGTTCTCCTCTGCTTTTCGTTTTCTTTTACGTAGTATCCGAAAGTATTCACTGTGTATGCTAAGTCTTTAGGAAAGAATAAAGTTGTTAAGAGTATGGTATTTTAGATTGAGTTTGCTCTTCATTTAATATCGTTCTTGATCATGAAAGACTTCCTTTTATCAAAGACAAGTCCTATGATCAGTCTCTGATGAGATAATATTAGTCTCTGATGAGTTAATATTAGTCTCTGGTGAGTTAACGTTAATCTCCGATGACATAACCCTTAGTCTCCGATGGCTTAAGATGGCGTCACCAGTCTCTGATGAGATAAAGTTAGTCTCCCACAGACTAAGGTTAGTCTCTGACGAGGAAATGTTGTTAATCTCTGGTGGGAAAAGTATGCTAGTCTCTGATGACTAAAGTTCTTAGTCCCCGACGAGTTCAGTGCTGAACAAATGAGTTTGGCGCTAAACATTTATCCACCAAGGAGTTTGGCGCTGGACAAATCATCCACTGATGACTTGGAGAGTTTGGCACTGAACAAGTTGTCACCCGACGAGTTTGGCGATGAACAGGAGTATCCCCTAACGGGTAATGTATCCCCTGATGGGTAATGTATCCCCTGACGGGTAAAGTATTCCCCGATGGGCAACTTCATGCCCTGATGACCATCCTCTATTCTGCATAGTCATTTTTCAAAGTATGGATTTCTCATGTTATACCAACGATGATGTTTTACAGAACCCTATTTGCAACCAGTATAGTGAATCTAACTAAGAACCAAGGCAAGTATATACTCATTCCACTTTCTTTCTTATTGATTACGTAGAATCATTATTTCGATTTACGTAAATGAATTATGTTAATTCCTATGCAAGATGATAATTTCTTTTATGATTAAGTAACATACTATCATTGATTCGATGTGCGTGAAAAGATGTTGATTTTTGAGTTATGTGTTATTGGGTGTTTGCCAGTTATTTACAATCTCTGGCACACCAAAAGATGATGAAAATGATGTAAAGGTGTTGCAAGTTATGAACTTGTATGCACACCCAAGTAACTCCCGTATGGATATATAGTTACGCTATTGGCCATCACTACTTTTATTTGTTGAGCACGCCAACATTGTTGGCAGTCACTGCTTTTAATTGTTAGCACGCCAAAGCTATTCAAAATGAGAAAATGTTTTCAAGAAGATATATCCATATGGGAAGTTAAGGGGCTGTTGAATGCTTTCGCCTGGTATTCTGGCCAATGATGATAAGGAATGAAAGACCGAGGCATCGGTAATCAGACCTATGCAAATTAATTGGTTTCTGCAAGTGACTACGTATGTAAAAGGATGGAATCAAACGACTAGGATGACCAGCTGGGATGAAATTTGATTATTAAAGGAAGTCAGATAATGATCAGTCTGATCAGGTGATGTATTATCTGATGAAGAGAGGGCGAATCAAGATTTATCTTTAAAGAGGGTTACCCCTTGATATCACTTGGGAACCCGAATGATACATGTTTATTAACTTATCAGGAGGTGTTGGCATTGCTCTGCCCAACCTCAATGAATATTAAATTAAAGTTTTTGGTAGTCACCACTATTAATTGGCTGAGCACGCCAAGATTTTATCGCAAGAAAATGTTTTCAAGGTATATTCATATGGGTAGTAAAGGGGCTGTCAAGTGCTTTCGCATGACATTTCGACCAATGTTGATAGGGAATGAGAGGCCGAGGCATCGGTAATCAGACCCTCACAGACCAATGTTTTCTGCAAGTGACTACATATGTCAAAGGATGGAATCAAATGACCAGGCTGACCAGCTGGGATGAAATTTGATTGTTAAAGGAAGTCAGATAATGATCAGTCTGGTTAGATGATGCATTATCTGATGAAGAGAGGGCGAATCCTGATTTATTGTAAGAGGGTCAACCTTTGATATCACTCGGGAACCCTAAATGATACATGTTTATTGATTTATTAGGAGGTGTTGGCATTGCTTCGCCCAACCTCAATGAATATTAAAGCTTTTGAAATATCTGTTCTTGCTTATGAATATATACTTACTGAGCGTAAACGCTCATGTGGAATGTTGTGAAATGTTTTACAGGTTATGTCATGAAGGCCGAGTCACCTAATAAAGGAAAAGAGAAAATGACATAGTGAGAGCTTTTTGATTTCTCTCCTATGGTTGGCCTTTAGAGGGAAAGTGAAACGAAAGGTCATCATAGAAATGTTTGGGTTGAAAGGCCAGATGGGCCATCTAAAGTTTTGTTTCTGCTGCAGTCTGTTTATTAAATTTTGAGGTTTTTGTAAGAGGTTGTAAACTTCTAAGTTTTGTACATGTTGTATTTGAGAATATATTCTCATATGATTATTAAATGCTTGGTTATGATGTATCTGTCGCTTTTGAGTTGTTGTTTTGTGTTTCCTAGCGAAGCCCGGGGTTCCAGCTTGGTGACCTTGGGGGTCTGTCACCCATATTGCTGACAGTGCTCGAGGCCTGGCTTTGGGGGATTTTCGGGGCCGCCACAATCTTCCTCATCAGTCGAGCTAGCATCGGAAGTTTCATCATCAAGCTTCTCTTAAGACTTGTTTGTCTCAACCATTAACGTAGCTCCTTTGTCCCTACCATGCATGCGTTGTCTTTGTTCTAGTTCAAGCTCATAAGTCTTTAAATTGCCGTAGAGCCTGTCCAGTGTGAGTATGTCCAAGTCATGAGCTTCCCTTACAGCCGTAGTTTTTGGATCCCAATTTGGTGGGAGAGATCTCATGAACTTGGTGTTGACATCCTCATTATCATAAGACTTTCCAAGTATCTTTAAGTCATTGAGCAAAGTATTGAACATGTCATAGACTAACATGATTGGTTCACCAGGCTTTGCTTGAAAGAATTCATATTGTTGAGTCAACAATGATCTTTTATTCTTTCGAACATGGTCAGTTCCTTCACAAAAGACTTTCATGGTGTCCCAAATCTGCTTAGATGTTGTGTAGTTAATGATGCTTGTGAACATATTTTTGTCAATACCATTGTAAAGTATGTTCATAACTTTAGCATCTTTTAACACTTGCAACTTGTCCTCGTTTGTGTAGTCACTTTCAGAAGCAAGTTCAAAGTGTTCAGCAACAACGGATCCTTCAACAGTTTTAGCAGGAACAAATTTCCTAGGAAGATAAGGACCCTTTTCAATCCTTGCAATATAGTCAGGATCTGTTACTCTCAAGTGCATATACATCTTTTGTTTCCACATAGGATATTCTTCTCGTTTCAGAATTGGAATCCTGGTTCCGCCATCACAACTTCCTGCATAAGCCATTATGCTAGAGCTGCTTTTTTCATCGTTGGTTATCTCAGAATCGTGTTAATTGATTAATTTTAATTAAAGGCTCTGATACCAATTGTTTTCCCAGTGAGATAGCTGAGAACTTGTAGAAAGGGGGTTGAATACAAGTTCTTTGAATTCTTTTCGATTACTTGTTTCAAGAAATCAATTACTACTTGCGAAAATAAAGAATAAGAACTCAAATCAATTTATAAACAATTGCTTTTATTGATTTAACAATTGATTACAAATTCTAACAATCACAATAATATGATCTTCAACTTCTATTCTCTATATATGTAAAGATACAAACTATGAATTCTATACAGCTTCGAATTACTACAATTCTGTAAACCTAATTACAGCTTCTAAAACTGAATTACAATTAACTCAGTTACCTATTCTAAATCAATAATGATTCAGCTTCCTTATTCAAATCAAACACAATATTTCATTTTTGATTAGGAACAAATTTCTGGCTTGTTTCCTTAACAGCTATGTCTTCACTAATATCTTGATCTACGTGCAAGACATTCCTTCTTCAATTCGAACTC
>CM025787.1:13337927-13366137 GCA_014636745.2 Centella asiatica | reverse complement strand
CCGTACGTTGAGATGTGGCACGACTTCCAGGAGAATCTTGTGGGATTGTTGGTATCTGAAAATACCAACCAAAACAAACTAGACACGGACGTGTACTACTTGTGGTACAACAAGGTGACACGAAGACGAATTGCAAAACCGGCTGTCACTGATATCCGATACAGTAATCGTGTCATTGTTGATCAACCTCATGTAATAAACGTGGTACGTACTGTTAATGATAATCATTTCATTGCATTATATCTATTTTGTAACATTATTAACATATACTTGTATCTTTTTATTGTGCAGTTGAAACAGACACTGAGGATGTTGCAGCAGTGGTCGAATAAGCCTCCCCAGATTGAACAACAATATCAAGCACTATTAACTGATAATAGTGCTCTGTTTCAACAAATGCAATTGTCCAGTCTCGGGGTTTATTCGGAGCAACCCTTCTACACTCCGTCCTTCATTGATCCTTCAGAACCTCCAACTTCCATGACGTTTATATCGGATCCTCCAGTATCCTTCACAACTGAGTTCAATCCTTTCGCAGAGCATCCAACTGCAACCCATTTATCCCAAGAGGCACCACCCGTCCAGAATCCGGCTAGAGTGTCAAGACACGATCTATTGATGGTTCCGGTCAAAGGGGGCATGGTGAAGCCTTTAAACCCTTGGAAGGTGGATTGGTTGACTCGACACTGGTTTAATGGTGAACCAGTCGATGATTCACATTATTGGCCTCGAAAAATTAAAGGTTACAATATTACTCAACAAGAGGCCACAGAATTATCGCCTGGGGCATGGTTAGGCAACACAATTGTGGACGCCTACCAAGAATTGTTGGCAGAAAGAGACACCATCATAACACGGACGGGAAAGAGGTTAAAAAGAAATTTGTACTATCTACCGACTTTCTTCATTGCCGTGGGTCAAACCATGATAAATGCCGGAGTCGAGACTGATATTGCAAATGCAGTTGATTTTGTACAACACTTTGTAGAACAAAATGGTTTACGTGTTTCGGAATGTGATGTCATTTTCATGCCATTCCATTCTCGCATACACGAACATTTTGTCCTGGTGATGTTCAATGTTAAGGCATGGGCAATAAAAATCATTGATCCTATGCATCCAGAGATGACTCCGGCACAGTTGGATGCGCGATACCAGGCCGATATTGCAGTTGCGGTAAGTACGCAAGATTTTATGTTGCTTTACATTTGGTTTAAATTTTTTATTGTCACTTACTAATGTTTTTTTTTGAATTAGCAGAAGACTCTTGTACCTATATTGCTAAGATTTGCTGCCCCTGAGACCAATTGGCCCCTAAGAGATGCAAGACTCGGGAAGAAAGTTGTAGTGGCGAAACAACATAATGGTTCAGACTGTGGGGTTTACATTTGTAAATATATGGACGCAATCTCACGTGGACTAAATCCCACTGCAGCTAAATGGACAGTTCAAGATGTATCCATTCTTCGCTTGCGTTTTGCTTGGGAACTGCACAAAGGAATGGCCAGGGGTCCTCCTAGAGGGTACAAGATGGCAGGATCATAGACGTTGGATTCTGATGAAGACTAATGCTAAATATATACGATCAATGGAGTGAAATTGTATTTGTTTTAACTATATTTGATTCATATGTAATACAATTTATGTTTGTCAATGTAATATATATGTTTTTTCTCAATGGTGTCTTATATATTTGTATTTATTGATTGTGTGTTATACAATTTGATTTTTCAGTGTAATATTAAACTAACAGAATGGGGAGTAAGGGCGCATAAGGATGCAGATATTAATATGAAAGCAGATAAAATTTAGGCGGTTGAACCGACCATATGCAGATGAATGCAAGAACAGTTATGAAACAACAGTATAAGCAAAGTTAGGCGGATTAACCGACCATATGCAGATTGTATTATAAAATAAAAGCTTATTACAAGATTGAAACTTAAAATGAAACTGAAAATTACAAGATTGAAATACTAAAGGAAGCTGACTACCTTCAGAGGGAGAGAGGTTTCGGGAGAGAAAGCTCTCAAAAAATTACATGCCTCTTCAGAAAGGAAGAGGTCGGTATAAATAGACAAATATTGGACTGCTACAGTGACTTACAGTGAAAGTGCTACAGTGAAAGTCAAACTGCTACAGTGACAGTCTACAGTAAAAATGCTACAGTAAAAAGTCAATTTTGCTACAGTAACAATGCTACAGTCAACATTTTTTTTTTTTTTTTTATTCTTCGTCTTCTTCAGACAAAAGGAAGTCCTCATCGTCATCTAGGTTGATGTCGAAGTGCGGATCTGCTTCTTTTGAGGCCGAAGTACTGGCTTCGGTAGATTTGGAGCTGAGCTTCTTGGAAAGCTGGAGCATAATCTTGAGAAGGTCTTCTTCTGAAGAGGCTGCAGCTAGGCTAGCTGATAAAACAGATTTTTGAGCAAGGAACTGAGTCTGCTCAACCTCTGTTGTCTTGATAAATTGTGGATTCGTCTTGAACCACTGTTGGATTGCTGAGGTAGTGGCATGACTGGCATTGAAGTCTTTCCACCATTTTGTGTAGCCTCGGCGAGCGAGGAAAGGTAGACCTTGCAAGCCTTCAGGCTTGTAATACTCTATTTTTTGACATTGGATCCATGCCAGAGCAAATTTAGAGAAAAAGTGCAGAGACACGGGTGTTGGGGTAGATTGAGGTGGCTGAAACCTGCCAGAAAAATATTGATAACCTTCCTTGACAATAGGAGGAAGGATCTCAAGGGATGGACCAAAGACAGGCCACCATTGGTTTAGGAACCAGTTCGGGAAATGAAATGGTTGGTTTCTTTTGAAATAGAAAAACCAAGAGTGTTTTTCTATAGGGTTTTGTTTCGTAAAAGCAAGTCTCCAAGCTTCAACATAATCCCAGTAATTGTAAGTCTGGGGAGTAAAGGATTGGGAAAATCTGATCGAATCAGACAAAAGTTTAAATTGGTTAGAGGCTGGAGTTCCTCTAAGGATTGGGTGATTTTTTATCCACTCAGAAGGAGAAATAATTTTCATAATCTGAACGGTGGTATGGGTGATAAAAGTTTGGGTTTTATCTTGATATTGTTTGAGGAGGATAGACTTAGAATCTACCAAGATAAATTCAAAAAATCTTTGGTTTTTGTGGGAGTGACTAGGGATAAACCTATGGTCACCAAGAAGTAATTGCTTGGCTGCAATGTTTGGGTCAGGATGCCAGAAATCTGGTTCCATTTGAATAATCGTTTGAATGGATTGGGAACGGAAATATTGAGGCGCTTCAGAAAAAGGAGGAAGCGGTTTTGGAGAAGGGACAAAAGGAACAACAGTGCCTGGGGTCTTACCCACCAGAGATTGGGATTTTCCTGGGATTTTACTCACCAAGGATTGGGAAATGGGGTTTTGAATCTGAGATTCAGCAGCCTCCATTTTTGGGATTTGGGGAATTACCTGAGGGGGAGGGATCCCCATGTTTTTGCACCAGGAGAGGAATTCTTCTGGGTAAAAGGATTGAGCTTGGGAGTCTTCATCCTCGTCAGAGGCAATATCTGCCCATCTTTTGACCTTATCAATAGATAAAGGTTTTGTCTCCACAAGAGCAGAGAAATGATTCTTGGTTTGGACTGGCTGATCAGCATAGTCCGCCGAGGTCACTGGCTTCGGCTTTTGTGAAGATTCAATGGAATCTTGGGATTTTGGGGAGGATTGGCGGGCTGATTTCTCAGCAGAGGCAGCTTTTAAGGCAAGAGCCTTATCTTTCTTCTTTGGGGGCATATCTGTTTTGAAGGAATTCTCTGGTTAGGAAATCTGGAATATGGTTAGAGCTTCCCTTAATATATTCAATGTCAAAATCGAATATTGATAAAATAGCCTGCCATCGGGCAAAAATTTGCTTACTGGCAAGGTTTTTTACGTCTTTCTGTAAAACAGATTTTGCTGCTTGACAGTCAATTCGAACTAAAAATTTTTGATTTAATAAATCAGATTGGAATTTTGTGATGCACAAAACGATGGCTAAGATTTCTTTTTTAATGGTAGGATAGTTCTGCTGGGAACTATTCCAATGCTTTGAAGTGAATGCAATGATATGCTCTTTGCCTTCTTTTTTTTGTTTTAAGATGCCTCCATATCCTATGTCAGATGCATCAGTTTGAACAATCTTGTATGCAGAAGGATCAGATAAAGATAAACATGGTAAATGCTTAACTTTCTTTTTAACTTCCTGAACTACATGAGTATGCACGGAAGTCCAGGGGGGAGGAGGCTGTTTAAGCCGATCATGCAGGGGTTTTAAAAGGTTACTTAAACCAGGGATAAATTCAGAGACATAATTAACACAACCAAGAAACCTTTGAAGTTGTGTTTTGTCAATAATTTGATCAGGAAATTTATCAGCGAATAAGATGCAACGATTGATAGGGACAATAGTTCCTAATTGTATATTATGACCTAAAAATCTAATTTTTGTTTGAAAAAGACAGATTTTAGGTTTTGAAAGAACTAAACCATTAGTTTTGATAATGTTGAAGAAAATATGCAAATGTTTAAAATGTTGTTCTAGGCTATCAGAGAAGACTAAAACATCATCAATATAAACGATAATAAATTTCGAATAATCATTAAAGATATTATTCATAATTTTTTGAAACTCTGAGGGAGCATTTTTGAGGCCAAAAGGCATGACATTCCACTCATACTGCCCGAAGGGGACTGTGAAAGCGGTTTTGTAACGATCTCTTGGGTCAATTTGAATCTGCCAAAATCCAGATTTTAAGTCAAATTTTGAGAATATATGAGAGGCGTATAAACGTTGGAGGAGGTCCTTTTTGTTAGGGATGGGATACCTAATCCATCTCAGGGCTTGGTTGAGTGGTTTGTAATTGATGACTAAACGGGGTGCTCCTCTTTCAATTTCAGAGCTTTTGTTGACATAAAAGGCTGCACAGCTCCAAGGAGACTTACTGTGCGATATAATCCTTTTCTTCAGGAGGTCTTGAATCTCCTTTTGACAATGGGTGATGAGTTCGTGGTTCATCTGGATGGGTCTGGCTTTGGTTGGGATGGTCTTTTCATCAAAATCAGGCTCGTAAGGGAGTCGGACACTATGATTTTTTCGATCCCAAAAGGCATTTGGTATATCAGCACAGAGCTGAGTGATAACCTTGTTTTCAAAGGTTCGGATTCTATTCTTAATAGAAGGGTTTTGAAGCTGGCTTTCGATGCGCTGATGGACTATTTCTTCTTTGAGATAGTTAATTTGCGCTTTCTTAGACTTCAGCAGATGGAGATCTTTGTGGATAGGAGGTCTATCAAAGGGGAGGACGATGGAGGTACCTAGATACTCGATCTGGATACCCTGATTGGTGACCATGAAGGGAATGATTTGCTGGATAAAAGGGGTTCCTAAGATGATAGGATTGGTAATGTCTTTAACTAATAAGAAGGAGGTTTTAAGAGAGGTTTTCAGTGTAATATAATGTATAACAATAAAAACATATGACATAAAGGTTTAAAATAACATTTTATCAAGCAATTCTTTTTTTAAATTAGAGGAAGACTTTAAAAAAAAATAATCTCTTTCAAGAATCAATATCAAGTACTCAAAATGTCTTTACTCTGAAAAAAAATCCTCAAATTAAATCTTAAAAGTTATTTTTACACTGAAAATGTCTGACAGAAGGCTTTAAAAAATATAATAAGGTCAAGCGGAAAAACGTCTTAGTGGCGGAAAGACAAAAATTTTTTTTTTTATTTTTTTTCCCTTCCGCCACTCCCACTGGCGGAAACAAAAAAAAAAAAAATTTTTACCCTTTCTGCCAGTGACAGTGGCGGAAAGGGGAATTTTTTTTTTTTTTTGGCCTTCCGCCACTGAGACTGGCGGAAAGAAAAACAAAATGAAAAAAATTTTGAAAAATTTTTCCCCTTCCGCTATTAACACTGGCGGAAGGGGTATTTTTTTTTTTAGTTTGATTTCAAGCGTTAGATCATTCGTTGGACGGCTGTAAAAGTGTTAGCTACGAAAGACTCCAGAGCTAACGTTAGACATGGATCGGTCCCCATATATATATATATATATATATATTTACATATTTGTAATTAACTACGATTCTTATATAATAAAAGTAATTTATTTAGAGTTTTAAAATTTTTAACTTCTCATTGTAATAAAATACGACATACTTAAAACTAAAATGTCGGCCTTTATTTGAGATTAAAAATCATATTTAGAACAATGTTTTACGTAATTTCAAATTGCATTTGAGAAGGTACATAAAAAAGCTGTAAAATACGTACGACTGATTTCCAGTTATACTTTTCACTACTGCCAGTGCAGTTGCTGCTGTTGTCGTTATAATAATAATAATCTGTAACAACAACAGCAGTACATAGGCAAATATTGTTGTTGTTATTGATAAGTTGGTTATCGGAATTTATGATCACTTTTTTCAAGATTTCTTGATCTATGATTTTAAGGTATCTGGAAAACTTTCTGAGCTAAAGACTACCATAGATGTTGGATAGCTGCATCGTGGAAACCTTTTACAAACCTATTGGTTATGACTTTGAGAAATGGAATCTTTTGGTAAGTTTTTAAGTAATTTTTAGCCGTATCAAGTCTTTTGCTGAAATTATCATCATACAGTTATGTAATTATATCCTGCCTGTTTGTGTCAATATTGTGAAGTGAGTGTCTTCAATTAAAATATATATCTTTTGATTCCTAAAGGTGAAGAAGGAAAAATGTATTTACCATGTGCTGAATATGCTCAGCATCGATGTGTCAAAGAAGTGCCTTGTGGTAGAAGGCTGGTGTCCTGTTTTTGCTACAATTCAGGTATTAGCTTCTAATGCTTCACCAAAGGTGTAATTATGTGTCTCAATATAGCTCTAGCCAGTACTCTGTAGGGAGTTATTGAATAAGCTAGCCTTGAATGTGCAGATTCAAAGTGTACTGCAGCAAGCAACTTCTGACAGCAATTCACAAGTAGGGGCCATATTCCAGGTTTTGCGTACAGAGGAACTGCCACTTACGTTTTTTCGCACGAACAAGGTCACTTCAGCTTTTCAAGAAATTGTAGATGCATATGGGTAAGTACTTTTGATGCTGTGTTTTTTTTATCCTTAAAGCAAGTTGGCTATTCACATAAATATATGTAAGCACCTATGTTTTAAAAATAGTAGATTAGGATCAGTTTAGTTTCAGTGTACTCGATATGAGTAGTTGTAGAGCTGACGATTCTGAATTTGTTTGTGTATCTTGCAATATAGATTAGATACAACCATATTATATGAAAATAGAGTTGCAACTTACTTTTGATCTTGACCTTGATCTATAGCTTCCTCCAATACGAGCTATATTCTAGTTTAGGAATGAGTTTCCAGAACATTATATTGCCCTTATGTACACCTTGTTCACCCACTTAACCCTGTGCATATCATTCATTGAAAGTTGCAGATTTATTTGGCTGCACATTGCAGATTTCTTTCCCCATAGTTTCAAGTTCCAACGCTTAATGTTCTTAATATTCAATTTAGCAAGTAGCAGCAGGGGAAAAAAAAGTCACACAGAAAGTTGCTACCTATTTGTAGAACCTACTGTTTTATTTGTACAGTAGTGAAACATGTAAAACTTGTAAGCCAATTGAACCAGCATGTCTTTATTAGCTATTTTGATAATTCTTATTTTGATAGTTGTTGATTTTTTTTAATTATATTATTGGAAGTTCCGTGAGAAGGAAGATTAACCATACTCTTCACTGTGTTCATGCATCAGGTTGTGTTTTGGTGGCTAGTATACTTTTTGTAAAGATCAGATGGTTGGTGTGATATGTGAAGATTATCGTAACTTTTTGTAAAGGCGGTTGCTGGTGATATGTGAAGATTATCGTAACTTTTTGTAAAGGTGATTGCTAGTGATGTGTGAAGATTATGATCATATGGATATATTTCAATAGATTATGAAAGATTTTAGATTTTTTGTGGTACGTTTGAATGTATCATTTAGCGTTCTAATTGTTGACATCTTTTGGATTTGAAAATATACTGCATTATCGAAATGAATGTACAAAGTGTTATTTTAGACCATTGAAAGTATATAATCTCTCTTGTAATTGCAAAATTTGTGGGGGAAAAAAAAGTGTTTTATGTATGCTGCCAAAGAGCCGCTTTAATATGTTACAAAACATGAGAGAAGTGTTGGATTTAACAGGAAAAAGTGTTGCTTTGATTTGGTGGGAAATTTAAAAAGTGTCGCACTTGACATGAAAAAGTGTTGTTTTAGTTTGTCAAAAATGATTTAAAAAAGTGTTGCGTTTGAGCTAAATAAGTGTTGCCTTCAAAAGTGTTGCCTTTATCAAGTAGAAGCAACACTTGAGAGAAGTGTTGGCTATTCTCACAAAAAGTGTTGGCTTTAAGTAAAGGCGACATTAGCTATGGTGGCACTTACAAAAGTGTTACTTTTTCCATAAGGCAACACTTTTAGGCCCTAATACAACATTTTTGCAGTGTTGGCATAGGTCTTTTTTGTAGTAGTGAGAGTAGATCTCATGACAAGAGGAAAGAATAAAGGAACCTTTACCTATGCAGATTTGTGCTTCACATCTGTAAAGATTCTTTTACTTTGCAAAACAGTTGGAACAACTTGCATACTAGTAGTGTTAAGGTTAGGCATGAGATAATGTGCAATCATCATCAAAAATCTAGAATAATAAATTTTGTTTCTACTACCAGTTTTAAGTTTTGCCATCAAATTTTGCAGAATTAAAAGCCCTATATTAATATGCCTACCATATAAAACACTAATAGCTATTTGTTGAGTAAGTGTGGTGATGATATCATATCCACTGCATTTTGGAAGAAAAAGTTTTTGTTATAAGGTCAAAAAATAATGATCACTCCTGCCTAAGATGGGGTCTAGTAATGGAGCCAACAGAACCGATTTCAGAAGAATAATGTAAGTTTTTAAATATTGCCAAAAGTTCTTAATTAGAGGCAGGAGAGTCAAAGTTTTCAAAAATGGGTAAGTGTAAAGCATTATTAACAACAGTATGAGTTATATTATATACATTATTTTCATACCTGAAACTTAGCACAGGAGAGTCGTCATCTTCATCCTGTATTGTTGCAGTGGACCACATGGCCGAGATGACTTCAGCTGTTTGAGTGGGTGTTTCATAAATGGTGTGAGAAAGTGGAGAGTTTTGCAGAAAATCCACAAAAGGGTGTTATTGTGCTTCAAATTCATGCTTGTCGACCACCCCTGCATGGTTGGTTTTGATTAAATCGAACTCTCCATACTTAAAGCACACTGTTTTGGCCACCATTGAAGAGATTTGTGTAAACTTGAAGAAAATCTTTGAAAAAGGATTAAATTACACAGAGTTTAGAGAGTAAATCAATTTCAGAGCTTTGAGTAGTTGTGATTGCAAAGATGTTTGAAATTACTTTTATTAAAGTGTTAGAGACGTTTGCAATTCTGAGTGAATTATGGGAAACTATTTATTTACCCTCGTTCGGAGATTACCATAATCTCTGCCATGTCCACTCATAGGAGACTAAGCCCGACTAGTCTCCGATAGTGTATTTTTAATTTAGTCGGGGACTAAGAAACAATCACTATCAGGGACTAAGATAGTCTCCGATAGTTCATTTTTGACTCATCAAGGATAAGTAAAAATAACTATCAGGGACTAAGTTAGTCTCTTATAGTTCATTTTTAGTTAGTCAGGGACTAAGTAAAAACAACTATCAAGGACTAAGTTAGTCTCTTGCTCAAATGCTCTCAGTGACTAATTTAAGTTAGTCTCTGCTATAGTTCTGTTTTTCAAAATTTTTCCAACAATCAATCTTTTGATTATTAGCTACAAACATTTCTGTTATATTATAACAGATCCATTAATTTATGTTCATTAAGAATAGCTTCAGTTTCCAGAATTGAAATTCTAGCTTCTCACAACTAAACAACTTGTTTTCTCAGATTTTAATCAATTTTTAGAGGAATAATTCAACATTCCTAACTCATAGACTAATCTAGTGAATGTAGATTCATCTACAGGCTTTGTGAATATGTCTGCAAGTTGTTTGTCAGTTGTAAACTAGTGCAATTCAATATTTCCTTCACTTACATGTTCTCTTATGAAATGATATCTCATATTTATGTGTTTTGTTCTTGAATGCTGCACTGGATTTTCTATTATAGCTATGGCACTTGTATTATCACAATAGATAGGAATTTTGGATAATGACATACCATAGTCTAGGAGTTGATTTTTGATCCACAATACCTGAGCACAGTAACTCCCAGCTGCGATATATTTAGCTTCTGCTGTTGAAGTAGAAACTGAATTTTGTTTCTTGCTAAACCAAGAAACAAGTCTGTCTCCAAGAAGTTGGCAGCTTCCACTTGTGCTTTTTCTATCAAGCTTGCAACCTGCATAATCAGCATTTGAATAACCAATTAGTTTAAAAGCAGATTCTTTGGGATACCATAACCCAAGGTTTGGGGTACCCTTTAGATATCTGAGTATTCTTTTGACAACAATCAAATGTGATTCTCTAGGATCAGCTTGAAATCTAGCACATAAACATGTAGCAAACATTATATCAGGTCTACTTGCAGTTAGATATAAAAGAGAGCCTATCATGCCTCTAAAGCTAGTAATATCAACATTCTTTCCATTTAAATCCTTATCTAGCTTAGTGGCAGTAGGCATGGGTGTTTTTGCAGATGCACAATCAACCAAATCATATTTTTCTCAATAAGTCTTTGATGTACTTGGACTAACTGATAAAAATTCCATCAGTTGATTGTTTTATTTGCAATCCTAAGAAAAATGTTAATTCTCCCATCATACTCATTTCATATCTAGACTGCATTAGTTTTGAAAATATTTCACAGAATTTTTCATTTGTGAAACCAAATATAATATCATCTACATATATTTGCACAAGTATAATGTTAGAGCCTTGAATTCTATAAAATAAAGTTTTATCTATGATACTTCTAACAAATTTGTTTTCAAGTAAAAATTGAGATAGAGTATCATACCAGGCTCTTGGTGCTTGTTTTAAGCCATAGAGTGTTTTATCTAACCTGTACACATGATTTGGAAACTTGGAATCCACAAAACCTAGTGGTTGTTGAACATAGACTTCTTCTTCCAATTTTCCATTTAGGAAAGCACTCTTGACATCCATCTGGTACACCTTGAAGTTTTTGTAGGCGGCATATGCCAAGAAAATTCTAATTGCTTCAAGTCTTGCTACTGGTGCAAAAGTTTCATCATAATCTATTCCTTCTTATTGAGAATATCCTTTTGCAACCAGTCTTGCTTTGTTCCTTGTGATTGTACCAGTTTCATCCAATTTATTTCTGAAAACCCATTTGCCACCTATAATTGATCTGTTCCTTGGTTTGGGTACCAATCTCCAGACTTTGTTCCTTGTGAATTGGTTCAATTCCTCTTGCATAACAATTATTCAGTCAGGATCTTGAAGTGCTTCCTCAATTTTCTTTGGCTCAATCTTTGACAGAAAACTGAGATATAAATATTCATTTTGAGTTGCACTTCTAGTCTTGACTCCATCCTCTATACTTCCAATGATCAAATCTGTTGTATGATCTCTTAACCATGGTCTTGCTCGTGGCAGATTTAATATCAAAGTTAAGGCTTGATCTTCTAGATTGATGTTGTGTAATCTAGCTTCTTGATCAGAGACTACTCCCCCTAAACCATTGACTTCTTCATTATTAGCTCCCCCTGAGCTGTTTATTTCAACAGTCCCTGGTGTCAAGATATTCTCCGATTGTGCATCAATGACACTAGTCCCTGGTGAACCATTAGTCTCTGATGGCACACTAATATCAGAGACTAGAGTATTAGTCCTTGGTACTTCATGCACAACTGTTAACTCCCCCTCAATTACGTAGGGATCATCACTATCTTGGGATTTATCACCAGTCTCCGAAGGATATTCCCGTGCATCCAATTCATTCTCAAAACTGAGAGGTTCATGCAATCCTTGTCCAATCATTCCTAGAATCTTTCTATCATCAAATACAACTTGTATTGATTCCACAATGACCTTTGTTCTTAGATTATATACTCTGTATGCCTTGCTTGACAGAGAATAGCCTTAGAAGATTGCTTCATCAGACTTGTTATCAAACTTTCCTCTTGTCTCTAATGAATCTCTCAGTACAAAGCACTTACAACCAAACACATGTAAAAACTTGAGAGTTGGTTTTCTCCCAGTCATTAGTTCATAAGGTGTTTTATTGTATGATTTGTTTATCAAGGATCTGTTCTGTGTAAAGCAAGCAGTGTTAATTGCTTCCTCCCATAAATAAGTTGGAAGCTTTGACTCTTGTAACATTGTCCTTGCTGCTTCAATAAGGGTCTTGTTTTTGCTCTCAACAACTCCATTTTGTTGAGGGGTTCTTGGAGCTAAGAATTGGTGTGTTATACCTTTTTCAGTGCAGAATTCAATAACTTGGGTATTCTTGAATTCTGTTCCTCTATCACTCCTTATTACCCTTACTGTCTTTCCTAACTCAGTCTCTATTTTCTTAACATGATCAATAATTAACTGAGCAGTTTCATCTTTTGTATAGAGGTATTTTACCTAAGTATACCTCGTGTGATCATCCACAATAACCAAAGCATATCTATTTCTTAAGAAAGACATCACATTCACTTGACCAAATAAATCCATGTGTAACAATTGTAAAGGGTCAGTGATTGATGTTGTTGGTTTGCTCTTGAATGATACACTTCTTTGTTTCCCTTTCTGGCATGAATCACACAATCTAACTTGTGTAAACTCCAATTGTGGAATGCCAGCTACCAATCCTTTTCTCACCAGTTTGTTGATGTTCTTGAAATTCAAATGGGAGAGCTTCTTATGTCAAAGCCAACTTTCATCAGTTGAGGCTTTGTTGTAGAGACATGTGATTTGATTAGAGGAAGAGATAAGGTTTGCAATATACAAATTTCCTTTTCTTTTCCTTGTCAATATCACATTATTAGATTCTTTGTCACACACCAAGCATTGATCTTCTTTGAAGGTGACATTGAATCCCTTATCACATAGTTGACTCACACTCAAAAGATTATGTTTTAAGCCATCAACTAGTGATACTTCAGTGAAGATGACATCTCCATGTTCAACACTGCCATAACCCTTAGTATGGCCTTTGCTGTCATCTCCAAAAGTGACTTTTGGGCCACTTTTCTCTTCATACTATTTTAGCAGAGACTTGTCTCAAGTCATGTGTCTTGAACAGCCACTGTCCAAAGACTATGTTTTCTTCTTTTTGCCCTGCACAGTAAAGAGTAACTAGTTAGAAATTTTTGGGACCCAGACTTTCTTGGGTCTTTTCTCACTAGTTGTAGAATCAAGACTTGACTCAGATTGAGTTGACTGTCTTTTGATAATTTTTATTTTCATTGGACAATCATTAGTCTTGCTTTCTTTTTGTGAGAGACTACCAAGGTTTGAAGTTTCACGGTTAATGCAAAGATGATTTGACCTTTTTACAGGTGATTTATCTTTTATTATCTTTGAATGTGTAGTCTCTATTATAGGAATTTTATTTTTACTCCTACAGTGCATAGCTATGTGATTTGGATTACCACATATATGACATGTCTTTCTAGGAGCATCAAGCATTCTAGCATAATTTGTGTATTTATTAATGCCTATCTTTCCATTCCTATTTCTCTTATTACTACTAGACTCCACTAATGTTTCAGCCTTTTTCATAAGAATATTTTCCAATTTTTTGTTTAATTGAGTCTTTGTCATGAACCCAATATTTAATCTTTTATTCTCACTCTTATTAACAGTGTTCACTGTCTTTTGATCGACCTTTGATTTTGCAGTGACTTATTGGTATTGAGTGTTAATGAATTTGGGTTCATTAACAAGAGAAACAAAATTAATTCTTTTCAAAACATTTGGCTTACTAGTAGTGGAGTTAGCAGCTTCAATGGTCTCAATTAAATCTGAATTGTTTCCTAGGCACTCATCATAACCTAGTCCAGACTTTTGACCAATCATTTGACATCCTACCAAGTTTGTCAACTTTTTAGAGGAACTGTTCCATTGTTTTATCTTAGCCTGTGCTTTTTCAAGTTGTTCGACTAAGTAAAATTCCCTCTTTTTCAAAGCATTGATCATATGATGAGCTTTGTCTAGATCAGACTTAATAGTGTCAAATTGTACCAGTCTCTCTTCAAGAAATTTATTTCTTTTCAAGAGATGGTCATGTGATTCTTTAACACTGGTATGCTCAATAGTTAATGATCTAAAACTAACATGCAAGTCAGACATATCTTTTTGTATGCTTTCAATACTGGATGTATCAAGTAAATTAAGCACATTAAAATTCTGAGTTGCATCACATACCTTTGTAGAATTACTTGACTCATCAGTTTGAGCCATCAAGGCAAAGTTGACAATTTCCTCCTTAGAATCACTGTCAATCCAATCCTTGCCCTCAGTAATCAAGGCTTTGCTTTTTGATTTAAACTTCTTGTCAGCAAAGTCATTCCCCGTTTTCCTTGATTTTTCATCCTTAGATCTATCAGTAGATCTAGGCTTCCTACACTCATTGGCAAAGTGCCCTACCCCATCACAGTTGTAACACCTGATTTTCTTTTTGTCATAGGTCACAGTTTGACCTTCTTTTCTAGGGGTAAACTTTCTTAATGATCTTTTACCTTTTCTACCAGATCTGAATTTCTTAAACTGTTTCATCATGAATGCCATGAATTCCTCCATGTCATCATCAGTGCTCAATTCATCTTCCTCATCAGTTGAGCTAGCATTGGAAGTTTCATCATTAGGCTTCTCTTGAGACTTGCTTTTCTCAACCATTAGTGCAGCTCCTTTGTCCCTGCCATCCATTCTTTGTCTTTGCTCTACTTCAAGTTCATACGTCTTTAAGTTTCCATAGAGCCTATCCAGTGTGAGCATGTCCAAGTCATGAGCTTCCCTTACTGCAGTTGTCTTTGGATCCCAGCTTGGTGGGAGTGCTCTCATGAACTTGGTATTGACATCTTCATTGTCATAAGTCTTTCCAAATATTTTGAAGTCATTGAGCAAAGAGTTAAACCTGTCACAAACTGATGTGATTGGTTCACTAGGCTTTGCTTGAAAGAATTCATATTGTTGAGTCAACAATGATCTTTTATTCTTTTGGACTTGGTCAATTCCTTCACATAGGACTTTGATGGTGTCCCAAATCTGCTTAGATGTCGTGCAGTTGATGATGCTTGTGAACATATTTTTGTCAATGTCATTGTAAAGTATGTTCATAACCTTAGCATCCTTTAACACTTGTAACTTGTCTTCATTTGTATAGTCACTTTTAGAAGCAAGTTCAAAGTGTTCAGCAACAACGGATCCTTCAACAGTTTTAGCAGGAACAAATTTCCTGGGTAGATAAGGACCCTTTTCAATCCTTGCAATATAGTCAGGATCTGTTGCTCTCAAGTGCATGTACATCTTTTGTTTCCACATAGGATATTCTTCTCGTTTCAGAATTGGAATCCTGGTTCCACCATCACGACTTCCTGCATAAGCCATTATGCTAGAGCTGCTTCCTTCGTCATTAGCCATCTCTGGATCGTGTTAATTCAGTTAAATCAATAAACCTGCTCTGTTAGCAATTGTTTTCCCAATGAGATAGCCGAGAACTTGTAGAAGGGGGGTTGAATACAAGTTCTCTGAATTCTTTTCGATTTCTTGTTCTTTAAGAAATTAATTATTACTTGCGGAATATAAAGAACAAGAACAAATTTATAAACAATTACTTTTATTGATTTTAACAATTGATTACAAATTCTAACAATCACAACAATATGATCGTTAGCTTCGTTTTTTTCTGTATTGTATATCTATGATAAACTATCAAAACATACAGCTTCTGTTACAACTCTGTAAACCTAATTACAGCTTCCTAAACTGAATCGTAATTAATTCAATTACCAATTCTGAATAAAATTCAACTTCCTTATTTGAATCAAATACAATCTTTCCTTTTTGATTAGGAATAGATTTCTGGCCTGTTTCCTTACCAGTTATGTCTTCAATAAATATCTCAATCCACGTTGAAGACATTCCTTTTTCAATTCAAACTCTATCACTCATCAGGGAGTAATTCACGACTAGTCCCCGACGGCTTCAACCTTAGTCCCCGATCACTCTAGTCTTTGGTCTTTAGTCTTTGATCAGGTTGTGTAGACTCCGACAGAGTCATTAGTCTTTGATGATGTCAGCGTAGTCTCCGAGGTATTAAGCTTAGTCTTTGGTGACGTCAGCTTAATCTTTGATACACTAAGCCTAGTCTTGGATGACGTAAGCTTAGTCTCCGATGTTTTATCCTTAATCCATGATGACGTAAGTCGTAGTCTCCGATAAGCAAAACTTAGTCTCTTATAGGCAAAATCCTTACTCTCTTGACAAGTTTGCCTTAGTCACTGATAAGCCTTTTTGTAATCTCTGACGGACCAAATACACAATTTGACTTGTTGAATCTTCAATACAATTCCAGCAGTTCTTAATACAATGAAATTGAATCTATCTCTTTATACCAAATCAATGAATTACAATTAAAGAGATAACTACTGGCTACAAAATCTCAATGCTACTAATTAGCACTTTCTGTACATTTGTAATCTAAGTAATCTAAAGACAATCATCATCAAATGTTATAAAACCTAATAAAAGTGTTCTTCTCTGTTCTTGCTGTAGATCAGTATGTCATCCAAGTAGACAACAACAAACTGGCCAAAGAAAGGTTTCAGTACCTCATTCATCAATCTTATGAAAGTGCTCGGTGCATTATTGTGACCGAAAGGCATGACTTGTGGCGGCCTCAGAAATCCCTCAAAGCCGGGCCTCAGGCATTGTTAACAATTTGGGTGACAGCCCCCAAGATCCCCAAGTTGGAACCCCGAGTTCCGTCAGGAAACACAAAACAACAACTCAAAAGCTACAGATACATCATAACTAAGCATTTACATTAATCGCACGAGAAATACATTCTCAAAATCATCATAATAACATTTTAAGGTTCACATCTTCTTACAAAACCTCATAGCTTGAAAGTAAACAAGCTGCAGCGGAAACTAACTTTAGATGGCCCATCTGCCCTTACAGCCTAAACACTTCTATGATGGCTTTCCGTTAGATTCTTCCTCTAAAAGCCATCCATAGGAGAGAAATCAAGAAGCTCACACTATGCCATTTTCTCTTTTCCTTTATTAGGCGACTCGGCCTTCTTGACATAACTTGAAAAACATTTCATAACATTCCACATGAGTGTTTACACTCAGCAAGCATATAATCATAAGCAAGAAGAACAGATAATTCAAAAGCTTTAATATTCATTGAGGTTGGGCGGAGCAATGCCAACACCTCTTGATAAATCAATAAACATGTATCATTCAGGGTTCTCGAGTGATAAGAAGGGGTAACCCTCTTTAAAAATAAATCTTGATTCACCCTCTCTTCATCAGATAATGCATCACCTGACTAGACTAATCATTATCTGACTTCTTTTAACAATCAAATTTCATCCCAGCTGGTCAGCCTGGTCGTTTGATTCCATCCTTTGACATACGTAGTCATTTGCAGAAACCAATTAATCTGTGTGGGTCTGTTTACCGATGCCTCGGTCTTTCATTCCCTATCATCATTGGCCAGAATATCAGGCTAAAGCATTCAACAACCCCTTAACTTCCCATATGGATATATCTTCTTGAAAACATTTTCTCATTTTGAATAGCTTTGGCGTGCTAACAATTAAAAGCAGCGACTGCCAACAATATTAGCGTGCTCAACAAATAAAAGCAGTGACGGCCAATAGCGTAACAATATATCCATACGGGAGTTACTCGGGTGTGCATACAAGTTCATGACTTGCAACACCCTTACATCATTTTCATCATCTTTTGGTGTGCCAGGGATTTTAAATAACTGGCAAACACCCAATAACACATAGCTCAATAACCAACATCTTTTCACGTACATCGAATCAATAATTGTACGTTACTTAATAATCAAAGAGATCATCATCTTGCATAGGCATTAACTTCAATCATTTATGTAAATTGAAATAATGATTCTACGTAATCAGTAAGAAAGAAAGTGGAATGAGTATATACTTGCCTTGGTCTTTAGCTAAATTCACTATACTGGTTACAAAAGGATTCTGTAAAACATCATTATGGGTATAACATGAGAAATCCATACTTTGAAAGGATAACTATGCAAAACGGAGGATGACCATCAGGGCATATTTTACCCGTCAGGGGATACATTATCCATCAGGGGATGTACTGCCCATCAGGGAATATTTTACCCGTCAGGGGATACATGCTTGTCAGGGGATAACTCATCCATCAGGGGATAAATTTACCCATCAGGGAATAGTTGTCAGGATTTGACTTACCCGTCAGGGGATAACTTGTTCATCGCCAAACTCGTCGAGTGCCAACTTCTTTAGCGCCATACTCACCTATTTAGAGCCAAACCAGTCGGAGACAAAACATAGATGCTCATCAGAGACTAACATCATTAGTCATCAGAGACTAAGTTTTACCCATCCGACACTATGGGTGACATCATCAGAGATTAACGTTAATTCATTAGAGACTGATGACGTCATCTTAACCCATCAGAGACTAAATGTGATGTCATCAAAGACTAATGTTAACTTACCAGAGACTGATGACATCATCTTAACCCATCGGGGACTAAGGCTGACGTCATCGGAGATTAACGTTAACTCATCAAAGACTGATATTATCTCGTCAGAGACTAACCTTATCTCATCAGAGACAAGTTTCATCAGAGACTGATCATAGAACTTGTCTCTGATAAAAGGAAGTATTTCATGATCAAGAACGTTATCTAGCGAAAAACAACTCAATCTAAGATACATAATCATCTTTTCATAACTCAAAACACCATGCTCTTTAACCACTTTATTCTTTCCTAAAGACTTAGCACATACAGTGAATACTTTCGGATACTACGTAACAACGAAAAGCAGAGGAGAACATAAGATTCTTATTACCTCTTGGGTTGACGAAAGAAATCAAAGCCTGTTGGAAAGTAATCTTCCAGAAGAGAGAATTTGAAATTATATGGAGATGGTAGGTTTAAAGAAGAACTTTGGGAGAGAAAATCATTAGAAAAGAGATTGAAATGTTACCTCCAAATGAGGTATTTATAGAAGGCTGAGATTAAGCTTTGAGATAAAATCATTGGTTAATAAAATGGCTACTCATCATGATTCTTAACAGCTAATACATGAAATAAACAGCTGTTGTCGTTCATGCACATAACCTTCATCAACTAATGACACACAAGTAGCTTACTAATCTCATTAATATACGTACACATGATGTAGTCATAACTACGTAAGCTATTAAATCTTCATGGAACTTGTTAAACCGGATATGTGGGCTCCTTCAAGCAATTACGAAGGTTACCAAAACATATATACATAACTTGTTCGTCCTTGTAACCAACATCCAAACAAAAAAAAACCTCTTTAATGGTTCCAATAAAAAAAAATATAGACATTCAAAAACGTCACATATTAACTATACACATTAATAAGAAAACAAATATGAGTAAATAATTTATTTATAGATAAACAAATTTTCTAGGTCGTCACATGACCAGCCATTCATACAATCCCACCTTTGTTTGGAATGTTGTCTTACATTCATCTCCCTCTCTCATTCTGATCTGATGATATCACTGCGGAGATCAATCTTAGAAAATACCACTAAGTCGTGTAACTCATCCAGCAGGTCATCCAATCTTGGAATTAGGAATCTATACTTGATGGAAATGTTATTTACTGCTCTATTGTCAATGCACATTCTCCAAGTTCCATCTTTCTTCGGTACCACTAAGGTCGGTACTGCACAAGGACTCATACTTTCACTTACATAGCCCTTTTCCATCAGTTCCTCAATTTGTCTTTGAATCTCTCTAGTCTCTTGAGGATTACATCTATAGGCTGCCTTGTGGGGTAGAGATGACCCTGGGATAAAGTCAATCTGATGCTTAATCCCTCGGATAGGAGGTAATCCTGGTGGAAAATACTCAGGAAACACATCCCTATATTCTGTCAGCAACCCCTCCAATTCTTCAGGTGGCTTCATGGTTGTCTGCTCGGTTTGAAATCCCATATCAATCAAAAGATAACCCTGACCCTCTTGCTCTAGTTCCTGCTCAAATTGTTTCTTGTTTACAAACAAGCCTTCTTTGCGTGTGCTAAGAGTCGACAAAGGTTTCAGTGCTGTTCTTGTGTTGCCTATCTTGGTAATGTACACATTGGTCCTGCCATCATACTTGACAAACCTATCGTATTGCCATAGTCTTCCCAAGAGAATATGACAAGCATCCATTGTACAGACATCACATAACACCTGATCTTTGAATTTCTCAATCTTGAAAGAGATCAATACTTGTTCGGTGAACTTGACTTCTCCCCCATCACTTAGCTAGTGTAACTTGTATGGCTTGGGATGTGTTGTCATAAGCCAACTGAGTTTATCAACTAACATGGTGGAAACCACATTACTACAGCTTCCTGTGTCAATAATCATACTGCATAACTTGACCTTTACCAACACTCTTGTCATAAATATTTTATCCCTTTGGTCAGCTTCTAAGGGAACTAGTTTTGCTTGTAACAGGCTTCTCACAATCAACTATGAACCATGAGTCTCAGGTCCCTCTTCTAAATCAGCCTCGATGTCATCTTCAACTTCCCTGAAACCAGCTTGCTCCTCTTCTTCAAGTGTTTCCCTCTTCTTCAAGGCATATGATGTCTCGATTTGTTCAATGTCGTGGAGAGTCATGACCCTATTACTAGGACAGTCACGTTACATATGTCCGTAACCTTTACACTTGAAGCAAATTCTTTTGTCTTCTGTTGTTAAAGGGCAGAGGCTTTCCCCTTGTCCTTCTGGAATTTGTCGAATTTAGGAGTGAATTTGGTTGTAGCATGTGCCTCGTTTCTCCTTTTTGTTTTACTTCTTTCAAATGCCTTACTCACAGGTCGGTTGTAATTGTTCCCCTTAGCTTTAGCGTGTTTTTTTGCATGCATGGCTACCTTACAAACCTCCTCGAAGGACCAATAAGGTTGGAGTTCAACCCTCTCAGCAATATTAGTGTTCAGGACCGTTAAGAACCGAGCAATCTTGTGTTCTGCCCTTTCGTCGAGGTCACACATCATGGTGAGTTTCTCGAACTTCACCATGTACTCTTCCACCAATAACGTCCTTTGTATAAAACCTTGGAATTTTAAGAAACATCTTGCACATAATCCATAGGAAGAAAATGTTTCTTCATTCTAGTCATGAGTGCCTCCCACGATTCCAATCGTGTCTTGCCCTCTTTTCTCCTTCTTGTTCTCAAATTTTCATACCACAGGTTGGTATAACCCTTGAGTTTCAACACCGCCACCTTAAATCTCTTACAGTCGTCATTGTCTTTATAGTCAAAGACTCGACCGATACGTTGTAGCCACTCCAAAAATTTCTCGGGCTTCATGTTGCCATCAAAATCTGGAATATCCAAACGCAAGCCCTTGTCATCATCAACATTTTCACTCTGCCTCCTATGTACTTGTCTGGCCACTTCTTCTTCCTCTGAATCTAAAGTACGTACAGATCTAGTACTTATGTTTGGGCTCGTAGAAGGATTCGTCCGATCTAGTCTTTCGAGAATCTCGTTTATTCTATCCGTCAAATCGTTTATTGCAAGTTTTGTGCTTGCTCCATAGTCAACCCTTGTGGAATAACTTGTTCTTCTTCTCTAGCCATTGATGTCGTAGTTTGTAAATTAACACAAGAACAACTCGTCTGCCAAAAGCTCTGATACCAAGATGATGTATTTGATCTAGGAAAGATCAAACACAAGTTGCGAAAAAAATAACTTTAGGTTGATTCTGTAAAGAATTTAATCACTGAGAATTAAAATTAAAGGATCGTTCTGTTTAGTTTGCTTAAAGAAATTAATCATCCACAAACTAAATCTGTAATGACCCCCAATTTCTCTTCCATAGACCAACGTTGTCAGTTTAATAATAACTGTTCAAACTTAGGCTTTTTGGTGGAAAATTATGTTGCCAAAGGGGGAATACAAAGAGCTATCACACAAAAACCTCTTTTCTTTATAATGATAAATTAAAAGTGGAGTATATGCAATAATTATTATGAGCGTTATTTTGAATGTTCTGAGCAGCGGAATAACATATCTTTTTCTTGAAAACAAACAAGATCAAACCAACCAAAAATCCTATTTATGAGCCCCGGACTGCTAGATCTACTGGCACTGACACGACCTTTCTTGCCCTTGGAACTGTCTCCTTTCTCGGGTTTAGCTGAAAGAGAATCAACCAAGTATAAGCAACAAAAGCCCAGCAAGTAAAGTAATATAGGACAAATAAATTCAGATATGAAACCAGTTTAAAAATATTGTTTGGAAAATAATATGAAAATTTTAAGATCTCAACTGTTGGATTCAGATAAGGAGAATCCATTTCTTCAGATAGGAGAAATGTTGGCAATATCATGCCTCTAAAATGAAGAAATGAGGAATATCCACATAAGATCTCAGATGTCTTTCAGTACTATGACTTACTTGAACATCTCTCTTATGAAGTCTTTTCAGTACTATGACTTACTTGATCATCAATTATGTTCGACACAAGGGCCTACTGAGAATATCTCTTACCACACGACAATAGCGAGCCAATGCTATTACAATGTGGTATGCTATGTACATACGTATGACATTTAGTAGATTTAATTACATCTATATTCTCATGGGCCCAGCAGAATAGAGTATCCTATTCTCATATCCGGGTTGATTCCCTTGTAGAGATAGTGGATAGATCTCGACTCCTCAGTGGAATTTACCAAGGTGATTATATAGCATCCTTGTAATCTCAGTGAGGGTGGTGACATCTTAGGGGACTGTCCAAGGTGATCACACAACACCCTTGTAGTCTTAGTAAAGGTCACAAGGTATTTATTAACCTTATAAACTGAATCGAATAACTCAAGATGTCATGTATTGTTATGAAACAGATAAATGCTTGTAAACAAGATATTAAAATCAAGCATTTCTCAAAATGACATTAGCTTTAACTGCATAATTCTCTATCAGTACGTATACGAAACAATTATGTATACGTAAGAAGAAATGTTTAAGTAGTTGTCTGCCATAGTTTGACACAGATCGAATTAATTGATCGTGTGTTTAAATTTGAGAGAAACATCATACTTATCTTAATATCTATATAAATATTTGTGTGATATATTGAAAAGATCATAAATATATCATTTGGAAATAAATTATGTATAACTGAACAACTAAGTTATACGTTTGGAAAAGTAATAAGAAATACATTACTTGCCTTGACCGGGGTGAAAAACGTACGATAGGTCTGCAAAATCTATTTTATACATTATCAATGATTAATAGGAATTAGAACTATATACTACTATGCTTAGGTAATAAAGTTATAATGTTTAAGTTATGCTAAGTTTGCGTCAGGGGATGGATTCTACTTGTCAGAGGATAAGCTTTATGCTATCAGGGTATAGTTTACAGCCATCAGAGGATAACTCATAGTCGTGAGGGGATAACTGTCAGGGGATAGACTACCCATCAGGGGATGTTTTATTCATCGCCAAACCCGTCGGTATTAAACATGACTATCGCCAAACTCTCTTGGCTGTCAAGGGATGATTTGTTCATCGCCAAACTCGTTGGCATTAAACTTGACTATCGCCAAACTCTCTTGGCTGTCAAGGGATGAGTCTCGGCCATCAGGGGTTGAGTCTCGGTCATCAAGGTATGACTCTTCGTCATCAGGGCATGACTCTCGGTCATCAGGGATGACTCTCGATCATCAAGGAATGACTCTCGGTCATCAGGGCATGACTTTCGGTCATCAGGGCATGGGTTTCAGAGGATATTTATCCTCCGATAGCTAAAATAACTCATCAAAGACTAATAGTGTGACGACCCCAAAATCCCTTACTGAACCAGGGCTTAATCAAAAGAAGGAAAAGATAACAACACATCCATTCATAGTATAAATACTGATATAAGGAAATAGTGAAGAGTTATTACAACCCAAAATACTACATTCTCAGCAGAAGCTATTCTATTTCTATATTTTAGTACATAACATCACAACTTCAAAACATCCTCCTTCCTTCCTCAGCGGCTAACTCAGTAGCCAAACATCTTTGTTTTCCCCTTGTCAGAGGGTTTAGCCTTTGGACCATGCCCTGCAAGGCATTAAGTTCAACAAGAATGAGTGATTTACACCCAGCAAGTATATAAACAAATTAGAGAAATAAATCTGGAAATGTTGATGGAAGTTCAATTCTATTTATGAGGCTCAGTGAAACAATACTAATGCCTCGGAAATCATTGAAGAGTCTTTAGGATTACTGATGATAAACAACGTGTAATACTCCTTGAAGAAAGACAGGTATTCACCTGTGTACAAATTCCTCAAAATATCCATCGGGGGCTAAACCCGTTGGATCTGCAATCATACGATATATAGTTGGCCTAACTGTGACTGCATGACCCCTCCTTGTGTGAACGTACGTAGTCACTTATAATTCCTCTAGGTCAGGTGAAGAACAAATCAGCACCTTTCATTTTCCTCTAGCCAACCATGTGGCATAACCCATTTAAGGGACATATCATTCTCATTTAATAGCACGGATATAAAATTGAAAATACTAATAAATCAAAGCTCAGTTATATTCATGCACTAACATTTATATCATGCTAGCGAAATTTAAAGCATAGCATTCTCATTCACAAGAGCATTTGAAACATATAAACAAAGCCTTACACGCATATCGAATCAAATGATACAGCGTTAAATTTAAAATAAGTATCAGATTGAATGTATATACTTGCCTTGGTCTTTTGCATAAAATCAAATTCAATTTACTCGTGAGTGAAAGATTTTGTAAAACATGCATATCACATGATAAATTTAATACGTTAATAAGAATTATAAAAGAAAATGCATATGTGATGTCCTTAAACTTTTAATGTTTCAAATCTGAGAAAAGAACTGTTGAGGTTCAAGGAATAACATCCTCAAATAATTTAAGGAAAATAATGTTTTATAGCTTTTGAAGACAGACTGTGCATCAGGGGATAGCTAGTCATCACGGGATGACTGAACATCAGTGGATAATTGCCCGTCAAGGGATGTCTCTCGACCATCAGGGGATAGCCTCTTGGTCATCAGGGGATAACCATCAGGGAATAGTCATCAGGGGATGACTTACCCATCATGGGATAATTTCCTCGCCGCCAAACTCATCGGGTGATAACTTTGACTATCGCCTAACATTCTTGGCTGTCAGGGACTGATTTGCTCATCACCAAACTCCTCGGGGACTAATATATTTAGCCATCAGAGACTAACATATTTTTCCCATCAGAGACTGTGGATGACATCATCAGGAACTAAATTTAGCCTGTCGAAGACTAAGGATGACGTCATCAGGGACTAATTAAAATTTCCTTCATCAGTGACTAACAACATTTCCTTCATCGCAGACTAAGAAAATCTCTCGTCATAGAGTAACATCTATGTCATCAGAGACTAACATATTAGTCATCAGAGACTGATGACGCCATCTCAACCCATCGGAGACTATGGTTGATGTCATTAGAGACTAATATATTATCTCGTCAGAGATTAACTTTATCTTATCAGAGACTAGAATTATCTCGTTAAAGACTAACATAGAGTTTGTCTTTGCTACGATGGAAGACCTAACATTAACAAACTCAACCTAAGATGCCTCATAAACATGTAAATGCAAAGGAATATAATCCTTTAAAGTTTTATTCCTTCTTGAAAACTTAGCATACAAGGTTAATAAATCATTGATGCTATGCACGAAAGAAACTGAGTAGAGTACCAGGTTCTTAGCTCTTTGTCTTTAAGAGAGAAATTAAAGCTTTAGAGTTGTTTTCTTATTTCCCACTTTGGCAATGTACACGTTCATCCTACCATCATACTTGACAAACCTGTCATACTGCCACGGTCTTCCCAACAGGATGTGACACGTATCCATGACACAAACATCACACAACACTTGATCCTTGAATTTACCAATTTCAAAAGAAATCATTGCTTGTTTTGTTACCTTTACCTCTCCTCCATCACTTAGCCAATGCAACTTGTATGGTTTACGATGAGGCAATGTAGGCCAAATAACTTTATCAATTAACATGGTGGAGACCACATTAGTGCAGCTTCCTGTGTCAATTATCATATTACAAAGTTTGTCCTTCACCAACACTCTTGTCATAAATATCTTGCCCCTCTGATCAGCCTCCAAGGGAACTGGATTTGCTTGCAACAATCTCTGTACAATCAATTGTGAACCATGAGTTTCAGGTTCCTTTTCTGAATCAGCCTCAAAATCATCATCATCCTTTTTGCACCTAACTTACCCCCCTTTTTCAAGGATTTCCTGTTCCTTTTAAATTTGTCAAAATTAGTAGTGAATTTGGCAATAGGTTGTACGTCGTTCCTCCTTTTTGTTCTACTCCTCTTAATCATTTTGTTAATAGGCCGAGTATAACTAATCCCCTTAGCTTTGGCATGCTTTTCTGCACGTATGGCTACCTTACACACCTCTTCAAAGGACCAGTAATGTTATAGTTCAACCATTTTGGCAATATTATTGTTCAGACCCGTTATGTGACGACCCCAAAATTCCTTACTGGATCAGGGCTTCGTCAAAAGAAGGAAAAGATAACCATACATCCATTCATAGTATAAGTACTGGATAAAGGCAATATTTAAGAGTCATTACAACCCGAAAATAATACAATTATAGCGGAAGGTATTTAATCTTTGTAAATTACAATTCCAAGATCATTACAACTTCTAACATCTTCCTTCCTTCCTTCCTCAGCGTTATAAAAAAAATAACTTAGTAGTCGATCATCTTTGCTTTCCCCTTATCAGAGGGTTCAACCTTTGCATTGTGTCCTGCAAGACATTTAAGTTCAACAAGAATGAGCGATTTTCGCCGAGCAAGTATATAAACAATTTAAAGGAATAATCTGAAATATTTAAAGAAGTTCAATTCAGTTTGTGAGGCTCAGTGAAACAATATTAATGTCTCAAAAATCCTTGAAGAATCTTTAGGATTATTGATGATAAACAACGTGTAATCCTTCTTGAAGAAAGACATGTATGCACCTGTGTACATTTTCTCAAAATATCTATCGGGGGCTAAACCCATTGGATCTGCTAACCATACAGTACACAGCTGGCCTAACTATGACTGCATGATCCCTCCTTGTGTGAACGTACGTAGTCACTTATATTTCCTCTAGGTCAGGTGAAGAACAAATCAGCACCTTTCCTTTCCATTAGCCAACCATGTTGCATAACCCATTTAAGGGACATATCATTCTCATTTATTTGCACAGATATAAGATTTAGAATTAGCTAAAAATCAAAGCTCAATTATATCCATGCATTATCATTCATATCATGCTGGCAGAATTTAAAACATAGCACCCTCATTCTTAAAAACAATTGAAACATATAATCAAGTCTTGCACGCATATCGAATCAAATGATACTGTGTTAAATTGAAATAAGCATCAAAGTGAATGTATATACTTGCCTCGATCCTTTGCACTCAATCAAATTCAATTTACTTGTGAGTGAAAAATTTTGTAAAAATATACATATCACAAGATGAATTTAATACCTTGGTTAAAGTATGAGAGAAAATGCACATGTGATGTCCTTAAACTTTTTAATGTCTCAATTTGATATAAAAACTGTTGAGGTTAAATAATTAATTAAAAATCTTAAAATAATTTAAGAAAATAATATTTTATAGTTTCAAACACAAACTGTGCATCAGGGAATTACTTCACTTTAATTCATCGGAGACTACGGATGACGTCATCAGGGACTAAACTTAGCCTGTCGGAGACTAAGGCTGACGTCATCAGGGACTAAACTTAGCCTGTCGGAGACTAAGGCTGACGTCATTAGAGACTAAACTTAGCCTGTCGGAGACTAAGGCTGACGTCATCAGAGACTAAACTTAGCCTGTCGGAGACTAAGGCTGACGTCATCAGAGACTAAACTTAGCCT
>CM025787.1:13313184-13324119 GCA_014636745.2 Centella asiatica | reverse complement strand
ATAAAATATTATAATCAAATAATTAAATAACTAAATTAATCAGATAAAATTATTATATTATTGATTTTTTTGATAAATAATTAAAATATATATTACAATAAATATATACATATATATATATATACCTATATATATAATATACATATGATATAGATATATATATATACATATATATATATATATATATGCATATTATATTATATAAAATATTATAATCAAATAATTAAATAATTAAATTAATCAAATAAAATTATTATCTCATTAATTTTTTTAATAAATAATTAAATAATTAAAATATATTTACTATATTACAATAAATATATAACAACTTATATATAATATATAATATATTAGATGTTAATATAATATTTTAGATTATTATTTATACTATAATATTATTATTATTTTGATAATATTGAACTATAATTTAAACAAAATATGTATAAATAATATTATATAGAGTATACAATATTATTTAATATATTATTTGTATTACGATAAGTTATTTTACGTATAATAATTAATAATAATGTAATATATGTAATATAATAATTAATCATTTATTAGATTATTAGAAACATGAAAAATATACAATCTTGCAACAAATTAATTATACTTTATTTTAAAAATAAATGATATAAACCAAATATGCCAACCAAACGCATTTTTGTTTTTAATTTTTAAAATTTTCAAAAATAGAAAGTTATAACCAAACGTTTTTTCATTTTCAAAAAAAAATGAAAATGAAAACACTTTTCATTTTCATTATTTTTGAAAATAAAAAAATGAAAATAAAAAAGAATTCAAACCGGACCAATACTACATCTAAAAAAGATAAAACTTTTCGATTCAAAAGAATTTGATGTGGACTCTTCTTCCAGCATCACATCATCTTACTTTCTCACTCTAGATCTCATTTACATTGCAAGGAGTACCGGTTTTATAGTTGAAAAGTGACACGATGATTTAGCAAATTTCTTTTATGTTAGACAAGTTTTTTTCGTAGTGAAAGTAGTGCACAAAACCAAAAGGCTTGTTGCACAAGACTAAATCTCGTCATTGATTTTACCATTATGAAATGCAGACTTAATATTGTACATTGGCTTATGCTCCAGGTAAATTACTTTTGTTTGTGAATTGTTTTTCCTTCTTAATTTGATCCGACTGATAAAATTATTTTTGTGCTCTTCATAGAAGATAAAATATATCCATCAAACACCTACTCCCACATTTAGGGGCTCAACGACTGAAAGTCTTTTACTTCATTTATTGTAATATGGAGATTGCCTTGTGGATTGATGATAATTACCATGCTGATAAAATAATCATTTCACAATATTACATTCCTCAAAGCAGATATTTGGGTCTGGAACAACACGAATAATACAATAGTCACATATTTGGGCCATGCTAACGCCTAAAATAAGCAACTCCTGGGCATACAAGTCAAGAAAGTGATGAACGTTGTTGCTTTTCTAAGTGCCAGGAAACAATTGACAATGAAAAAAATCTAGTACCCATGAACTTTATGGGCCACCAATCTATTTAATCGTTGATAAATTATCCACGGAAAAAAACATAACTAGATTGACATGAAGATTTATATTCAGTGAATTAAGGATGCTTAAGTTGAGAACAGAGCTGTGAGACAAGCATGACTACTCCCGACATAGGTGCATCATTCTGCATAAGTTGGAAGTCAAGGGCAATGTTGTAGTGATATATTACAAACAAGCTCTCAAAATTAACAGGTGGTATATAAGCAAAATTCCTCTTCTTCTTGAATAACAGAATAAAACCTATTAATTGCAGTTTTATATGATAACGTAATAATAACATGGAGACCAAGCAAATCCCTGCAACTTCTATAAGAATGAGGACCCCATTTGAAACCTTTTCTTGTGAACATGTCGGAATGTGTACAAACAATAAATTCCCTGTATCTTTAAAATAAAACTCCAACACCATAACAGATGGAAGTTCACATTGGTCACATTTTTCAAACTAAAAGTAAACCTAAATGAAAAAAATTAAACCTAAAGGTATCTAGAGAATATGTCCAAACCATCCCATCTCAATGTACAACTCCTATTTTTCGTTGCATATCTTCATTTCTTATCTTATCCCTCCAATTTTTTGTCGAACATCTTCGTTTCTTATTTATCTATCCTCGTGTGACAACACATCCACCATAACATCCTCATCTCCACAATTCCTGTTTTATGCTCAAATTGTTTCTTTATAGGCAACAATTAGCTCCATAGCATATAGAATTTCACTTTATGACACTTCTAGTCACACTAAGAATTTTACAATCGCACAAGAGCCTTGATACACTTCACCACTTCATCGACCTTGCTATGTGCTATGATTCTGTAACTTACATCCCATCAATCTCACTCCTTGCGCAAGAATGAGTCAAGATATCTAAATTCCTCTCTTACGCTAGACATTTAAATCTCACCCCCTTATGCAAGATTGAGTCAAGATATCTAAATGTCTCTCTCTTGGGCATCTCCTCTCCTAGCATGTTCACCAACTCTTGATATGACCCGCTAGTCACGGGGAACTTGCACTCCATCCTACTTAGTCTTACTCCTACTTAAACAATTTGGATTGCTGTGTATTTCTACATAATCCCAATTCGCTGTTAACATCGGGTTTGATCTTCATCAACAAGCATTATATTATCTGCAAATAGCATATACCATGGCACCTCATCTGTAACTACCAGAAAAGAGAGATGGACCCAATCTTGAACCTTGGTACACGTATTGTGATTCGTAAATTACGTGACGCCCATCATACATATTATTGACTAGCTCTGCAAAGCCGCTTTTTTTTCTTCAGAACCACCAAGAACCTTTTGTGGAACTAAATGAAACACCAATTAGAGATTAATAAACCAATAATCGAATGGGATAGCATCCAAATCTACCTAGTATAAACCAAACATGATTTTCAAAAATCTCGGTCTCAATTCTTCAAGTAATGCTCGATAACCCTCTCATAACTAACTTCATCTTATGACTCATTTAGCTTGAAGCCTCTATCATTGGAGTGGTTTTGCATATATCCTTCTAGTAGATAGACGCAAGCATATTTTTTCAACTTATTAGTCTGAATAATTATGTTGAAGGTCGGTTAACCAACTACCGCATCGCCTGAACACCTCCACACTTCAGTAGAGATACCATCAGGTCTCAAAACTTTACACGTCATCATCTTCCTTATTGTGTCCATAACTTCAGAAACTTTAAATCTATATATGAACCTTCAGTCCAAATCATAACATCAATCAATATGACTTCTCTCTTGTTTCCCCATTAAAGAAGTTGTCAAAATCACTAATCTATTAAGAAACCTCTTCGTCTTTATGTAAACGTTTTAGTTCCATCCTTGATGCACCTGATCATCTATGTTTGTCCCTCGATAGATGGGACAAGGATTTGTAGAATGGGGGTTGAATACAAATCAACAAATACTAGAACTTCTTTCGATTCATTAAAAGTAATAGATAAACTTGCAGAATAACAAAGAATCCCAGGAATAGAGTATTAAAAACCAAATTATATCAATCAATAAATACTTGTTTTTATTGATTTTTGAATTTGTATTACAACTTGGTAATCAAAACTGTTAACATTATCTTCTTTATCTTTGTTATAAACAACAATGTCTGAAATCTATTCTTGATGAACAGCTTCTACTCTAGAATAGAAATTCTAGCTTTTCAAATTCAACAAACTTGCTACTTTGTATTTCTCTCAATATCTATATCTGAATCTCTTGATACAACTGTTCTCTGCATATTTCGATTATTGCTCTGTATTTCTTTTTTGATTCGTGATATCTCCTGTAATATACACTTTGATAATCCTAATTCAAATCAACTACCCGACCTTATCGATCCTAATGCGACTCTATATTAGATCTTGATCGACTTCTTTTTTAACTTCAAATCCTATTCAGATTAGAATTTGCTGCATTCCAGTCATACATACGTCATCTTCAATATCCATTGATAATTTTGTATCTGCTGAAGGCTATTTTATCTACTGATAAACAATTTATCTGTCGATGACCATGTTTCTACAGAATATCCTCTGGTAGCCATATTATCCTCTAATGCATAATATCCTCTGATTATTACTTTATCCACCGAGGAACAGAATCATTCTTTAGCTGCTTTAGGATTTATCCTCTGATTACCACTAATGTACATTTTACACTGTCGGAGGATAAATCCATTAGCCTATCTATTATCCACTCATAAACAGTTACACTGTTGGAGGATAATACTTGGACAAAATCAACTGCAGTTTATCTACTGATGTTTATATAACACATCAGCAATTTCAGTACAATTATAAACTCTTAACAATTTTAAGTATTATACATCATCATCAAATACTATAAATCTAATAATCTACCGTTATTTATGATTATCAATGATAAGCACAAATCAAAGGTTGATGATGATGTCAAAACCCAAATCTTATAATTAATACTTAGAATTGAAATTAAACACTGTATAAAACACAACTGTACATAAACTCAACAGTGATGGCTTCATAGGTTTTGTTATTGTAGTTCCTGCAGATTTTTCAATTTCAGTTCCTGTAGCAATCTTCAAGTTCAGTTCAGCTATCAAACTGTTCTATCCTTTGACATCTATAACAACTCTCCCCCTGACCTAATTATTCTCCCCTTTTGACATCAACATCTTAATGTTAAAGGGTATAAATAGACAAATTAGGTTGACTAGCAGGAAGAATTTTTTTAATTCATGAATGTCCTTTAAACTATGATCTGACTATTCTCCCCCATGTGAATGTCCTTTTGAATTAGTAAGAATATCAGTGAGAATACCAATTGTGTGTTCCTTGACATTCTGGAGGTTAGTTTGAAAACCATTGATCATGACGTGTTGGAGCTTCATGTTTCTCTTTTCTGTGCTGATCAATGCTTCATAAACATCTTGTGAGTACGGCTACACTTGATCCTCGTGTGATTAAATAATCTGGTATAAGGTGTACTGTTGTATCATCCAATAATCTTGTGTCGCTTGCATCCAACCAAGCATCCACAATCTCTTCTTGAGGTCCATCTACAGTTCCTGTTGTGAGATTTGACAATAAGTCTTGATAATGCCCTGAGTAGACATGTCAGTAAGCAATTGTTGTTCCGCATCTCCAAAAGTAATTCTTCTCTAAGTATCCTCTGATGTCTGATCAAAGTGGTGATCAGAGAATACATGAACTGCAAATGTAATAGTGTGTGAAACAGGTTGAAATAAGGAACCTTCAGAAAATTTCTCTGTTCTTTTCTGATCTCATCCTAGCTCACACACCCTCTCCTTTTTTCTGACTTTGTAAGACAGCCTCTCACACTCACATTCTTTATTATTATTTTTTTAATGTCTTCCTCACATTTTTCCAGATACAAGATTTGATTCTCACCAAGTATTCTCTCAGGCTTACCAAAAAGAATAAATCTATCTGTTGTAGGTAACCTAGAGTGATGTAGGAAATATAAACAGTAAGTTATCTTCATCGGTGAATGTTAGATAGAAACTGTTGTATTATCCACCGATGAGGTGAGAGTTGCAGTTTGTGTTTCAGCTACAGAATTGATTTATCTGATGATTGAACTATCAGAGAATCTGAAACCAATGGAATTATTAAATCTCCACTACTTCCGAAGAAATATCAAGGAAAAAGGAAGAAAGAGTAAGAGTCTAGAATTGAGTGTTCGTTGCTTCTCTTTAATAGAGGAGAAGAAAGGCAACAATTTGAGACTCTTGTATATGCACTTAGTGACAGGTTGATCATTGACCAAGTCTTGCTTCTTCTTTTTCCTTTGAAAGGTATTTATAGATGTGTTCTTTTTAGACTCAAATACCTGTATCCTTGAAGGTGGACTATTTTCAATAGATATAGTCTTTTGAGAGGTTGCACCTAAAGATATGATTTTTCCTTTTTGGACTCAATATCCTTTTGAGAGAATATTAAGTGGTCTTTGAGGGTTCTTACTGTTCTCTTTTTCCTTCCTTATTACTTTCTCTAACTGCTCACCCTCTCCCTCAGTTGTTGCTAATTGTGGTTATTTTCTTTTTATAACCTTTATCTTTTGAGAGATAGAGGAGGTGATTTTGGTTGTAGACTTTGATTTAAAGGGTATTGTTACTTGGGCAGGAGTTGGGTCTGCACTAACTTCCTTCATTGTAGCAAAAGCGAAGAAATAGAGAAGATAACTCAGAAATTAAGATTTTAATTTTTGCTACCAGCAGATAATTATCCATCGATGAGTAATTCATCAGGGGATATATTAACTATTGTTGCTTTTATTCATCAGTCGATAATTATCCTCCGAAGAGTAAAATTATCTTCTGACGTTTCATTTGTTCAAGTCGATAATTATCCTCCGAGGAGATAAGTTATCTACTAATGCAACATTTGTTCATCAGTCGATAATTAGAGGATAATTATCCTCCGAGGAGTAAATTATCTACTGATGCTTAGTCAGACTAAAATTCTAAAATTATCTGCTAATTAGTTATACTATCAGCGGATAATGATATCTGCTTCATTTTATCAGCTAATAATTATCCACTGACCAGCTATGCTGTCATCTACTACTTCTCAAGAGTCAATTATTCTCTGACAGGTAACCTATAAAAGGATAATATTCTCTTGCTTCAGATTTTTAGTCTTGCATGGAATTTATCATTTAATCAACATAATTCAACATACCTAACTCACTTACCAACCTATTGAAAGTAGTTTCATCAAGTGGCTTGGTGAATATGTCTGTAAGCTACTTCTGATTCTGGGTTGCAGTGCTTGTCTTAACACCTTCAGTTTAGTTCTCCCAGCTGTTTCTTCTCTGAAAAATAATTTCAGCTACTTTCGAAACTTCCCCTAAATCAGTGGCTCCTATGTCTTCTGCATTTTCAGCATCCTCTGATGGAGGTTTCTTAAGTTTCAGCTTCATCTTTTTGATGAGTCAATTCTAGTATCCTCTAACTCGCTAACTTCATACTCAATCTGTGTTAGCAGGGACTTATCACTATTAATGTGTCTTGAACATCCACTGTCCAAGATTCAGATCTGTTTCATGATGCCCTGCACACACAAACAACTAATTCCATTTTGGTACCCAAACATGTTTGGGTCCATTGACATTAGTAGCATCTATCTTAGTTGCAGTCAAAGATTTTTCAGATTTATCAATCTTTACCGCCCACTTCATAGAGGAAATTACTTTCTTCTTAGTCTTGAGTGCTTCAATTTTTATCTTTGACCTTTGAGAAGGTTTCCCAAAACTGTTTAAACTGGTTAGCAATCAATTGGGTCTTAACAATTATGTTCTTCCTATCAGAGGATAATTTTCTACACTGTGTTCCAAGGATCAATTTAACATTTGAAAGGAAGGGGGTTAGGGTTCCCACACTTGTAACACCGTTTCCTAGGAGCATTTATCACTGGAGAATAGTTAGTATATTTGGTTATTTCCTCCTAACCGTTTCTATTATTTTTCAACTTTTTATCCTCTCATGAGTGAATCTGCTGTTTATCCTTTGGAGTTAATTTTATGTTTATTTAAGCTTTTGGCAATTGACTTATCTAACATCTTTTCTAGCATACTCACTCTTTGTTCTAGTACAGCCTCCTTAGTTTTTTCCTCAGTAGCTCCTGGTTTGACAAATTTTATTTTTTTAAAGATAGGGGCAATAGCTACTTGAGTACTCTTACTTGTGCTAGCTTCTATAGTTCCAGTGGTTGGCAACTCCTCAATCACTGGCTGCTTTTCTTGGACCTTGTTATAGCCTAGTCCTTCAATTGACTAGTGCTATATTTTTCGATGATTTCCCTCACTATCTTCGAGGAATTGGTCCACTCTTTGATGAGATCTTGCTCTTTTTTCAGTTTAGCCCTAAGTCAGGCTTCTCTTTCAAGAGCACAAGCAAGATTCTCTTTAGCTTTTCCACATTCCTCTCTGACTTGCTCAAAATTCAATAGTTCAGACTCTAAGAAAGAATTTCTCTTTGTTAACGTAACTTTTTCCTTCATTATTCTCTGAAGTCAAAAGATCTAAAATTAAGATTATTTATATAAGATTATTCATATCTTGAGTTATATTCTCTACATTCTTAATATTTAACAATTTTAATGCATCAGAGAAGGTCATGTCAGATACCTTTGGTTTCGGGCTTTCTTCTCGTTTTGAACCATTAGATAATACGGCCATGAATGCTTTGCCCTTGCTTTTGTTGAGGAGATCATGGTATTTCTTTTTTTGAGGCTTTATCCTTTATTTACAAGTAAAAAGAAACAAATCTAGCTACAATATTAACCACCGCTACAATGTTGACCACGCAAAAAATGAGTATATGCGACTCCCTTTAAAGTTATTAGCCAACATCAAAACATATGATAATGAAACGTTCAAAATGTCTCCACTAACTTTATCATTTCTAGTTCCAAAGCCAACACCTCAACCTCTACTACTTTTTCCAATGTGTCTATTTAGATATCCTCCAATGAGTATATCCTCGTATGGTATAACCCTTAAAATCTCCACCAAATCATTCCAAAATTGACTCCTCGCATGCATGCCCCTTAAATATCTCCTCCAAGTCATTCTAAAATTGAGCCTTAGCAACCGCTTGCAACCCATCTTTGGGGGCACACGAACGAATGTTAAGAATCAAATATCCTACTACTAACTTCACTAGATTAATCGCTATCGGCTTTCCTTCTAAAACCAAAAGCACCAATTTTTAACTTTTACCAATAATAATCCTTATCCATTCTTACATTATAAGCAGGAATTTTATATGGTATTTTGGCATAATTTTGGTTCCATGTGTTAATCTCTATATTTTTCAAGGAATAATTTGAGTTTGACGTTGGTTTTCATTGTTATTTCAGGATTTACACTTTGGTATGTGATTTTGAGTTTGTTTTGTAGGTAATTATTCTCGAACTAAGGCTTGGAAATGCCAAAGTATGCTTGAACAAATTAAGGAAACAAGTTGGACCTCCAAATTCAAAAGCAAGAGAAAGCCAAGAAATTTTTGAGATAGAGAAAGCCCAGAAATTTTGCCTAGACATCAGCAAAGACATGTTCGTGACTATGTCTGCCGACCAGTATGTCAACTAATCTCCAGCGGCGCGACACAATCAGTCAGAGACACAGCCAATGTTTGTGCACGTGTCTCCTATAGGAGATCTACTCAGGGTTTATATTTCTTTACTTAACTTTTGTAATAATTTTCTATTCCAATGAAGTTTCTACTAAACTTGTAAAGAGTATATAATATGTTCCCATTATTGTTTTATGATCTTTTTCACATCTTTAATATCTTTAAATTAGAAATACCTTGTTCATCTTCAATTGGTTTGATAATTTCAATTGAGTTCTTTTTTTCTACTCATTTTAAGTTGTCTTTCTAATTTTCATTAGCTAGGGCTACGACGCAGCAATATTATGTTCAATTAGTTCTATTCTTCTCTATGCAATATAAGGTTTTGTATTGTTGGCTATCTATACGTGTTTTTAATGCTTTGAGTGATTGACCACCACTTATATGATCATAAATTACGCGATTGAGACAAAGAGGAGGTATTGTGATTTGTGGGATTAATTAGTTTATGGTTGGGTTATAGTTTTATATTTTACTAAGTGAGATTGTTGAGAAAAAGCTGCAGTAGGCACAAGTAAACATCAGGGAATAGTCGTCAGGAGTTAATTACTTGGTAGTCTCAGTGTCAGGGGATGATGTTCTCGACCATCTAGGATGTTGTTCGGCATCAGGGATGTTTTCTCGGCGTCAGGGGATCGCGTTCTTGGTCGTCAAGGGATGTTTCTTGGCGTTGGGGACTAATTAAGCCTGTTGGAGACTAAGGCTTGTTAGGGGATAATTTGTACTGTCGGAGACTAAGACTTGTCAGGGGATAATTTGAACTGTCAGAGACTAAATCCAGTTGGCTTACCAAAGACTATTTTTTCGGATGGACTGCAGTATATTAAATTGTTTTATTTGTTTTTCATATTTGTAATAAGTTTGTTTTTCTTTCCATAGTGGCATTTGATTTATTTTCATTATAGATTTCTTTCCATTGTACAATTCTCTCCAAAGCAGAATTAAGGTTTATCTCAGCTTATAAATAGTTGCTTATGTTGTACGCTGGAAGACAGACTTTGATATAAAAAAATTTCGTGAGTTTTGAACTGGCAAATTATCCTAAAAGTTGGTGGTTAACTCCTTTAGTCTTTTGCAACCAGATTTGTTCTAGCTTGTGGGTGATCAAATTCTTTAAGCAAACTAAACAAATTAATCCTTTAGTGCTGATTCTCGGTGATTAATTTCTTTGTAGAATCAACCTAAAGTTATTGATGTATTTGATCTAAGAGGATCAAACACAAGTTGCGAAAAATAACTTTAGGATGATTTTGTAAAGAATTTAATCACCGAGCATCAAAACTAAAGGATTAATCTATTTAGTTTGCTTAAAGAAATTAATCACCTACAAGCTAAAACAAATCAGGTTGTGAAAGTTTGAAGAAATTAACCACCAACTCTCACGATAATTGTAAGTAAGAACTCACACAATTGTATTAATCAAGTCTGAATTACATTGTCCAATAAACAGCTATTTATAGGCTGAAATAAACCCTAATCCTACTTTGGAAAGAATATTACATTGGAAAGAAATCTAATCCAACAATAAAACAAATCTATTATGAATAGGAAACAAATACAAAAAAATAAGAAAACACAAAAAATAACTGTGGCCGTCAGTGGATAAAATATCCCCTAATGGTCGAAACAATCATCAGCGGATAATTATCCGCCGATAAGTTACTCGATCCCCTGACGATGATGTCATATTATCCCCTGATCATCTGCTCATGACGTCATCCTTG
>CM025787.1:13300157-13308084 GCA_014636745.2 Centella asiatica | reverse complement strand
CCCTTATTAGTGATCCTACGATTAGGAATATTTTTAGTTTCGAGTTAACATATTTTAGATCTCATTAGCATGATCTCATCATGATCCTAAAATACAACTCTAAACTATGGGTTAATATATTTAACAAGTTAAACATATAAATAAACGCCTTTGAATAAATAATTCTTTTATTAATAAATGAATAAGATTACAAAATAAATACTCCATCACGTCTAACGTGATTGGCTTGAGGGCATATTACTTTCACCTGTTTGGCAATAACATTTGTAGTGTAACTTGTTAATGGCTTGTTTATATTAACTTACCTAATTACCCTTAGTGGTTCCATGCAATTAATTCCTTAAAGTGGATTGGTTCTCCCCATCATATAACAAAATTCAAATGTTTCCTTCTGATCTTGAATAAATATTCAAAAGTTTGGCTCCGATTAACGTTTTTTGTTCTGTAAGGTGCTACTCTGGTATTATTATCAAATGATAGTATTGACATTTAATTCAAATTTCAACATTTCTCTTATAATGCATGAAATATCAAACATTTGCAAAGATTGTGGGACGCAGGGTGTATTATAATTTAGAAGCTGGTGCCGCCTATTTTAAGGTGATTTGAAGTGAGATTTGGAACAAGCGTTAGGTGTTATATTTTTGAGACATTTAATTGATAAGGATCAATCCATGTGACAAAGACGCTGTGGATGATTCATTTTAGTTATCACTTATCAGTTCGCTGTGTATTTATTTAGTGGTTGGACTTGTTATTTATGGGTTATTTTGGTATAGGTGCATTATTTAAGTGAGCCCAAGTGCTAACTGGCTGAGGTTTATTCCTTGGGTTTGTCCATTTATATGCTTGTAAGTTGTATTAGACTCCATTTATATGCTTGTAAGTTGTATTAGACTCATGGCGCGTTGTTATTGCAACCATTGTGCTATTGGTTGTGATTGATGCTTTTCTCCCTTAGGGCAATGATATATTCTTCTATGATTGAATTAACATAGTCTTTTCATTTTCTTTCTTAAATTATTGTCTAACCAATTGTTCTTCCAACTTTCTGCCCCACATCATTAATATAAAGCAGAATTGTTGTCAGTCGAGGTTATTTTTCAAAATCATCTATGGTCGTGACATTCTCAGTCTTTCTCCTAATAATTTCTCTAAGTTATGTACAAACTAGTATATATTGGGTACTGAATTTCTGAATCTAGCTTGTTACTAGCACAGAATGATAAAAACAAATACCGAACTGCAAGGATTAGTAGATGGAGTCTTGTCCCACTTTTCCTTCCTCTATATCTTGCAGGAAAGAGATGTTCCTGTTCTTATATTTTCTGCTGGGCTTGCAGATATTATTGAGGAGGTCAGTGATGCCAGTTTAGTGTGGATTTTGAAGGTGTAAGTTTTAACCCCTTAGATCTGGTGACTGATCATCTCGAGTCAACAGGTTCTCCGTCACAAATTTCACAGGTCTTTCAAAAATGTCAGGATTGTGTCAAATCGAATGGAATTCGACAAGAATGGTCGTCTTGTAGCTTTCAAAGGTACATAGCTTTTCGCTAAGGAAACATATTAGATTTTGGTTCCAGAGGTGCACACTAAGACCAATGAGCACGAGTTTAATATCTATTAGTACTTTATCTTGTACTATTAGCTGGAGACAACTTTAGAATAAATGCATTTTACTACTAGTGATTTTCAGTAGTACATAATTCACCATATCTACTTGAAAAATCCCTACTTACTGGGAGTTCACGCTGTTAACGGTTTGTTTTAGGTGCATAATGACCTGCCTTTCATGTTAAAGTAACACCACACTGTTATCACACATTTTACCTTTCAATCTAAGGTTCTTTTCAATCAATAAACTCATATTCTGTACGAGGTATCTTTCATATTTTGTTGACACGCTGTTATGATGTCTGTATCTTCTCTTTTTACACTTTTTCTTTGGTAAGTATATCTTTTCAACCTTGTTCGTGAGTGGATCTAGTAAAAAAAAAGGAAAGAATGAAAAAATTCCAGTGCGGCAGCTAGATCAATTGAGGCCCCTGAGTTTCTAATCCTGGTTAATCATAATGTTGTATTCACCTGCTACATTGATGGGGATCGATCCAGATGTCATCGTTGCGCCGGATGATTTATTACAGTATTATTTTGTCTTTTCAGTACTGACAGTTCATTTGGACTTTATTTCTAGTTGGGTTATAATATTTTAGGCCCAATTGATCATGGGCTTTGATTAGGGTTTGCTTGGTTTTGCTAACTCTGTTCCTGGAATTCACGTTTTGATTATTGATATTGAGTATTTCCATAACCATTGAGGTTTTCTTTCTCTCTAAGTTTCAGATAGAGTTGCCCAGTGAAGACCCTAACAATATTATTAGTTTTCCAACCAATTCTTAATTTTGATTCGCACTCATTCAATTTTCTGTTTTGTCTGCAACTCTGCGTCATACATTCCGATCTTCATGGTTGGAACCTTAAAGACTGGCATATCTTTTGCAATAGAGGGGCACATTTTTTCTAATATCTCCTCCCGACCCCCGATCCCCAAGTGGGCATTGCATGCTGAAGCGCATCAATGATTTTTTCGCAAGATCTGATGGTTTGGAACAGCAGAAATCGGATTACTTCCGGATGTCGATCAGAAAATAATTCTTTTACTTACTATTTTTTGTTCTGATCCAACAACAGATTTGCCATAGTAAGACCTGCTGGATACTATATAGAATATATAATCTATTCTTCTTTCATTTCAAAATTAGAAATACAACCTAATTTAATCGTAGCATATTTGCAAATCTCATGATTTAGATAATGGTAATACATAAATTAAGATTGTAAAATAGCAAAGTTCATACTTCCACAACTTAATGAATAATTAATTTTGTTTTTAGACTTTCTCACAGAAAGGATTTGAATTATATGATTCCCCACGAAACTAGGTTATTGGAGAAAGTATTTTTAGGTTATTAGAATTATCCCATTGCTCTTCTCCCTTATTAATCCATCATTTGGTCTCCCTCGTGTGATTTCATTGATAACTCAGTCCTCTGGAATTCTCTAGATGTACTTTTATTATGTTCTAAAATTTTTAGGGTAGCGTAATTTGTACGTGCCACTAATTCTGCCAGTTATTATTTTCATTCAACTTCAACATCATGTAAGGTTTTGAAGGTAGATTAGCAGAAATTATTCAACCCTTGACGCCTTTGAACATCCTGCTAATCATATAGGCTTTAATTTTTATTCGTTTGTCTCTTTTTGACTTGCAATATTTGTAATACAGGGTACTTTTTCTTTGTCCAGGGAAGACGATTCATAGTTTAAATAAGAATGAGCATGCCCTTGACATGGCTGCGCCAATCAGTGATCAGTTGGGTGGAGTTCATGAGCCAAATGATGGAAGTGCCTCGGTTAAGAAGAGAACAAATGTCCTGCTCCTTGGTGATCACATCGGGGATTTGGGAATGTCTGATGGTTTAAAGTATGAAACTCGAATTTCTGTGGGGTTCCTGTGAGTAATATAACAAAATTTCCTCCACTTCATTTTCTTCCTCAACTTTTTAATATATATATATATATATATATATAAAGTTACACTTTATGTTGGCTTATGATATGTTTTCAACTTATCCTTCGTAGGTAATTTAGAAAACCATTAATCCTTTTCAATTTAGCTGAAGCAATTAATAATGTAATATAAACTGCTATTAAATATTATATATACACCACGAAAGTTATCACAGTTCAACAGTTTCACGTTTATCATGTGATCGACTTTAGTAAGTTCTGTTGTATGTTTGGTTATATATTTGTGTGAGTGTATACATCATCCTTGGGTCTAAAACACAGAACTTTTTTGTTTGATTTTACCTCCACGTTTTCCTTGTTTTCTTTCCTTTGTTTTTTGTATACTGCTATATTTGTATATACATGTGTAAGTGTTGATGAGTTTTTATCATGTGGAATACTAAACCACTAGGAATATGATGTAGGACAGAATTTAGAGAAGAAAGAACGCGGAGATTAGAGAGGGATAATTGAGGGAACAACCTACAAAACACAATAATTTAATTCATAATTCAAGTCATGATGAATTAGAATCCTAAAATTTCTCTTAGTGGCCAAGTAAAATCCTAAAATTTCTCTTAGAATCCTAATATATCTCTACGACTAATAACTATCAAGATACTATTCTAGAATATTCCTAATAATAATTATGATAACTACTAATTAATTACCTCAATAATTCTATATCCAATTAATAATACAAACTAATATAAAGCTAATAATTATTTCTTGCTCCACATCAGAATACGGTTGTTGCCATCATGCCATGTGTATACGGTGATAATCTTTGTGCACCAGCAAACCCGAGATTCCTCGTGCACCTCTCAAGGGCTAGAAGTCGAACTAAAATTGCTAATTCTTTATCAATTATTAATATTTATTCATAATAATCTCTAATGAGTTGTTGTAAGAGATCAGACTTCATACATAGATATTAATTTGGAAGACCTAGAAATAAAAGCATTATTTTTCAGATTACCTGGTCACAAATTTCTTGAAATTCAAATATTTGTGGTTGTCACCTGAAAATATAATTACATGCATAAGTATGTATTGTATATAAAAAGTATTCGACTGATGACAGGAAGTGTACATCAATAAGACTGTCCATCTGCCCTGGTGGAGAATTTCTTTGTACTTCCTTGCTTGGTTTAGACTTTAGAGGATTAGGAGGGAGGGAGGGAGGGAGGGAGGATGTAAAATGGTTGGAAGCATGTATAATGTGTGTATCTTGAAGGAGTGCAAAGCTTGGTTTTGGTAGAAATCATTTATCTTTCATTTTGCTGATCTGCAGGAGGATTTTTATTTTTTAAGTGATATATGTTTTTGATTTCTTTCTGTGGGCATCTAATGGGTGTTGAGTGTTTTATACTTGTTTACACTTTTCCATAGTTGGCAACTCTTCCTTCCTTGTATTCTCGCTATTCATTTAACCACTTTTACCTAGAAGGGAATTATAGGTATTTGGATGTATCCATATGTTAAATGCTAAATCAAATTGATAGATGAAGATGAATGTTTTCACCTGCAGTATGCGATTGGCTGTAATTCATTGACCTCCTGAATTATCTGTTGTAGGAATGACAATGTTGAGAGTTCACTGGATAGCTACTGCAAAGCCTTTGACATTGTGTATTTGGTGAGTCTGTGTTCTAACGTTGCTCATCAGGTTACTTCTGCATTCAGTATGCTTTTTATAAATGATAATATGAAATAAAAATTACCAATTTATTCCCAGAAATAGTGAGGGTCCAAGAAGTAAATCAGATTTCTAAGAAGGATTTTAAGAAAAGAGGGACGTATCTTTAGCTGTGTAAAAGGTGCAGAAAGAATGTCAAACAAAAGTCATGGAACATAAGAGAGTTCACCTTGAAAGGGTGACTTTGATACTAGAAAGTGAAAAATCATGCACTTATCTCAAACTAGAAAGGATCTAAAAGGGAAATGAGTACAGCTAGAAGTTGGAACAAAGGAGTTACATCTAAAACCTGTACCTGTGGTGAAAATATAAATGCAGGTGAGCATGGTGATGTATTGTTGTTAAGTTGTGTGAGTGGGTGTGTTTCTATGTAGACATTGGGGGTGATCCATAGTCAAAGTGGGTTATGCCACCTCATATTGCCTATTTATTTTTAGATCGTGTCCATCCAAGTCCAAATTGAGATAACAGCACTAGATAAAACTGAAATGGTCTAACTTTAGGTTTATATCATATTTTTGCATAGTTTATGTTCACAAAGCTTGTCCAAGCCAGGAAAAAGGAGATTTATGTCAGGTCTTCCGAGCCCGCGTTAAAAATACATTTTATGAGATGGACCCATATGATTTTTCTTTGGAGTTTCTCTTCTTAGTCACTCGCTATATTAGTGCCCAGGTTGGGTCCAAGAGGTCCTTGGTCCATCATTTTCGCAGTGATGCGCTACGTTATTGCCCGTGTGTGCTGGAGCAAAAAGCAGTCCATGAGTAGGATTTGTTTGGAGCATTGGAATATAGTCTCTTTAATAATTAAGCTGAGGATGTTAGATGAGATTTTGTATGAAGAAGAGTGAAAATCTGCTTTTTTGCAGGACTAAATGGGTGGGAGGAAGTAGATGGCACTGGTTACAAGTTATGGCGCACAATTGAAAGGAGTAATGTTGGTGTAATTCCTAAGTGCAAGAGAAGTAGAGTTCGTTCCCACGAGTACAAATTATTAGCTACATACTAATTCAAATGGTTTCCGAATTTATCTAATGAAAGCAGTGATAAAAATTGAATTAATTAAAAACGAGTAATTAAAAACTAACAAATTAGACAATTATAAAATAAAAAATTCAAATATTAAAAATAGAGAGAGTTAATACGATGAAGATGTTAGAGCTTTCGATTTTACCATATTATGCCAATTAGTATTTCTCACTTCCTATACAATCCAATTGAATCGTGTTGTGCTCGTAGAAAATCTCAATTTTATTCGCTACCTTATGCTTAAGCATGACAAATGTATCCAATTTAAGTAATTAACCATGTGTCCATGCAAAAATTGTGCGAAAATTCAAATCAATGAATGCATTATAGTTTTGTAATATTTCTGGATCTAATAAACCACCCTCGATTTATAAACTACTGAAACCGCACAAATTTGTTGATATATTTCTATACAATCATATTCATAGCTATCTATCTATTTTACATATGTGCAATATGATGTATTTGATCTGGAAAAATCAAACAGAGTTGCAGAAGCAGTAACTTTAGGTTGATTCTATAAAGAAATTAATCACCAAGAATCAGCATTAAAGGATTGATATGTTTAGTTTGCTTAAAGAATTTAATCACCCATAAGCTAGAACAAATTTGGTTGCGAAAGTTTGAAGGAGCACCAACTTTCAGGATAATTTGCAAGTTCAAAACTCACGAAAATTTTTTATATCAAAATCTGTCTTCTAGCTTACAACATAAGCAACTATTTATAAGCTGAGATAAATCTTAATTCTACTTTGGAGAGAATTCTACAATGGAAAGAAATCTATAATGAAAATAAATCAAATGCCACTATGGAAAGAAAAACAAACTTATTACAATTATGAAAAACAAATAAAACAATTTAATATACTACAGTCCATTCGAAAAAATAGTCTCTGGTAAGCCAACTGGATTTAGTCACTGACAATTAAAATTATCCCCTGACAAATCTTAGTCTCCGACAGGCTTAATTTGTACTTAGTCGCTGACGATACAAATTATTCTCTGACAAGCCTTAGTCTTCGACAGATTTAATTAGTCCCTAACGAGAACTATCCCCTGACGCCGAGAACCATCCCCTGACGACCGAGAACACGATCCCCTGAGGCCGAGAAAACATCCCCTGACGACCGAAAACAACATCCCTTAACGCCGAGACTGCCGAGTAATTAACCCCTGACGGGTATTCCCTGTTGTTCACCGGTGCCTACTGCAGCTTTATCTCAACAATCTCTCTTGGTAAAATATAAAACTATAACCCAACCATAAACTAATTAATCCCACGGATCATACTCCCCTTCTTCGGAAACAATTGTCCTCAATTGTGCAACATCTTCATGACGAACACAAGGAGTAAAAATCCTAACTCTAACTATTACGCTAACTGCTACAGATTATAACAAAATTAATACATCGAAAGAGACCACCAATTTCTTGCCTCTATCAAATGGAATATGCATTGCAGATTGAGGTGGAAACCCACTGGCCATTAAACTATGGTTGCCATGGTCAAAATGGGACGTGGCATGCTGCAGGCTCCCACTAACAAAAGGATCCGTAGTTAACTCCCAAATTTTACATGGGTGAAAAACCAGATCTTGCTTGTAAGTTTCAGGACTCAATTCAGACCCAA
>CM025787.1:13232478-13282557 GCA_014636745.2 Centella asiatica | reverse complement strand
TTAATAAACGTTTTTTTTAAATGATTAAAGATTAATTATTATTTAATTAAAGTGATTAAATAATAATTAATGAATGGTTTTTAAATAACTAAATAAATTATTTATGTGTAGATTAATTAAGAAGTAATTCTTAATTAATTAAAGATCAATTATTATTTAATTAAAGCAATTAAATAATAATTAATGAATAATTTCTAAATGATTAATAATAATCATTTAAAGCTGAAGTTGATTAGTTAATAGTTATTAAATAATCTAAGGCCTCCTATAATTAATTTAAATTATCGAGGACTTACGAGTGACGACATAAGTAGTTAAGTATAGACTTGAGAATTTCATTAACACTTCACATGAACATTTATCATGTGTATTTAAGTGGAGATTTCTCATATTATTATCTGTACATGTTTTACAGAATTTTCTGCTTTCACGAGTTGTTAAACGTGAGAATTCTAAGGACCAAAGGCAAGTATACATTCAATCTTATGTTTATTTCAAGATAACGCATGATCACTCGTTTCGATATGCGTATGATATGTTATGAAATGATATGCATGTACATATCTCTTTTATATTCATGACAAATATGTTTCCAAATGATTTATATTTCAAACTAATGCGTATAATCAATTCTTCGATATACGTACATGATATTGATATTATGTTGATATTTATTCAAAGTTAAGTAACGTATGATCATTCGATCCGATGTACGTGAAAAATATTGTACTAGATACAAGTACTTCTTGGGCGGTTATTAGCTGTTTAAGTTCGCTAATACGTCAAAGTAAACCCCATACGGATATAGAAGCCTTGTTCTTTACCCCTTACTTGAAAAGTATATCCGTGTGGGTAAACTAATGGTCACGTGGATGCATATGCCTGGCATCCCGTGCCTATTATGGATAGGGAACGGCAACCGAGGCATCGGTAACCGAACCCTTGCAGACAAATTTTTCTGCATTGACTACGTATGTCATTATGGTTAAGTCAGACGATCAGGTTGGCCATCTGATATAACGTTTGATTTAAGATAGTTCTTAAGGGCACCTGCGCCAAACAGACGGTATTAAGAGTTCTTAAGGGCACATGCGCCAAACAGACAGTGTTATAAGGCGCATGTGGTTATTCAAGATTCTTCTAAGAAAAGGGTCAAATCCCTCGCTATCACTCTGGGACCCTAGAAACTATTTTCTTCTATATTATTCGGAGGTGTTGGACATTGTTTTCGTCCAACCTCATAAACACTTAAACCATTATTTTCCATCGTTCAAGCTTACCCAAATACTATCGAATATATACTTGCTGAGCGTAAATCGCTCATGTTGCTATGATTATAATTTTTGCAGGCTATGGCGAGACGACCGATGCGTCTCATAAGGGAAAAGAAAAGATGGAATTCTGAGAGCTTCCTGATATCCCTCCTGTGGATGGCTTTCAAGGGTAGGGTGAAGAGGGAGAAAATTATAGAAATGTTTAGACTTTAAGGCCTGTGTGGGCCCTATTTTAAGACTTCCGCTGTATTAAATACTCTTTAATGGATAATGTAATAGAGATTCGTTATTTATCTCTTATTTAATGTTATGCATGCTTGAATGTATCAATTATCTTTTGTCAATTTTTGATGGTGCCCGAAATCTGTTTTATGATTTTTGGGGCCGTCACAAAGTATTTTCTCAGTCTCACTCAAAATTGTCCTAGAGGGGCTCCTATGGGCTTGGAAATCATCAACTGTGACCAGTTCAAGTGATGTATGTACATATTTTGGTTCGACAGTTGTGATAGGAGAAGGAGAAGAAGTAAAGTGAGTATGTATAATTGGAGAATTGTATGTTTCTATAGAGGAAATATATACAATTGGGGGTACATAAAGAGTTATTGTTGTAGTATGTACAGTGGAGTCTATGTCCCCTATTTGATCATCAGTGTTTGTATCAAGTAAAAGTGAGTCAACCATTTGAGATTGTTGACTACTAAACACTGTGTCAAAGAATGTTGGCTCCTCCACGAATTGAGAATGTGGAGAATCTGATTGTATGACACTTAATGTTTGTGTCATTATATCTGAAAAATTTGAGGAACAGAGAAAGAAGGAAGTGGTGTAGATGGGGTGTTGGCTGAATCACTAAACGAGGAGGTGATTCATCAAAGGATGCTGTAGAAGAATACTTATGACTCATGTTGATCTTATTGAGAAGCTTCTGAGCTACAACATCTTGAGTGGTGTGTGCACTCACTGTGTCAAATATCTGCAAGTGGCTCTCAGTGACCCTGATGATTGGTTCATCAGTGCCTATGGTCAGCGTATGTGCCTCACTCAACTGTGTCCTTGGTTGGGGACTATTTTCAACAACTAATTCCTTTTGAGAGGAACTAGTTAGAAATATGTTTACTTCCTTATCAAAAGCAGTATCCTTTTGAGAGGATACTGCCTGGTCAGGCTGTTGGGTAACACTCGTGGCTCCCTTCTTCTTCTTACGCCTGTAGCCAATCACTCTCTCTCCTTGCTCCCCCTCAGTTGATGTGGTAACTTCACTGGGTTTTCTTTTAATCCCAATAGTCTTTTGAGAGACTGTGGGTTGGGCTTTTGAGAGTGGTTGAGTGGTAATTGGTTGTTCTACTTGGGTAGGCAGAGAGGTGGTTGTTTTCTCTGCCATAGTAGATAAAGGTGAAGAATGTACAGTTTGAGAAGTAGAAGGTGTAGAATTTACTATTTGTACCATATGCGATGGAAGAGCAAATGATTCAGCTGTATACGATTTCTTTATTATTTCTGCAAACAGTTTCTTTGTTTGCTTGTATGTTTGTACAGATATATCATTCTCAAAAGAAAAATTAGTAATTTGGTCTTTAATAATAATAAACAAAAATCTTGCATAATATACTTTAGTTTTCCTATTATTAAAATTACCTAATTTATTTACAAGATCATCAAAAATTATTTTACCTATATTTATATTTACATTTTTAATTATTGCGTATGCTAATTTTAAAGTTAAAGAGGTAATAACCTCAAAGTTAGAACACTTACCTGAGAATGTCTTGATGATTGTATCAAATAGGTAAGAGATCTCCCGCTTAACATTCACCCTCTTGAGGTCTTTGAACTTTAACACTGCGTTGGGAGCAGCGTTATAGCCTAATTCCCTCAAAAAATCCAGTAGGTCTGCATCACTGGGTGCATCCACCAGATCTTGAGTAGGTAGTGTAAGTGCAGAAAATTATAGACAACGAAGCGGAAGCATAAAATAGCAATTTAAATTTTTTTCTGCAATCCCAGGAATCACCTTATACAATATTATTAATTGAGGAAGGATTAAAATTATATCGTTGTAAATTCGACGACGTTGATGTAGAATCTTTACGCACGAATTAACACCACAATCTTTATCCTTCACGCTCCAGTCGATTCCCTTGATCCGTCTTGCAATTTATTCCACGTTCTTGATTGTTCCACTGGATCTAACGTTTACTACTCAAGTGTGTAGTACTCTAAAGGTGATCCACCAGAGAATTTTGATTATGAAGAATATTGGATTTCTCTCACAATATTTTGGTGACAAATATTATGGAGGCTACCAATTATTATTTCAGTTGGGGTTTAATCTATTATAAGTCTCCTTATATAGACAACCCCTAAACTAATTCCTAAACCATTTAGGAATTGGTTATTTATTAAATAATAATAAAACTCCATTATCTAATTCCTAAACCATTTAGAAATTGGATTCTTTATTATTAAATAATAACACCACTTTCTAATCTAATTCCTAGACTACTTAGGAATTGGATTAAATAATAATAATATAATAATAATTCTTATTTATTTATAATTAGTATTTCTAAAATACTAAATTATAAATAATAAGCCATTTAATTTATTCCACCATGGTATAAATTAAATTACTTAATTATTATTATTTCCCAATATCTTCATAATTTATTATTTCCCATTTATGGTGTGACTCTTTAGGTTCAATATTAAGCCGGTTGTAGAAATAGATTAAATTAGAACTATTCTAATTTTATTTATACGAATTAAACACTTTAATTCATTAAATATAATTAATTATATCAATTATACTTATTCTACATCATGAGGGATACCTCTCAGCATATCATGACTATCCGGATAATATGAAATCAACGTTTAATCACAAAGAACCTATTCAGTGAATAATTACCGTACAATTCAATCCTTCTACCACACAATGTCCCGATTAAATATAAGACATGGAATTACTGTCAAGTCTTATTTTATTTAATCATATGCATTCCGATTCATAGATTCACAACTCAATATAATGTCAATTAGAAACACATTCTAATTATCATTTCACTCTAGCCAGAGATTCCCGAGTTGTCACTAATGGAATCGCATAGGACATTCTCTCCCTTTACCGGAAGCGGTAGATCCTTTGTTGATCATTCACTTATCTCCATGTACAATTTATTATACCCGAACATACACTTATATACACTGCTTGAGTTAAGATATATGACAAAGTATAATTTAGTGTACACAAGATAACCGCAACTATCTTAAGTCTAAGGATCACTTGTACAACTATCACTAGATGAACTCCTATTGACAAGCAGGTAAAACTCCATTAGGTGTTTATTTAAGCGAGTCACGTTCAGTGAACTTATTCTCTAATAAGCACCTACATACTTGCTTTAATGTCGTCACACAAATGATTATGAGATCAATCATCCTCTTGTTAAGAGCAAGCACAGTATGTACTAATCTTTCCGGATTCACTAACACCCTTATTAGTGATCCTACGATTAGGAACATTTTTAGTTTTGAGTTAACATATTTTAGATCTCATTAGCATGATCTCATCATTATCCTAAAATATAACTCTAAACTATGGGTTAATATATTTAACAGCTTAAACATATAAATAAACGCCTTTGAATAAATAATTCTTTTATTAATAAATGAATAAGATTACAAAATAAATGCTCCATCATGTCTAACGTGATTGGCTTGAGGGCATATTACTTTCAGGTAGCCCTAAAGCAGAGTTAAGTCTGGAAGGGGTTATTTTCCCTTTCTCATAGGAAACTTTGAATGAGATTCCCTAAACCGCATCAGGCCTAATGGTGGAGTGCATGAAGTTGGCACTCGTCCAAAGTTGAGACAGTGCTTCCCCCGACATTTCTCCATCAGTAAAGATGGCTTTTCTATACTCTGAGTTGAGTAGATAGTTCATTATTGGTTTAAAGCATTCACTTACCTCATCAATGTCAGAGAAACCCACATAGTTCGTGGGTGAGACTGTCAAGTTCCTAGGAATCTGTTGACGTGCCATGGATGCTTTGAAGATTTGAAGTTCTAGGGTTTCTGTAAAAACAAGAGAGAAGAAGAAGAAAACTCGAGCAAATATCAGAAAAAGATTAAAAGATTTGAAGAGTTTTAAAAAGTAGGAGAGATAGAGTATTAATACCCGCCTATTGACGTTTGAAAACTTCTCCTGAAAACACGCCATCAGGGAGTCAGTTCAGTTTCTGTGATGACACGTCATCAGTGAGAGAAGAACTTAATGATGAGTTGTCATCACTTAACTGACCCTGAATCCCGACGTAGTAAAAAAAATTTAAACTTACCCTGATGATTTACTGTATGTACATACCCTGTCCCTGATACATAAGACGGACACCCTGATCCTGACGCACAGGTCGGATACCCTGACCCTGACAAATGAGTCGAACACCCTGATCTTGACAAGCGAACCGGACATCCTGACCCTGACGAGAGAGCCGGACACCCTGACCCTGATGCGTCCTTAAGGAAGCCCTGACCCTGATGCATCAGTCAAAACAAAAACAAAACAACAAAATGCAGAATATACAAGTATATACATATTTACAATTTAAACATATATAACCACATATCAATTGATTTTATTAAGAACTTATGAAATGAGTTAGAAATACCAAATCTTAGGAGTTTGACTCTGACCCTGACGCATAATTCACCATTCCCAGCTCTCCCACAAGATTTGAAAATGTGGCTTCATCAAGAGCTTTGGTGAATATGTCTGCCAGCTGCTCATTTGAAGGTACAAACTATAGTTCAATATTCCCATTCATAACAAGTTCCCTGATAAAATGATATCTGATTTCCATATGCTTAGTTCTGGAATGTTGCACTGGATTTTCAGCAATGGCAATGGCACTAGTGTTATCACACCTTATTGGAATCTTGGAATAGTTCAGACCATAATCCATTAGCTGATTTTTCATCCATAGAATTTGTGCACAACTTCCAGCTGCAATATATTCAGCTTCAGCAGTAGATGTAGAGATTGAGTGCTGCTTTTTGCTGAACCAAGATACAAGCCTTCCTCCTAGAAATTGACAGCTTCCCGTTGTACTCTTTCTACCAATCCTACATCCTCCAAAGTCAGCATCAGAATATCCTAGTAATTCAAATCCAGACTCCTTTGGATACCAAAGTCCCAACTCTATAGTGCCCTTGATATATCTCAAGATCCTTTTCACTACAATGAGATGAGATTCCTTTGGGTCAGCTTGATATCTTGCACAAAGACATGTTGCAAACATTATGTCTGGCCTGCTTGCTGTCAGATATTGTGAGAACCCAAAAATGTCAATAAATTTTGTTATGAGATTTATTTATTTTAGTCTACTTTTACATGAAGGTTTATTTTATTATTGGGTATAAATAACGAAATTATATTTTATGAAAATTATCTGGCAATGTGATGTCCAAAATATTTTAAATGTATTTGTAAGCTCAAGTGTTTACAAGATTGTTTTGGGTGTGTCACGCGGGAAGACCCTTTTGGGTGTGAACAGGTTTAGCTACAGTACCCGTTTTAAAATCTGACTGCTGAGGGACAGTAGCATTTAATGCACATCACCTCCATCATTACGCTAGAGTGGGCTATGAAAAATGACCGATGGACACTAGCAGCCGTTGCAGCCACTCTCTTTTCTCACCAGTCATTTCTTTTCCTCTCACAGCCATCGGCTGATATCAAATTAATCCGATGGCCTTTGTTGCTCACCAGGTGATATATATATATATATATATATATATCACGTTATTATAACCCTAGTTCCACCTTCATAAATTTCTCTATGGTATACCATCAAACCCCAGCATACTCTCAAGACAACTGTCCTTTTTGGAAGAACAACTCGAGCTTTAACTCTTCCTTTACAGCCAAGGAGGTAAGAGCTTTTCATTAAAGTCCTGCTCTATTTCTTACACTTTTGTTCTGTTCTACATATCACGTTTAATGCCTTGTTCATTCATTTCTAAAAGGTATGATATGATACATGCTTTTAAAATCCAAAGTTAATGTCATTTATTTCGAAAAGCTATCCAAAAAGGGTGTGATGTTGTTGGTCATAACCTTTAACTACCAAATATCCTTTCGTCAGAAGTTTCGACACCAAGTTTGAGTATTTTCATCAACCTGAGTTTTGAACCCTAAGCTATGTCTAGGAGGGCTTGCAGACCCTAGGGATGTCGTGGATCTCTGTGAGGTTGATGAGAGTCGACCTTAATGTGGTTATGGTTGAGAGCACCACCCATGGAGGAGTGGGGAAGACACCACTGTACCTGAGACAACTTTTAAAGTTATTCTCCGACAATGTTGGTGTTAGTCCCTGATGACGTCAGCATTAGTCTCTGACAGGCTAAAGTTAGTCTCTGATGACGTCATCAGTAGTCCCTGACAGGCAAGTATGTTAGTCCTTGATGAGTTTTGTGGTGACTAAACCATACCCTGATGGTCGACAGCTATCCCTGATGGCTGAGAGACATACCCTGATGGTCGACGGCTATCCCTAATGGCGGAGAGACATACCCTGATGGTCGACGGCTATCCCTGATGGCCGAGAGACATACCCTGATGGTCGACGGCTATCCCCTGATGGCCGAGAGACATACCCTGATGATCGATGCTTATCCCCTGATGGCCGAGAGACATACCCTGATGATCGATGCTTATCCCCTGATGGCCGAGAGATCTTCCCCTGACGGGTGAAAGATACCCTGACGGTCGAGAAGTCATCCCCTGATGACTTTTCCCTGACGAGAGAAGGAGACCATGATGGTGGGGAAACCATCCCCTGACGGGCGAAATATCCCCTGACGTGTAGTTTGCCCACAGATGGTCAGTCAACCCCCGATGAATGATTATTCCCTAGCGTAGCAGATTTCCCCCTGACGCGCAGTCTGCCTTCAAAACTATAAAACATGATTTTTCTTAAAATTATTTATGATGTTTAATTATGTATTCACCCTAAACAGTTTTTATAGCAGTTTTGGAAACCTTAAAAGTTTAAGGACATCACATATGCACTTTCTCTCATATTTTAACCTAAGTACTAAATTTATTTTGGGATATGTATATTTTACAGAATTTTCCCCTCTCAAGTAAATTGAATTTGTTGTTAGCAAAGGACTGAGGCAAGTATATTCACAATCTTATGTTTAATTGCAAGTTGATGCAAACCTATACATTCAATCTGATGATTATTTCAGTTAACGCATTATCATTCGATTCGATATGCGTGCAAGGCTTGAATTATGTCTCAATTGTTTTCTTTTATGAAAGAGCATGCTATGCTTTATATTTCCGCTAGCATGATATAAATGATGATGCATGGATATAAATGAGCTTTGAATATCAGCTATGTTACAATCTTATATCTGTGCAAATGAATGAGAATGATGTCCCTTAATGGGTTATGCCACATGGTTGGCAAGAGGAAAGGAAAGGTGCTGATGTGTTCTTCACCGGACCTATAGGAATGCTAAGTGACTACGTAGTCCACACAAGAGGGATCATGCAGTCCAGTTTGGCCAGCTGTGTACTGCATGGTTAGCAGATCCACGGGTTTAGCCCCCGATGGATATTTTGAGAAAGTGATACTCGGGTGTATACCTGTCTTTCTTCAAGGAGGGTCACAGGTAGTGTATCATCAGTGAATCCTCAATGATCTTTGAAGGTTTCCGAGGCCTTGGCATTGATTCGCCAACCTCATAAATAGACTTGGACTTCCTTCGATGTTCCAGATACAATCTTTTAAATTGCTTATATACTTCTTCGATGTGTATATACTTGTTGGACGTAAATCGCTCACCCATGTTGAATTTTAATGTCTTGCAGGACAGCACGCTAAGGCTGAACCCTTTGATAAGGGCAAAGCAAAGATGATAAACTACTAAGTTATGTATTCTTTTGATAAGACTGAGGAAGGAAAGAAGATGTGCAGGGAGGAAGGAAGAAATTAGAAGTAGTGTAGATTTTGGTTTGTATTTAAAGATGTTGTATTAGCTTCCGCTGTAATTGTATGATTCTCGGGTTGTAATAACTTTCTAATACTGTACTTAACCTGTATTTATGCTATGAATGGATGTATGGTTATCTTTTCCTTCTTTTGACGAAGCCATGATCCATTAAGGGATTTTGGGGTCGTCACAGATATAGCAATGATCCAATCATTCCCCTGTAAGTCTTCAAATCAACTTTCTTTCCATTCTTATCAGGGTCAATCTTGGATGCAGTGGCCATAGGTGTCTTTGCTACTTCTGAGTCCTCCATATCAAATTTCTTGAGAAGTTCTTTGGCATATTTTGTCTGATGAATGTAGATTCCATCAGAGACTTGTTTAACTTGCAATCCCAAGAAGTAAGATAACTTACCCATCAAGCTCATTTCATATTTGCTTTGCATGAGTTTGGAGAACTTTTCACACAGTCTTGTGTCAGTGGATCCAAAAATAATATCATCAACATAAATTTGAACCAAAATCAGATGACCTTGGTGTTGTCTGAAGAACAATGTTTTGTCAATGATACCTCTTGAAAATTTGTTTTCCACCAGAAACTTTGACAGTGTATCATACCAAGCTCTAGGTGCTTGCTTCAGTCCATAAAGTGCCTTTTCCAGTTTGTAGATATGATTTGGAAATTTTGAGCATTCAAATCCTAGAGGTTGTTGGACATACACCTCCTATTTCAATTTCCCATTTAGAAAAGCACTCTTCACATCCATGTGATATACTTTAAAATTTGAATGTGATGCATAGGCTAAGAAAATTCTTATAGCCTCAAGTCTGGCTACTGGTGCAAAGGTCTCATCAAAGTCAATCCCTTCTTCTTGAAGATATCCTTTTGCAACCAGTCTTGCTTTGTTTCCTACAACAATGTCAGCTTCATCCATCTTATTTCTGAATACCCACTCAGTACCTATTATGATTCTTTCTTTGGGTTTAGGTACAAGCTTTCATACTTGATTTCTTTCAAATTGATTTAGCTCTTCCTACATAGCCAAGATCCAGTCTGCATCTTGAACAGCTTCTTCAAACTTCTTTGGCTCAATTTGAGAAAGAAAACAAGCATATAGGCATTCATTAGATGTTGCTTTCCTGGTCTACACTCTCTTGCTTGGATCACCAATAATCAGATCTGTTGTGTGACTTCTGGCCCATTTAGGATTAGAGATGTGTCTTGATGAGCTTGCTTGACTATCATCTCCTCCCCCTAAACCTGTGCTCCAAGCTTCTGAAAACTCTCACCCTAAATTAGTGGATAATTCAAGGTTCAAGATATCCCCTGATGGTGCATGTCCTGATGAATGATCCCCTGATGGAGTATCCCCTGATCTGTTGTCCAGGAAATTGACTCTATCTACTGAAGGGGGTTATACATTGTTTGGATTGACACTAGGAATGGATAAATTCTCCATTTGTCTGCACTCATCGGCTTCATTCTCTTGATAATCATTATCATCTTCATTTTCAAACCTGAGTTCTTCATGAAAACCAGGGTCTTCAAGTCCAGAAATCTCTTGATCATCAAAAGCTACATTTATAGACTCCATCACCACCTGAAGTCTTTTGTTGTAAACCCTATAGGCCTTGGATGACAGAGAATAACCTAGGAAAATTGCTTTATCAGCTTCTGGATCAAATTTTCCTAAGTTCTCACCAAAATTCCTCAGAACAAAACATTTGCACCCAAAGACATGGAGGAACTTGATGCTTGGCTTTCTCCCTGTCATTAGCTCATATGGTGTCTTGTTGTGAGCCTTGTTGATTTAGAGATCTATTCTGAGTAAAGCAAGCAGTGGAAATTGCTTCAGCCCAAAAATAGGTGGGAATCTTTGCCTCTGCTAGCATTGACTTAGCAACTTCTATTAGGGTTCTATTTTTCCTTTCCACTACACCATTCTGTTGAGGAGTCCTTGGAGCAGAAAATGTAGATTTATGCCTTTCTCCACACAAAATCCCTCAACAGCTTCATTCTTGAATTCAGTTCCATTATCTGTTCTCAACATTCTAACCACTGACCCTGATTCTGTTTCCACCTTCTTGATATGGTCAATAATTTGTTGAGATACTTCTGATTTAGCATGCTGATGTAGTCATCCACAATGACCATTGCAAATCTTTTCTTTGACACTGACATAATGTTGATAAGGCCAAAGAGATCCATATGTAACAATTGAAATGGATCTTTGATCATGGTGGCTTCCTTGCTGACAAAGGATGATTTCCTTTGCTTCCCTTGTTGACATGCTGAACATAATCCTTCTTGGATAAACTCCATTTGGGGTAGTCCATTTACCAACTCTCTCTTTATTAGATAATTAATTGACTTGAAGTTCAGGTAAGAGAGCTTCTTGTGCCATAGCCTGCTTTCATCAGGAGTTACCTTGCTGTAGAAACATGATTCTCCACTTACTGAATTAAAATCAGCAACATAGAGATCTCCTTTTCTTATCCCTGACAAAACCAGCTTCCCATCACTTTCATTTGAGATTAGGCACTGATCTCCTTTGAAGGAAGTGATGAATCCTTTGTCACTTAGTTGACTTATGCTTAGCAAATTGTGCTTGAGCCCATCAACCAGTGCTACATTTTCAAATGAGACATTCCCATTTGTTGCTTTGCCATAACCAAGAGTTAGTCCTTTGCTGTTATCACCAAATGAAATTACTGGACCAGCCTTTTCTTGGAATTCTGTGAGCAGGGCTTTGTTTCCTGTCATGTGCCTTGAGCAGCCACTGTCTAAAAACCAGATTTAACTGCTTTTGACCTTTCCCTACAAACAAGAAAACATTTAAATTGTTTTTGGTACCCAATTGACTTTGGGTCCCCTTGGTTTAGTCACAGTAATAGGTAAAACAACTTTATCTTTATTGGTGACTTTTGGTTTTGGCAAATTTAAAACTTTCTCCTTTTTAGGAGCTTCAATATATGCTTTTGATTTTTCAACAGTTATCTTGCCTTTATCCTTGGAGGAGCAGGCTTTAACTGTTGGTAAATCATCAGCATACAAAATTGTGCTAGTCAATATTTGTGGTTTTTCTTTGCATTGAAAAGATAAATGATTACAGTTACCACAATTCCAGCACACTTTTCTACGGGCTTCATGAATGGAAGAGTAATTGCTAGTTTTATTAACACCTAGCTTACCGTTTCTATTCTTTTTGCTTTCCCCTGACATGCCTTTTTCCCTTGACAGGCTACAACGACCTGATGCACTCTTTCCCCCTGATGACTGTGTATCCATTTATGCACAGCCTAGTTCTTTCATAACTAGAGGGTTAAGTGTTTTGGCAAGAATAAGTTTCTTGCCTCTCCCACCACTAGTGGAAGCTTCACTTACTGGGAAAACATTCCCTGATTCTTTGTGCCTGCCTTAACAAACTTGATAAGTTGTATTGGCCTTTTTCCAAAGCTAGCTGCCATCTCAACCTCAATGGGAGGTTGCTGCACTTGAGTCTCTTCATAACCTAAACCAGATTTTGTATCAGATTTCTAACTTTTTAAACGATCCTCCAGTTTTTTGCTTGACTCACTCTATCTCTTAATGACTTCCCTTTCTTGACTAAGAAGATTCGAGGTCCATTCCTCTCTTTTGATAGCACAATCAAGAATATTTTTAGTCCTTGAGAGCTCTTTTTCAAGACTCTCAAGTCTGGAGTTTTCTGATTCTAAAAGAGTGTTCCTAGTAGATAACTGTACATTTATTTTCTGCACTCTCTCAGTTTCAGCTACAGCACTCCTCAGGATGTTATAGAGATCCTTTATCTCACAAGCCATTTCCTTAACAGTTATAACACAATCAGTTTTAGACATGTTAGAGAAAATTTCGAGGCTTACCTGTGAGCTGCTATTGTCAGTGGATGAGGCCATCAGGGCTAGGTTGACATACTCTTCATTTTGTTCTTCATCAGAGTCATCCTAGTCCTTTCCCTCCGCAATATATGCTTTTCCCTTCTTGTTTGCATTAAGAAGGTCAAAGTATTTCTTCTTGTAGTCCACAACATCTTCTTTGTTTCTGGATTCACAATCTTTTGTGGCCTTGCGACACTCGTTTGCAAAGTGGCCCAGCTCATTGCATTTGTAGCACTTTATTCTTGATTTGTCAATAAAGTTTTTCGTGCTACTGGGTTTCCTTGCTGAAAATCTTTTAAATCCCGAAGGCTTTTGGAATTTCAGCTTGGAAAACCTTTTTGCAAGAAAGGCCATGGTTTCATCCAGCTCCTTTAACTCTCAGGAGTATATTCTTCCTCCTTAAAGTCAGCTTCTTTGTCCCCTTCTATGTCAGCATCTTCTAGTTGCTACTTCATCAAGACACTTGGTCTTGCTTCTTGTTTGTCGTTCGTGGTAGCCATCAGGGCTACAGATTTAAGCTTTCTGGCATCCCCTGACATTTCAGATCTTTGTTGAACCTCTAGTTCATATGTCTTGAGAGTACCATATAGCCTATCCAATTCTAGAAGATTCATGTCCTTGGATTCCCTTATGGCTGTTGTCTTAGGATCCCATGATATGGGAAGGGCTCTCATGAACTTTCTGTTCACATCTTTGTTAACATATGCCTTCCCATATAATCTCAGGTCATTTACCAACCTGATAAATCTGTCGAACATTTCAGTGAGTGTTTCACTATTCTTCATTGTGAACCACTCATACTGTTGTGTCAACAGCTGCAATTTATTTTCCCTCACTTCCTCAGTACCATCACAAAGGATTTGTATGGTATCCCATATAGATTTAGACGTTGTAAGATTCATGATACTACTCAGCATATCATCGTCTAAACCATTATATAGGATCCTGGTGACTTTAAGATCCTTTTTCACCTTTTCTCTTTCCTCTATCGTCATTTCGTCAGTTGTCTTTGGGACAAGCTTTTCAGGAATACTGACTCCATTAACGACTTCTATAGGAATGAGCTTCTTGGGAACGTGAGGTCCTTCTTCTAGAATCTACAATTATTCATCATCAATAGCTCTAAGATGAACTATCATTCTTTGTCTCCAGAAAAAGTATTTGCCCCTTTCCAACATGAGGACTTTTTTGTTTCCAGCTTTGTTGGCCATAGATAATGATCGTTTTTAGCAAGTGAAATCTGCTAAGAGGCTCTGATACCAATTGTTGACGCAAAATAGGCTCAAGTGTTTGTGGAAAGGGGGGGGGGGATGAATACAAACACTACAAACTTTTCACTCTTTTTATCTTTTAGAAGGAGTTACCGGAAATAGCTACACAGATCAGAAAAACTTATGTAATATGAACACACAGATTCAAGTTAAAATAGTTATATTAAAACTTGGGGTTTTTCTAGAAATTTGTATAATCACAAATGTGATTTACAGCTACAAATTCTGTAAATAAAATTCACAACTTCTCACACTCACTAGCTACGAAAACTTTTCTCTGAAAAATAAATCTATCAAAAAATATATTACAGAGCTTCCTAGTGTTGTGTGCTTCTATGTTTGTTTGATCTGTTGCATAGATTCAATCTCTCTGTGTATTTTTGTAATGAGAACTCCGTTGCTTATATGTTGACCAATTGATGAAATCACGTGCTTGAGACGTGCTGCTTTTCTCAACTTAGCCGCAAGTATGTCACATCGTAGCCCTATGTGTTAGACTGCTGCATGCTTTGTTGCTTCTTTTTCTTGCCCTAATCTATGTGCATTTAATGCGAGAGAGTTCTCATTGGATCAAAAACAAACTTCAAGAAATATCTTTCTAGTTGATATTTCTTGCTTCTGTAACACGTTACGTTGATTTTCGTGTAAGTATTGATGACGGGTGCATGCTGTCATAACGATCCACTGACTGGCAGCCCTGATGGACTTTGATCAGTGCTTCTGGATTCCTTGATGCTTATTGACTGGATCAGGGCTTCAACCTTCACTTGAGTTTCACTCAGTGCTTCTTGATCCTGAGGGTTATGACCGACGGCATACACTGATGGCTTCCACTGATGCCATGTTGGTCACTCCCCCTGATGGGTTAGCCTGATGGGTTAGTCTGACACTGACATGTCCTAAAATGTTTTCCTAACGGGTTAGTCTGCCTTCGTCATACCCTAACAGGTTTCCTTAATGAGTTCACCCTGATGGGTTCCCCCTGATGGGTTTCCCTTGATGGAACTTAATCAACGTAACTTTGTTTAGAATTTCTAATGTGCGGAATACTCTGACTGTTTACAAGTAGCATCAGACATTCTTCTTCGCTTTGTCAAGTCCTTTGAATGTTTCTATTTTCTGACTTGTCTTGTGAAGAGATTGACCATCAACTGATTAATAAGATTATTATCAGTGGATGCAAAACTTGTGCTGATCTTAAGGTTTATAAAATACCTCAAGTATTTACAGTTGCACAATTTATTACATAATCAACATCATCATCATTTATCTCTAACAATCCCCGATAACGTGGCATCACAGAGTTAATGCCAACCCCTGATGACATGTCATCAGGAGTTAATTTCAAAAAGGACTATTTATATTCAAATTCTTTCTCATTGAAGACATACCAAACGTTTGATCTCTTTCTAACAACTTCTCGAGTTTTCTTTCTCTCTAATATTCATAGAAATCCTAGTTTCAACTCACAAACAGTTTCAATGGCACCAAGCACTGCTCAAAGACTACCAAGGAATCTAGTGGTTCCACAAACCAACTTTGTGGGCTTTTCGGACATCAATGAGGTAAATGTTTTCTTTAAACCCATGATGCAATATCTGTTAATCTCAAAGTACAACAAAGCCATCTTTACCATGACGAGATATCCGGTGAAGCCATTTCACAACTCTGGTGAAACGCAAAGTTCATGTATTCTTCTTCAAGGCCTAGCATTGTGAAAAGTATCTCCTTCAAAATCTCTTCTGAAAAGGGTAAAATAACTCCCTCCAAAATTAATTCTGCTCTTGGGATATCAACACAAGACTTTGTGGAAGTGTCAAGTGATGCTGAACTTCTAAAATTTTTGGTGGAATTGAGCTACAACACTCAAGTGAATGCAATGTTGAAGTTCAAGGACCTAAAAAGGGTGAACGTAAACGAGAGATTTCTTATCTCTTTGACACAATCATGAAGGTGTTCTCAGTTAAGTCCTCTAACTATGAGGTGATAACATCTTTGACTCTTAAAATAGCTTTTGTCATTATCAAAAATGTAAATATAGATATAGGTAAATTAATCTTTCTTGAGCTTGTAAATAAAATGGGTAGTCATACTTCTAGGAAATCAGAAGTTTAATATGTCAGATTTTTGTCTATGCTTATTAAAGATCAATTTCCTAACATTTCTTTTGACAATGACATAGTTGTACAGAGTTATACGCAAACAAAGAAACTGTTCATAGAGATAATAATGAAATCTTATACAACAAAACCTTTTGTACTTCTATCCCATATGGAATAGGTAATCTCTACACACCCTTCTCTTTCTCAACCTCTTTTTTCTTCTACTTGAACTACCATGGATGAGATCACCACCACTTCTCAGCCTACCCAAGTAGTATCACCAGTTTCTACACAACAACTCTCACTAGCCCAACCCTTAGTCTCCCAAAAGACTAAGGGTAATAAAAGAAAAACCTCTAAAGTAACCTCATCAATTGAGGGGGAGCAAGGAGAGAGAGTGTCTGGCTTGAAGAGATTAAAGAAGAAGAAGAAGGCCATGAGTGTTGAACCACAACCAGATTAAGCAGTATCCTCCCAACAAGATGCTGACCTTAATAAAGAATCAAACACATCACTAATTGTTTCCTCCCAAAAGGACTCAATTATTGAACAAAGTCCCTAACCTGGGACACAGTTGAGTAAGATACATAGGCCACAAACCCTGATGAAACTCTCATCAGGGTCTCTGAGAGCCACGTATAGATATCTAACACAGTGATTGCACACACAACTTCTTTTGATGAATCACCTCCTCACTCAGTGATTCAACCAACACTCCCTTTTATACTTCTCCTGTGATAACCTGGAAATTTGATTGTCTATAAATCTTTTGTATTAGGAATTAATTTCCTATTTACGTGTATAATTAATATTATGATTTTTGGATGTCTGTGATAGGGAAAGTAATTTATGTAGTAGTGGTATTCGTAAGTTGCCTAAAGGAATATAAGTGTGAAGGTTAGCAAGTTTCATTCAAAACAATTTGAATGGCTTACGTAAGAGAAATGATCTCATAAGTACGTTTGTGGTTTGATTAATAAGCTACTTGTGTGTCATTAGTTGATGAAGCTTATATGCATGTGTGCCAGCAACTGCTTATTACGTTGTTAGTTGTTTAAAAGTTATGATGAGTAGCCATTTTATTAACCAATAATTTTACTCCAAACTTAATGTTAGCATACTGCTCCTGACCTCTATAAATACCTCATTCGGAAGTAAAATTTTAATCTCTTTCTAAAAATTTCTCTTCTAAAGTTCTTCTCTAAACTTACTATCTTCATATAATTTCAAGTTCTTTCTTTCGGACAATTGCTTTCACGCAAGCTTTAATCCCTTTTGTCAAGTCAAGAGGTAAGAATCTTATGTTCTCCTCTGTTTTTCCTTCTTGCTTCCTGTATGCGCTAAGTTTCCAAGAAGGAATAAAGCTTTTAAGGAAAGGCTGCATCCATTTGCATATTCATGTTCTTAAGGCATCCCAGGTTGAGTTTATTCATGTAAGGCCTTCCATCGAAATAGAGACAAGCTCTAATGTTAGTCTCTGATGAGATAACATTAGTCTCTAATGAGTTAATGTTTGTCTCTGATGAGACAACATTAGTATCTGATGAGTTAATGTTAGTCTCTGATGAGATAATATTAGTCTCTGATGAGTTAATGCTAGTCTCTGACGAGATAACATTAGTCTCTGACAAGATAACATTAGTCTCTAATGAGATAACATTAGTCTCTAATGAGCTAATGCTAGTCTCCGACGGGCTAAGTTTAGTCTTTGATGACGTTAATAGTCTCCGATGGGTAAAACTTAGTCTCTGATGACTAATGATGGTAGTCTCTAATGAGCATCTATGTTTTGTCTCCGACAGGTTTGGTGCTGAACAAGTGAGTTTGGCGTTGAACATTTATCCACCGAAGACTTTGGCACTGGACAAATCATCCACTGATGAGTTCAGCGATGACTTGGGGAGTTCGATGTTGAACAAGTTGTCACCCGACGAGTTTGGTAATGAATAAGATTATCCCCTGATGGGTAAGTCATCCCCTGATGACTATTCCCAACCGGGTGAATTATCCCCTGATGGTCGAAAGCTATTCCCTGATAGCCGAGAGATTATTCCCTGATGATCAAAGACCATCCCCTGACGGATGATTAATCCCCTGATGATTAATTAAGTCCCTGATGATCATCCCCTGTTTATGCACAGTTTTATATTATCTTTCAAAAGATAGATTTCTCACGTTATACCAACAATCATATTTTTATAGAACCTCTCACGCACTAGTATTTTGAGATTAGAAACTAGCTAAGGACCAAGGCAAGTATATACTCATTCCACTTCCTTTCTTACTGATTGCGTAGGATCATTATTTCGATTTACGTAAATGAATGATGTTAATGCCTATGCAAGATGATGATTTCTTTTTATGATTAAATAACGTACGATCATTGATCCGATGTACGTGAAAAGATGTTGATGTTTGAGCTATGTATTATTGGGTGGTTGCTAGCTGTTTAAAATTCTCTAGCTCACCAAAAGATGATGTAAGGGTGTTGTAGGTTGTGAACTTGTATGCACACCCGAGCATGTCCCATATAGATATATATATATATATTTATATATATACAAAAGTTATTGGTTGTCGCCGCTCTTAATTGGTTGAGCACACCAAAGTTTTTCGTAGTCGCCACTATTAATTGGCTGAGCACGCCAAAGTTTTATAGCAAGAAAATGTTTCCAAGGTATATCCATATGGGTAGTAAAGGGACTGTTGAGTGCTTTCGGTTGGCATTCTGGACAATGATGATAGGGAATGAGAGGCCGAGGCATCAGTAATCAGACCCTCGCAGACCAATGTTTTCTACAAGTGACTACGTATGTCAAATGATGTAATCAAATGATCAGGCTGACCAACTGGGATGAAATTTGATTGTTAAAGAAAGTCAGATAGTGATCATGCTGGTCAGATGATGCATTATCTGGTGAAGAGAGGGTGAATCATGATTTATTTAAAAGAGGGTTAACCCTTTGATATCACTCGAGAACCCTAAATGATACATGTTTATTGATTTATCAGGAGATGTTGGCATTGCTTCGCCCAACCTCAATGAATATTAAAGCTTTTGAATTATCTGTTCTTCTTACGTATGAATATATACTTGCTCAGCGTAAACACTCATGTGGAATGTTATGAATATTTTACAGGTTATGTCAAGAAGACCGAGCCGCCTAATAAAGGAAAAGAGGAAATGGCATAGTGAGAGCTTCTTAATATCTCTCCTATGGATGGCCTTTAGAGAGAAAGTGAAATGAGAGGTCATCATAGAAATCTTTAGATTGTAAGGCCAGATGGGCCATCTAAAGTTTTGTTTCCGCTGCAGACTGTCTATTTGAATTTTAAGGTTTTGTAAGAGGTTGTAAACTTCTAAGTTTTGAATGTGATGTATCTGAGAATATATTTCTTGTTCTACTTATGTTAATGCTTGGCTATGATGTTTCTATCGCTTTTGTGTTTCCTAGCGGAGCTCGGGGTTCCGGCTTGGGGACCTTGGGGGTCTGTCACCCAAATTGCTGATAGTGCCCGAGGCCGGGCTTTGGGGGATTCCCGGGGTCGCCACATCTCCCTTCTTTTTCTTTACCCCAAATTTCTTCAGATGTTATGACACAAACACTAAGTATTATGACATCAGATCCTCCACACTCTCACTTCATGGAGGAGCCAATTCTTGTTGGCTCAGTGATTGACAATCAAGATTCACAAATGATTGATTCCTTCCTAAATGAATCAATCGCTGATAGTCAAACATGGGATATAGATATACCTGTATATACTATTGCAATAAGTATTTATACTCCCCCATTGTACATAATTCTTCAATAAATACCTATACTTTTTCAATTGTGCATACACATAAATCCTCCACTCCTTCTCAAATCACTTCTGTGGACACAACAATTACAGATGTTTTACTTACATTGTCCACAATTGCTGAAAACACAGCCCATAGGAGCCCAATTAGGATAATTTTGAGTGAGAATGAGAGAATATCTAGTGAAGAGAGGCAAAATAAAACCAATGAGAGGACTTTGGCAAAAACAAAGGAAAAGAGTACTGCCTTAGATGATAATGAAAAAGGTGAGTCAGAGAGAAATGCCTTAAAAGGCCAAGAAAAAGGAGAGATTGAGGGAGATAAGGATGAGATCCTTGTAAATAAAGAATATAGAGAAAATTTTGATATTGTACATACTCTATCCTTTTCAAATACTGATAAAGATGACACTCCTATGGATGATTTTGCACCACTCCTAGGAGTTGATTTATAATATCAGAAGAACCAGATGTCATATACAATAAACTGCTTAAGCATGACTCTCACGTGCCACAGACCCTGTCCTTATCAAGATCCTTAAGTCCCAAATAATGATAAAACAGTCTATGGACGTTGAATCTCGTAAATCACATACTTTAGTTCAAGAAAAGATACAAAATGTACAGAATGTTGTAGATTCTTTTGCAACCAGCCACTCATTGTTCAAGATCAAGAAGCTTACAGACAATGTTGATCAACAACTTGTTGCATTCAATACTAGACTCACAAAAATGGAATCTCTACAATAGTTTATGGTTGACACTCTTAAACAACACTTCCCAGTCACATCCCAACTCTCAACTTCCACTGATGATGTTGTCAAAAAGAGGGAGAAATCTTCAAAGTCATCGTCAAGGGTTGTTGTAGAGAATCCTTCAAGTAGTCAACCATCAGGGGATGTGACTATTCCTAAAGCCAAGGACAAGGGAAAAGGTATCCTGATTGAAAAACCCAAAAAGAAATCTCTTGCTCAATCAGGGCCCAAGTTACTTGGAGACGCCATGAAGATAACTCACTTTCCAACACCCGTTGAAGCAGTAATTGATAAGAAAGTGAAGCTTGTCTTTCCTCAGGACAAGAAGCTTGTGGAAGTTGATGCACTCTATACACAACAACTTTAAGAGGAGGATAAGATGGTTATGGCAAAGGAAAAGGAAGAAGAAGAAAAAGAGTGTCAAACCAAAACCCTCTGGGAAAACTCAGCCCAAAAAGTCTCAGCCCCCAAAAGGTGCATCAGGAGATCAAAGCAAAGAAGATCAAACTTCCCCCGATGTTACCAAAACCAAGTCATCTGGATCAACAGCTCAAGCACCTACTTTTGCAACTTTTGGACCACCCATACTCATAGAATTTCTAAAGGATGACAGACACAAGAACCTAACATTTATATAATCAATTAAGAGCATAAGTGTCAAGGTAAAGAACAAAGATAAAATAATTGTCATCCTAATAAAGAATGGGTTAGAGTTCACAGTCAATCTAGACTAGTTCAGGAGGATGGATGTTGAGCAACTGACACTTATCAAAAAAATAGTGCCAGACACAACAATGTTGAACAGAGACTTGAGGGGGATGATTGAGAAGCTGAGGCAAACCATCAATGATAACAGGAGCTTGCCCACAACTATGGAAAAACCACTAAAACTATTCTACAAAATAGGTGGGCAAGAAAAGCAAATAAGGATGAATGAAATTGATGGGCTTGACCTAGAGGAGGCGATGCATGTTCTAAGCAAAATTGCTTATCACAAAAAAGAACATGTCATCAAGTTCAGAACCATGATTGTGAAGAAAGTGTTGAAGGAAATTAAAGAAACTAAATTCCCTCAGTAAAAGGATATAAAGAATATCCTAAGATGATCACAAACCCTATGGGCATTGAGTTTAAAAATGTAAAAGGGGAGATTGTCACATTTTACTGGTCACAACTAGTTGTTACTGACTTGCAAGAGATTGGGTTGGTCTTTGAAACTTTGGAATCTAGTGAAAATGTCAACATTATCAATTTCTAAAGACTTCTACAAAAAGAGCTTGAGCAATTGAAGGCTGGGGGTGAAGATAGAAGACTCAGGATTCTAGATCAAAATCTTGATCAGAGAAGACAAGGCCTTGGAAGTGACTCACAACCTATTGAATCAGGTCATTCATTGCCCTTTGTTTCTGCTTAACAATAGATGGATCCTGATGTCTGAATTGTAGATACTGCAATCAACTTTGTAAACACTTGTATATAGTGTTAGTGCAATATTAGCACAAGTGTTTGTAGAAGGGGGGTTGAATACAAACACCTGAAACTTTTCGCACTTAAAAACTTATACGGCTTATTGAAAACAGTTGAACAACCAAAAAAAATATATGGAATGAACACACAGATTCAAGTTCAAATAGTTATATTATAACTCGAGGTTTTTCTGGAAATCTGTATAATCACAAATGTGATTTACAGCTATAAGTTCTGTGAATAAAGTTCATAGCTTCTCACACTCACTAGCTTCTAATATTCTTTGAAATATCTCTCTCAAGATTTATTGCAAAGCTTCTCTCTAGTGTTTTTGTGCTTCAGTGTTTGTTTGATCTGTTGGATGGATTCAATCAATCGTTACTTCTGTAATGAGAGCTCCGTTGCTTATATATCAATCAGTGGGTTGAAATCACGTTCTTGAGACGTGCTTCTCTTCTCAACTTAGCCGCAAGTATGTCTCATTTAAACTTTATGTGTCAGACTGCTACAAGCTTTGTTGCTACTTTTCTTCCCCTGATTTGTGTGCATTTAATGCGTGAGAGTTCTCATTGGACCATTAACAAACTTCAAGAAATATCTTTCCAGTTAATATTTCTTGCTTCTGTAACACGTTACGTTGATTTCCGTGTAAGAACTGATGACGGGTGTATGCTGTCACAACGATCCACTAACTGCTAGCCCTGACGGACTTTGATCATTGCTTCTGGGTCCCCTGATGCTTATTGACTGGATCAGGGCTTCGTCCTTCACTTAAGTTATACTCAGTGCTTCTTGACCTTGATGGTTATAGCTGACTGCATACACTGATGGCTTCCACTGATGTCATGTTGGTCATTCTCCCTGACAGGTTACCCTGATGGGTTTGCCTGACACTGATATGTCCCGAAGTGTGTCACTAACGAATTGGTCTGCCCTTGTCATCCCCTGACAGGTTCCCCTGATGAGTTCCCCCTAATGGGTTCCCCCTGATGGGTTCCCCTGATGGGACTTTAATCAACGTAACTTTGATTTTAGAATTTCTGATGTGCGGAATACTTCGTTTGCTTACAAGTAGCATCAGACATTCTCCTTCACTTTGTCAAGTCCTTTGAATGTTCCTGTTTTCTGACTTGTCTTGTGAAGTTATTAACTATCCACTGATGAATGAACTTATCATCAGTGGATGCAAAACTTGTGCTGATCTTAAGGTTTATAAAATACCTCAAGTATTTACAGTTGCACAATTTATTACATAATCATCATTATCATCATTTATCTCTAACAATCTCCCCCTATTTATGTTTATCAATTTGATAACCATAAATCCCTAGATGCACTGATGATGATGTCAAAACCAATACTAAATACAATTTAAGAAAAAATAATGAATAAACTAATAAAAGAATTTCTGTACAAGTATAACCTATATCTATTACAAAAAGAATGTTGTATCTAGACATCAGAACCCCTTTTCCTTTTTGCTGAAACAAAGGGCAATGGATGACTTGATTCAATAGGTTGAGAGTCACTTCCAAGGCCTTGTCTTCTTTGCTCTGGGTTTTGATTAGGGATTCTGAGTCTGTTGTCTGCTGCTCCCGTCTCCAGCTGCTCTAGTTCCTTTTGTAGAAGTTTTCTAAAGTTGACTATGTTGACATTTTTGCTTGATTCCAAAGCTTCAAGGACAGTCTTGATTTCTTGAATATTGGCTGCAGCAAGTTGTGACCAGTAAAAGGTAATGATCTCCCCCTTTTGATTTTTGTACTGTACTCCCATGGGGCTGGTAATCATTTTAGGATAGACTTTGAATCCCTTTACTGGTGGCACATGTCTTACTGCAGTGTTCCTATCATCAGCTCTGGTTTCTTCAATCTCCTTCAATACCCTCTGAATCAGCAGGACTCTGAACTTGATGACATGTTCATTCTTATGGTTTGCAATTTGACCAAGAACATGCATCACTTCCTCCAGGCTTAGGCCATCAACTTCTTTAATCCTTATATTCTTCTCCCGCCCATCAGTGGATTTATAAAATAGCTTTAGTGGATTTTCCAATGTTGTGGTCAGGCTTCTTTCATTGTTGATGGCACTCCTCAGCCTGTCGATTATCCCCCTTAAGTCTTTGTTGGCCTGAAAAGATCTTGGAATCAGGTTTAAAGTCAGTCGTAACTGCTCAGCATCCATTCTCCTGAACCAGTCCATTGCCACAGTGAATTCTGATCCATTCTTCAATTGAATTGTTATCAGCTGATCTCTTTTATTGTTGAACCTGACATCTATGCTTTTTATTGAGAACAAAAATGCCAGGTTTTTGCGCCTTTCTTCTTTGAGAGATTCAGCTAATGTGGGTGGACCATATTCTTTGGTATCAGGAGATGGTGCTTTGTCCTTGACATCTTCAGGCTTCTTTGAAGTGGCATCAGGGTCTTTAGATTTGTCTTGATTTTTATCCCCTGATGCACTTCTAGGGTTCTGTAATCTTCGAGGCTGGGGTCTCCTGGAGGTCCTTGGCTTGACAATCTTCTTCTTCTTCACTTCTTCCTCCTGTTCCTTGGCCATTTCCCTTTCTTCTTCTTCTTGAAGTTGCTGTACATAGAGTGCATCAGCTTCTACCAACTTTTTGTCCTGGGGATAGACCAGCTCCACTTTCCCATCAATTACAACTTCAAAAGGTTGTGGAAAGTGGGCTGTCTTCATGGCATCTCCAAGTAGCTTAGGCCCTGATTGAGTGTTTGATGTCTTCTTTGGTTCCTCAATCAGAATACCCTTGCCTTTATCCTTGGGTTTTGGAGCAGGAACAGGAGTAGTAGTCACATCCCCTGATGGTTTGCTTGACTGTCCAGCAACATCCCCTGACACATGCTGGGTTGATTTCTCCCCCTTTTTGACAGCATCATCAGTAGGAGTTGGATGTGGGGAAGTGACTTGAAGAATTTGTTGTAGAGTGCCAGCCATGGATTGTTGCAGAGTTGCCATGCTGGTCAGTTGTGAAGTGAGATCAGCAAGCTTTCGGTCAACAATGTCAGCCTGCTTCTTCATTCGGAGCAACGTCTGGCTGGTGACTAGGGAATCCACAACTGTCTGTACATTTTGAAACTTGGAAGAAAAGTGTGTATACAAATTTTTGTTTTCTATGTCTATAGACTGACCAATCATGATCTGTGATTTTAACACTTTGATTAAGATTGGATCAGTGGTTCTTGCTAACTCCTGCTTTAATAACTGTACAGTATCCGCCATCTGATTCTGTTGAAAATACAAATCAACTCCGATGAACTGGGAAAAATCATCTTGTGGAGCATCATCTTCATCACTTTCAGAAGTGGAAGTAATATTTACAGTATCACTATTTTCTCTCTTTTCTTTATTTACAAGGATCTCATCCTTATCTCTCTCATCCTCTCCTTTTTCTGTACCTTCTAAGGTAGCACTCATATCCTCTCCTTTTTCATTGCCTACTAAGGCAGTACTCTCTTCCTCTCCTTTTGCCAAAGTCCTCTCAGGGGTTTGACTTAGCCTCTCTTCACTAAGTATTTTCTCATTCTCACTCAAAATTGTCCTAGAGGGGCTCCTATGGGCTTGGAAATCATCAACTGTGACCAGTTCAAGTGAAGTATTTACAGATTCTGGTTCAACAGTTGTGATAGGAGAAGGAGAAGAAATAAAGTGTGTATGTATAATTGGAGAGGTATAGGTTTCTGTAGAGGAAGTATATACAATTGGGGGTACATAAAGAGTTATGGCTGTAGTATGTATAGTGGTATTTATGTCCCCTGCCTGATCACTAGTGTTTGTATCAATTAAAAATGAGTCAGCCATTTGAGTGTGGTGACTTTCAAACACTATGTCAGAGAGTGTTGGCTCCTCCATGAAATGAGAATGTGGAGAATTTGATTGTATGGCACTTAAAGTTTGTGTCATTATATCTGAAGAAATTTGAGGAACAGAGAAAGAAGGAAGTGGTGTAGATGGGAGTGTTGGCTAAATCACTGAATGAGGAGGTGATTCATCAAAAGAAGTGTGTGCACTCACTGTGTCAGCTATCTGCAAGTGGCTCTCAGAGATCCTGATGGTAGGTTCATCAGTGTCTATGGTTACTGTATGTGCCTCACTCATCTGTGTCCTTGGTTGAGGACTATTTTCAATAACTAATTCCTTTTGAGAGGAACTAGAAGAAATATGTTTAATTCCTTATCAAAGGCAGCATCCTTTTGAGAGGATACTGCCTGGTCAGGCTTTGGGGTAACACTCGTGTCTCCTTTCTTCTTCTTCAATCTCCTCCTATAGCCAATCACTCTCTCTCCTTGCTCCCCCTCAGTTGATGTGGTAACTTCACTGGTTTTTCTTTTAATCCCAACAGTTTTTTGGGAGACTGTGGGTTGGGCTATTGAGAGTGGTTGAGAAGAAATTGGTTGTTCTACTTGGGTAGGCAGAGAGGTGGTTGCTTTCTCTTCCATAGTAGATGAAGGTGAAGAATGTACAGTGTGAGAAGTGGAAGATGTAGAATTTACTACCTGTATCATATGCGTTGGGAAAGCAAATGATTCAGTTGTATATGATTTCTTCATTATTTCTGCAAACAGTTTCTTTGTTTGCTTGTATGTCTGTACAGGTATATCATTCTCAAAAGAAAGATTAGTAATTTGATCTTTAATAATCATAAACAAAAATCTAGAATAGTATACTTCAGTTTTCCTATTATTTACATTACCTAATTTATTTACAAGATCATCAAAGATAATTTTACCTATATTTATATTTACATTTTTAACTATTGCATAAGCTATTTTCAAAGTTAAAGTGGTAATAACCTCAAAGTTAGAACACTTACCTGAGAACGCCTTGGTGATTGTATCAAACAGGTAGGAGATCTCCCGCTTAACATTCACCCTTTTTAAATCTTTGAACTTTAACACTGCGTTGGGAGCAGCATTATAGCCCAATTCTCTCAAGAAATCCAGTAGGTCGGCATCACTGGGTGCATCCACCAGATCTTGAGTAGGTAAACCCAAAACAGAGTTAAGTCTGGAAGGAGTTATTTTCCCTTTCTCAGACGAAACCTTGAATGAGATACCCTTGACCACATCTAGCTTGGTGGTGGAGTACATGAATTTAGCACTAGTCCACAGTTGTGACAGTGCCTCTCCCGACATTTCTTCATCGGTAAAGATGGCTTTACTATACTCAGATTTGAGCAGATAGTTCATCATGGGTTTAAAGCAATCACTTACCTCATCAATGTCGGAGAAGCCCACAAAATTTGTGGATGGGACTGTCAAGTTCCTCTGAATTTGTTGACGTGCCATGGATGCTTTGAAGATTTGAGATTCTAGGGTTTCTGTAAAGTCGAGAGAGAAAAAAAAACTCTAGCAAATATCAGGTTTAGATTAAGTGTTTGAGAGTTTCAAAAAGTAGGAGAGATAACATATAAATACCCGCTTAAAGACGTTTGAAAACTTTCACTAAAACACGCTATCAGGGTGTCAGTTCAGTTTCTGTGATGACACGTCATCAGTGAGAGAAGAATTCAATGATGAGTTGTCATCAATTAACTGGCCTAGAAACCCGATGCAAAATAAATTTAAACTTACCCTGATGATTCACTGTATGTACATACCCTGACCCTGATGCACAAGCCAGACACCCTGATCCTGACGAACGAGTTGAGTACCCTGATCCTGACGAGAGATCCGGACACCCTGACCCTGACGCACAGGTAGGAGACCCTAACCCTGACGAACAGGTAGGAGACCCTGACCCTGACGAACAGGTAGGATACCCTGACCCTGACGAACAGGTAGGAGACCCTGACCCTGACGAACAGGTAGGATACCCTGACCCTGACGAGAGATCTGGACACCCTGACCCTGACGCACAGGTAGGAGACCCTGACCCTGACGCACAGGTAGGAGACCCTGACCCTGATGCATCAGTCAAAAAACAAAAACAAAACAACAAAAAAGCAGAATGTACAAGTATATACATATTTACAATTTGAACATATATAACCACATATCAATTTGATTTTATCAAGAACTTATGAAATGAGTTAGAGATATCAAGATTTTTAGGATTTTGACTCTGACCCTGACACATAATTTACCATTCCTAGCTCCCCCATAAGATTTGAAAAAGTGGCTTCATCAAGAGCTTTGGTGAATATGTCTGCCAGCTGCTTGTTGGATGGTACAAATTGTAGTTCAATATCTCCATTCATGACATGCTCCCTGATAAAGTGATATCTGATTTCTATATGCTTAGTTCTGGAATGTTGTACTGGATTTTCAGCAATGGCAATGGCACTTGTGTTGTCACACCTTATTGGAATTTTGGAATAGTTCAGACCATAATCCATCAGCTGATTTTTCATCCATAGAATTTGTACACAACAACTTCCAGCTACAATATATTCAGCTTCAGCAGAAGATGTAGAAATAGAATGCTGCTTTTTGCTGAACCAAGATACAAGCCTTCCCCCTAGAAATTGACAGCTTCCTGTTGTACTCTTTCTGTCAATCTTGCATCCTCCAAAGTCAGCATCAGAATATCCTAGCAATTCAAATCCAAACTCCTTTGGATACCAAAGTCCCAACTCTGTAGTGCCCTTGATATATCTCAAGATTCTTTTCACTGCAATAAGATGAGATTCCTTTGGATCAACTTGATATCTTGCACAAAGACATGTTGCAAACATTATGTCTGGCCTGCTTGCTATCAGATATAGTAATGATCCAAGCATTCCCCTGTAAGTCTTTAGATCGACTTTCTTTCCATTCTTATCAGGGTCAATCTTGGTTGCAGTGACCATTGGTGTCTTTGCTACTTTTGAGTCCTCCATATCAAATTTCTTGAGAAGTTCTTTGGCATATTTTGTCTGATGAATGTAGATTCCATCAAAGACTTGTTTAACTTGCAATCCCAAGAAGTAAGATAACTTACCCATCAAGCACATTTCATATTTGCTTTGCATGAGTTTGGAGAATTTTTCACACAGTCTTGTGTCAGTGGATCCAAAAATAATATCATCAACATAAATTTGAACCAAAATCAGATGACCTTGGTGTTGTCTGAAGAACAAGGTTTTGTCAATGATACCTCTTGTAAATTTGTTTTCCACCAGAAATTTTGACAGTGTGTCATACCAAGCTCTAGGTGCTTGCTTCAGTCCATAAAGTGCCTTTTCCACTTTGTAGACATGATTTGGAAATTTTGAGCATTCAAAACCTGGAGGTTGTTGGACATACACCTCCTGTTCCAATTTCCCATTCAGAAAAGCACTTTTCACATCCATTTGATATACTCTAAAATTTGAATGTGCTGCATAGGCTAAGAAAATTCTTATAGCCTCAAGTCTGGCTACTGGTGCAAAGGTTTCATCAAAATCAATCCCTTCTTCTTGAAGATATCTTTTTGCAACTAGTCTTGCTTCGTTTCTAACAACAATGCCAGCTTCATCCATCTTATTTCTGAATACCCACTTTGTACCTATTATGATCCTATCTTTGGGCTTGGGTACAAGCTTCCATACTTGATTCCTTTCAAATTGATTTAACTCTTCCTGCATTGCCAAAATCCAGTCAGCATCTTGAAAAGCTTCTTCAACCTTCTTTGGTTCAATTTGAGAAAGAAAACAAGCATATAGGCATTCATTAGATGTAGCTTTCCTGGTCTGCACACTTTTGCTCGGGTCACCAATAATCAGATCTGTTGTGTGACTTCTGGCCCATTTAGGATTAGAAATGTGTCTTGATGAGCTTGCTTGACTATCATTTCCTCCCCCTAAGCCTGTGCTCCCAGCTTCTGAAAAGTCTCCCCCTGAATTAGTGGATAATTTAAGGTTCAAGTTATCCCCTGATGGTGCATGTCCTGATGAATGATCCCCTGATGAAGTATCCCCTGATCTGTTGTCCAGGAAATTAGCTCTATCTGTTGAAGGGGATTCTTCATTGATTGGATTGACATCAGGAATTGATATATTCTCCATTTGTCTGCACACATCATCTTCAATCTCTTGATAATCATTATCATCTTCATTTTCAAACCTGAGTTCTTCATGAAAACCAGGGTCTTCAAGCCCAGATATTTCTTGATCATCAAAAGCTACATTTATAGACTCCATCACCACTTGAAGTCTTTTGTTGTAAACCCTGAAGGCCTTGGATGCAGAGAATAACCTAGGAAAATTGCTTCATCAGCTTTAGTATCAAATTTTCCTAAGTTTTCACCAAAATTCCTTAGAACAAAACATTTGCATCCAAAGACATGGAGAAACTTGATGCTTGGCTTTCTCCCTGTCATTAGCTCATATGGTGTCTTGTTGTGAGCCTTGTTGATTAGAGATCTATTCTGAGTAAAGCAAGTAGTGGAAATTGCTTCAGCCCAAAAATAGGTGGGAATCTTTGCCTCTGCTAGCATTGACCTAGCAGCTTCTATCAGGGTTCTATTTCTCCTTTCCACTACACCATTCTGTTGAGGAGTCCTTGGAGCAGAAAATGTATGATTTATGCCTTTCTCCACACAAAATCCCTCAACAGCTGCATTCTTGAATTAAGTTCCATTATTTGTTCTCAACATTCTAACCACTGACCCTGATTCTGTTTCCACCTTCTTGATATGGTCAATAATTTGTTGAGATACTTCTGATTTAGCATGTTGAGACTTTACCCAAGTGTATCTGGTGTAGTTATCCACTATGACCATTGCAAATCTTTTCTTTGACACTGACATAATGTTGACAGGGCCAAAGAGATCCATATGTAACAATTGAATTGGATCTTTGATCATGGTGGCTTCTTTGCTGACAAAGGATGACTTCCTTTCCTTCCCTTGTTGACATGCTGAACATAATCCTTCTTGAATAAACTCCATTTGGGGTATTCCAGATACCAACTCTCTCTTCACTAGATCATTAATAGACTTGAAGTTCAAGTGAGAGAGCTTCTTGTGCCATAGCCTGCTTTCATCAGGGGATGCTTTACTGTAGAAACATGATTCTCCATTTACTGAATTAAAATCAGCAACATAGAGATCTCCTTTTCTTATCCCTGACAAAACCAGCTTCCCATCACTTTCATTTGAGATTAGGCACTGATCTCCTTTGAAGGAAGTGATGAATCCTTTGTCACTTAGTTGACTTATGCTTAGCAAATTATGCTTGAGCCCATCAACCAGTGCTACATTTTCAAATGAGACATTCTCATTTGCTGCTTTGCCATAACCAAGAGTTAGTCCTTTGTTGTTATCACCAAATGAAATTACTGGACCAGCCTTTTCTTGAAATTCTGTGAGCAGGGCTTTGTTTCCTGTCATATGCCTTGAACAGCCACTATCTAGAAACCAGATTTGACTGCTTTTGCTATTTCCTTGCACACAATAAAACATTTAAATTGTTTTTGGTACCCAATTTGTTTTGGGTCCTCTTGGTTTAGTCACAATAACAGGTAATGCAACTTTTTCTTTATTAGTTATTTTTGGTTTTGGCAAATTTAAGACTTTCTCCTTTTTAGGAGCTTCAATGTATGCTTTTGATTTCTCAACAGTTATTTTACCTTTTTCCTTGGAGGAGCAGGTCTTAATAGTTGGTAAATCAGTAGCATACAAAATTATGCCAGACAAAATTTGTGGTTTTTCTTTGCATTGAAAAGACAAATGATTACAGCTACCACAATTCCAGCACACTTTTCTAGGGGCTTCATGAATAGAAGAATAATTTCTAGCTTTATTAACACCTAGCTTACCATTTCTATTCTTCCTGTTTTCCCCTGACAGGCCTTTTTCCCTTGACGGGCTGCTTTGGCCTGATTCACTCTTTCCCCCTGACGACTGTGTATCCACTGATGTACAGTCTAGTTTTTTTATTACTGGAGGATTGAGTGTTTTGGCAAGGATGCTTTTCTTGCCTCTCCCACCACTAGTGGAAGCTTCATTCACTGAGAAGACATTCCCAGATTCTAGCTTTGTTGTTGCCTTGACAAACTTGATAGTTTGTGATGGCCTTTTTCCAGAGCTAGCTGTCATCTCAACCTCAATGGGAGGTTGCTGCATATGAGTCTCATCATAGCCCAAACCAGATTTTGGATCAGATTGCTGACTTTTCAAACGATCCTCCAGTTTTCTGCTAGACTCATTCCATCTCTTGATGACTTCCCTTTCTTGACTAAGAAGATTTGAAGTCCATTCCTCCCTTTTGATAGCACAGTCAAGAAGATTTTTAGTCCTTGAGAGTTCTTTTTCAAGACTCTTAAGTCTGGAGTTTTCTGATTCTAAAAGAGTGTTCCTGACAGATAATTGTTCATTTATTTTCTGTACTCTCTCAGTTTCAGCTACAGCACTCCTTAGGGTGTCATAGAGATCCTTTATCTCACAAGTCATTTCCTTAACCGTTTTAACACAATCATTTTTAGACATGTTAGAGGAAATTTCGAGGCTTACCTGTGAGCTACTACTGTCAATGGATGAGGCCATCAGGGCTAGGTTGACACACTCTTCATTTTCTTCTTCATCAGAGTCAGCCCAGTCCTTTCCCTCTGCAATGTATGCTTTTCCCTTCTTGTTTGCATTAAGAAGGTCAAAGTATTTCTTCTTGTAGTCCACAATAGCTTCTTTGTCTCTGGATTCACCATCTTTTGTGACCTTGCGGCACTCATTCGCAAAGTGACCCATCTCATTACATTTGTAGCACTTTATTCTTGATTTGTCAATAAAGTTTTTCGTGCTACTGGATTTCCTTGCTGAAAATCTTTTAGATCCTCATGGCTTTTGGAATTTCAGCTTGGAAAACCTTTTTGCAAGAAAGGCCATGGTTTCATCCAGCTCCTCTAACTCCTGTGGAGTATATTCTTCCTCCTTGAAGTCAGCTTCTTTATCCCCTTCAATTTCAGCATCTTCTAGTTGCTGCTTCATCAAGACATTAGGCCTTGCTTCTTGTTTGTCCTTCGTGGCAGCCATCAGGGCTACTGATTTAAGCTTTCTGGCATCCCCTGACATTTCAGATCTTTGTTGAACCTCAAGTTCATATGTCTTTAAGGTGTCATAAAGCCTATCCAAGTCTAGAAGATTCATGTCCTTGGATTCCCTGATGGCTGTTGTCTTTGGATCCCATGATATGGGAAGGGCTCTCATGAACTTTCTGTTCACATCCTTGTTAGCATAGGCCTTTCCATATAATCTCAGGTCATTTACCAACCTGTTGAATCTGTCAAACATTTCAGTAAGTGTTTCACCATTTTTCATTGTGAACCACTAATACTGTTGTGTCAATAGCTGCAGTTTATTTTCCCTCACTTCCTCAGTACCGTCACAAAGGATTTGTATGGTATCCCATATAGATTTAGACATGGTTAGATTCATGATACTATTCAGCATATCATCGTCCAAACCATTATACAGGATTCCAGTCACTTTAAGATCCTTTTTCACCTTTTCTCTTTCCTCTATCGTCATTTCATCAGTTGTCTTTGGGACAAGCTTTTCAGGAATACTGACTCCATTAACGACTTCTATAGGAATGAGCTTCTTGGGAACGTGAGGTCCTTCTTCTAGAATCTGCAAATATTCATCATCAATAGCTCTTAGATGAACTATCATTCTTTGTCTCCAGAAGAAATATTTGCCCCTTTCCAACATGGGGACTTTACTGTTTCCAGCTTTATTGGCCATAGATATTGATCGTATTAAGCAAGTGAAATCTGCTAAGAGGCTCTGATACCAATTGTTAGTGCAATATTAGAACAAGTGATTGTAGAAGGGGGGGTTGAATACAAACACCTGAAACTTTTCGCACTTAAAAACTTATACGGCTTATTGAAAACAGTTAAACAACCAGAAAAACTATATGGAATGAACACACAGATTCAAGTTAAAATAGTTATATTATAACTCGAGGTTTTTCTAGAAATCTGTATAATCACAAATGTGATTTACAGCTATAAGTTCTGTGAATAAAGTTCACAGCTTCTCACACTCACTAGCTTCTAATATTCTTTGAAATATCTCTCTCAAGATTTATTGCTAAGCTTCTCTCTAGTGTTTTTGTGCTTCAGTGTTTGTTTGATCTGTTGGATGGATTCAATCAATCGTTACTTCTGTAATGAGAGCTCCGTTGCTTATATATCAATCAGTGGGTTGAAATCACATTCTTGAGACGTGCTTCTCTTCTCAACTTAGCCGCAAGTATGTCACATCTAAACTTTATGTGTCAGACTGCTACAAGCTTTGATGCTACTTTTCTTCCCCTGATCTGTGTGCATTTAATGTGTGAGAGTTCTCATTGGACCATTAACAAACTTCAAGAAATATCTTTCCAGTTAATATTTCTTGCTTCTGTAACACGTTACGTTGATTTCCGTGTAAGAACTGATGACGGGTGTATGCTGTCACAACGATCCACTGACTGCTAGCCCTGATGGACTTTTATCAGTGCTTCTGGATCCCCTGATGCTTATTGACTAGATCTGGGCGTCATCCTTCACTTGAGTTATACTTAGTGCTTCTTGACCCTGATGGTTATAGCTGACTGCATACATTGATGGCTTCCACTGATGTCATGTTGGTTATTCTCCCTGACAGGTTACCCTGATGGGTTTGCCTGACACTGATATGTCCTGAAGTGTGTCACTGACGAATTGGTCTGCCCTTGTCATCCCCTGACAGGTTCCCCTGATGGGTTCCCCCTGATGGGTTCCCCCTGATGGGTTCCCCTGATGGGTTCCCCCTGATGGGTTCCCCTGATGAGACTTTAATCAACGTAACTTTGATTTTAGAATTTCTAATGTGCGGAATACTTCGTTTGCTTACAAGTAGGATCAGACATTCTCCTTCACTTTGTCAAGTCCTTTGAATGTTCCTGTTTTCTGACTTGTCTTGTGAAGTTATTAACTATCCACTGATGAATGAACTTATCATCAGTGGATGCAAAACTTGTGCTGATCTTAAGGTTTATAAAATATCTCAAGTATTTATAGTTGCACAATTTATTACATAATCATCATCATCATCATTTATCTCTAACATATAGTTATGCTTTGTACCTATACAAATACATTTGTTCTTTATTGTCAATAGTTTTGGGTTTTGACATCATCATTAGTACATTAGTTGGATTTATGATTGTCATTCTGATAAACATAAATAGAGGGAGATTGTTAGATATAAATGTTGATGATGATAATATTGTATAAAGAAATAAATGTGCATCTGTAAATAATTCAAGGTATTCTATAATCCTTAGTATATTTGCACATGTTTTGTATCCACTAATGGACATTTCAGTCATCAGGGGATGGCTTAATTGCATTAAGCAAGTCATCAGTGGGTACTTAAAAGGACTTGATAGTGTTAGGGATGTCTACGATTACTTAAACATTCAAGTATTCTGCACATCAGGCATTCCAGACAAAACCAAAACAACATCAATGGTTAAAAATGCCAATATTTAAAAAGGGCATCAATGAAAAAACCTGTCAAAGGAACCAGTCAGGGAAAGCCTAAAATACTACATCAGTGGATGACACCGACAAGGAAACTAATCAGGGGAATCCTAAAACTTGGTATCAGGGGTGACATCGAACAAGACCAACCCATTAGGGAAAGTTTGACCACTGCATCAGGGAATAGCATATATGGAAAAACCTGTCAAGGGAACCATCAGGGGGAATGCTAAACACTTCATCAGTTGAAGTCATCTGTAGATACAAGTAGGTGTTGTCATTAGTGTAACGACCCAGAAAATTTGCTTATCTATAAATAATTTATTCACTCATTTTATTTTATTTTATGTTATTTTATTTTCTTATTAATATGAATATGGTTATTATATGACGCTTTTGGTTGTGTGAATATTTTTGGACCCATTAAAGGGGTTATTGTTGTTTGATTATTGGTGGCAAGGATAATCAATGATGTTTATTTTTGATGACGTCATTGTGTACGTATGCTAATTAGAGTAGTAAGCTGCTTGTGTGTCATCAGTGAATTAAACGTATGTGCATGTAGGACAACAGGCTTATTACGATGCTTAGCTGCTAAGAATCATGATGAGCAGCCGTTTTTATCGTCCAGTTTAACCAATCATTTTATTTCAAAGCTTAATCTCAGCCTACTATAAATACCTCATTCGGAGGAACATTTCAATTTCTTTTTTAAAAGATTTCCTTTTCAAAACCTACCATCTTCGTTTAATATCAAGTTCTCTCTTTTGGACAATCACTTTCAAACAAGCTTTGATCTCTTTCGTCAACCCAGGAGGTAAGAATCTTAAGTTCTCTTTTGCCTTTCTTTTTGTTTGGTATCCGAGAAGGTTAGCTGTAGGAGCAAGTCTTTAAGAAAGAAAAAGAAAGGATTATATTCTTTTGTGTCTAAAAGTGTTGCTCATAGCTTAAAGCATGTTGAGAGTTGATTTATGGAGTTGTGGTTGAGATCACCACCCTTGGAAGAATGAGGAAAACGACCCTGTATTTGAGACGAGGTCCAACCTAGTCTCTGATGGGTTGGAGTTAGTCTCTGATGAAGGAATTATTAGTCTCTGATGATGACGTCAGCCTTAGTCTCCGATGAGTTAAGATGACGTCATCAGTCCCTGACGAGTTAATTAGTCCCTGATGATGTCATCCTTAGTCTCCGACAGGCTAAAGTTTAGTCCCCGATGACGTCATCCATTGTGACGACCCGAAAAATTTGTTTATCTATAAATAATTTATTCACTCATTTTATTTTATTTTATGTTATTATATTTTCTTATTAATAGGAATATGGTTATTATATGACGCTTTTGGTTGTATGAATATTTTTGGACCCATCAAAAGGGGTTATTGTTGTTTGATTATTGGTTGCAAGGTTAAGCAATGATGTTTATTTTTTTTATGACGTCATTATGTACGTATGCTAATTAGAGTAATAAGCTGCTTATGTGTCCTCAATTGGATTAAACGTATGTGCATGTAGGACAGCAGGCTTATTACGATGCTTAGTTGCTAAGAATCATGATGAACAGCCGTTTTACCGTCCAGATTAACCAATCATTTTATTTCAAAGCTTAATCTCAGCCTACTATAAATACCTCATTCGGAGGAACATTTCAGTCTCTTTTCAAAAGATTTCCTTTTCCAAAGTTATTCCTTAAACCTACCATCTCCGTTTAGTTTCAAGTTCTCTCTATTGGACAATCACTTTCAAACAAGCTTTGATCTCTTTCGTCAACCCAGGAGGTAAGAATCTTAAGTTCTCATTTGCCTTTCGTTTTGCTTGGTATCCGAGAAGTTTAGTTATAGGAGCAAGTCTTTAAGAAAGAAAAGAAAGGATTATATCCTCTTGTGTCTAGAAGTGTTGCTCATAGCATAAAGCATGTTGAGAGTTGATTATGAAGTTGTAGTTGAGATCACCACCCTTGGAGAAGTGAGGAAGACAACCCTGTATCTGAGACAGCTTCTAAAGTTAGTCCCTAACTGTGTTGATGTTAGTCTCTGATGACATCAGCATTAGTCCCTGACTGTGTTGATGTTAGTCTCTGATGACGTCGGCATTAGTCCCCGACTGCGTTGATGTTAGTCTCAGATGACGTCATCAGTCCCTGATGAGATATTAGTCCCCGATGACGTCAGACTTAGTCTCCAATAGAGTTAAGATGACGTCATCAGTCCCTGATGAGATATTAGTCCCCAATGACGTCAGACTTAGTCTCCGATAGAGTTAAGATGACGTCATCAGTCCCTGATGAGATATTAGTCCCCGATGACGTCAGGCTTAGTCTCCGATAGAGTTAAGATGACGTCATCAGTCCCTGATGAGATAATTAGTCTCTGATGACGTCATCCTTAGTCTCCGATGAGTAAAGATGACGTCAGCAGTCTCTGATGAGTTAAATAGTCTCTGACGAGTGAAATTTTTCCCCGATAAGGCAACCTCATGCCCTGATAACCATTTTCTATATGAATAGCCATCTTTAAAGTATGGATTTCTCATGATATACCCACAATGATGTTATGCAGAAACTTTTTTTCAACCGATATAGTGAATTTTAGCTAAGGACCAAGGCAAGTATATATTCATTCCACTTTCTTTCTTACTGATTACGTAAAATCATTAATTCGATTTACGTAAATGAATGTTAATGCTTATGCATGATGATGAATTCTTTTATTATTAAGTAACGTACGATCATTGAATTTGATGTGCGTGAAAAAAATGTTGATATTTGAACTATGTTTTATTGGGTGTTTGCTAGTTGTTTAAAGTTCCTAGCACACCAAATGATGATAAAGATGATGTTTGGGCGTTGCAAGTCATGGACTTGTATGCACACCCAAGTAACTTCTGTATGGATATATATAGTTCCGCTTGTGATGATCACTGTCTTTTAACTGTTGAGCACGCCAATATGTGTTGTTGGCAGTCGCTGCATTTAATTGATTAGCACGTCAAGGCTATTCAAAATTGAGAAAATGTTTACAAGAAGATATATCCATATGGAAAGTTAAGGGGCTGTTGAATACTTTCGCATGGTATTCTGGCCAATGATGATAAAGAATGATAGACCAAGGTAAGGCATCGGTAATGTGATTCTTTCCGTAGACCATATGCTTTCTGTGAAGGACTACGTATGTCAAATGATGAATCAAAAAACCAGGCTGACCAGCTGGGATGAAATTTGATTATGTATGGAGTCAGATAATTATCAGTCTGGTCAGGTGATGCATTATCTAAGGAAGAGAAGGCGAATCAAGGTTTATTTGTTAAAGAGGGATAACCCATTGATATCACTCGAGAACCCTAAATGACACATGTTGATTGATTATTCAAGAGGTGTTGGCATTGCTTCGCCCAGCCTCAATGAATACTAAAGCTTTTGAATTATCTTTTCTTCCAGCCTATGAATATATATTTGCTGAGCGTAAACGCTCATGTGGAATGCTATGAATGCTTTTCAGGTTATGTCGTGAAGGCTGAGTCCCCTAAGAAAGGAAAGGAGAGGATGGCTTAAGGGTGTTATAGTTGTAAGGCCATATGAGCCATCTTAAGTTTTGTTTCCACTGTAGCTTGTTTCTTTTCAAGCTTTGAGATTTTGTAAGATGATGTGGACCTTGAGTTTTTATTGATGTATTTGGGAATATATTTCCCACAGGTTTGTTGTTAAGGCTTGGCTGTGTTATTTGTTTTGTTGTTATGTGTTGTGTTGTAGTTTTCTGGTGTAGCCCGGAGTTCCAGCCTGAGGATCTCGGGGACTGTCACCCAAATCGCTAACAGTGTCCGGGGCCCGGCTCGGGGGATTGCCGGGAGCGCCACATCCATAGTCTCTGATGAAGGAATTATTAGTCTCTGATGATAACGTCAGCCATAGTCTCCATTGAGTTAAGATGACGTCATCAGTCCCTGACGAGTTAATTAGTCCCTGATGATGTCATCATTAGTCTCCGACAGACTAAGTTTAGTCCCTGATGACGTCATTCATAGTCTCTGATGAGATATATGTTAGTCTCTGATGATGACGTCACCCTTAGTCTCTGATGTGTTAAGATGACGACATCAGTCTCTTATGGGTTTAATAGTCTCCGATGACGTCATTCTTAGTCTCCGATAAGTAAGGATGATGTCATTAGTCTCTGATTAGTTAAATAGTCTCTGACGAGTGAAATTTTCCCCGATGGGCAACCTCATGCCCTGATAACCATTTTCTATATGAATAGCCATCTATTAAGTTTGGATTTCTAATGATATACCCACAATGATGTTATGCAGAAACCTTTTTCCACAGATATAGTGAATTCTAGCTAAGGACCAAGGCAAGTATATATATTCATTCCACTTCTTTCTTACGGAATACGTATAATCATTGATTCGATTTACGAAAATGAATGATGTTAATGTCTATGCATGATGATGATCTCTTTTATGATTAAGTAACGTACGATCATTGAATCCGATGTGCGTGAAAAAAATATTGATATTTGAACTATGTGTTATTGGGTGTTTGCTAGTTGTTTAAAGTTCCTAGCACACCAAATGATGATAAAGATGATGTTTGGGCGTTGCAAATCATGGATTTGTATGCACACCCAATTAACTTCTGTATGGATATATATAGTTCCGCTTGTGATGATCACTGTTTTTTAACTGTTGAGCACGCCAATATGTGTTGTTGGCAATCGCTGCATTTAATTGATTAGCACGTCAAGGCTATTCAAAATTGAGAAAATGTTTACAAGAAGATATATCCATATGGAAAGTTAAGGGGCTGTTGAATACTTTCGCCTGGTATTCTGGCCAATGATGATAAAGAATGATAGACCAAGGCAAGGCATCGGTAATGTGATTATTTCCGCAGACCATATGCTTTCTGCGAAGGACTACGTATGTCAAATGATGAATCAAACATCCAGGCTGACTAGCTGGGATGAAATTTAATTATGTATGGAAGTCAGATAATGATAAGTCTGGTCAGGTGATGCATTATCTGATGAAGAGAGGGTGAATCAAGGTTTATTTGTTAAAGAGGGATAACCCATTGATACATGTTGATTGATTTTTTTTAGGACGTGTTGGCATTGCTTCGCCCAACCTCAATGAATACTAAAGCTTTTGAATTATCTTTTCTTCTAGATTATGAATATATATTTGCTGAGCGTAAACGCTCACGTGGAACGCTATGAATGTTTTTCAGGTCATGTCGTGAAGGCTGAGTCCCCTAAGAGAGGGAAGGAGAGAATTGTTTAAGTATGTTTAAGTTGTAAGGCCATATAAGCCATCTAATGTTTTGTTTCCGCTGCAGCTTGTTTATTTTCAAGCTTTGAGCTTTTGTAAGATGATGTGGACCTTATGATTTTTTTTTTAATGTTGTACTTGGGAATATATTTCCAACAGGTATGTTGTTAAGGCTTGGCTGTGTTTTTTTTTTTGTTTTGCTATTGTGATGTTGTGTTGTAGTTTTCTAGTGCAGCCTGGGGTTCCAGCCTGGGGATCTCGGGGACTGTCACCCAAATCGCTGACAGTGTCCGGGGCCTGGCTTGGGGGATTTTCGGGGGCGCCACAGTTGGTATCAGAGCAACAGCAGCCAAGGACTAGCTATGAGACCTGTTCTTTGCTGAATAATAGAAATTGGGATTTAGTAAAGTAAGGAAATGACTGAAAGGATAAGGAAAGCTGAATAAGAAATAGATGTCTAAGTTGAGTCTCGATTGTTTATGGGTTATTAGACAAGATATAAGGTTATAAGATAGATCAATTCATGCTGAATTTATTGTATATTCTGTTGTATTAATATTATGTATGATAGATCCTTATTATAAATGTTAAGTTGACATTGATTTAAGCTATGTTTGCTTTATAGATGAATCCATCTACTCCTGGACATGTAGATAAGGGCAAGGCACATATGATTAAAAGTTCAGAGCAGGAGTATATCCCTAGTAGTAATGTTGCTCGACCTTTCAAGCCTGGTAAACATCATCTGTTGGATGCCAACCGAGGGAGGGTAGGTGCTTGTTGGCGAGTGACTCCTCGCAAAAGAGTGAATAAACCAACTCAGGTTTTTCATTTTAAAATACCTAGAGGTTCTGATAAACATTTTAAGGAGTCTGCAGAACCTGAGGGAACTAAGCAAAACCCAACTAACCCATTTGAGGGGTCAAGTTTCTCAGTTCACATGAAGAATCCTTCCTCACCCCATGATCAAACAGATTCTCCAACCTTGGATACTTCCCAAATAAGAGGTTCCCCTGCTGATAGGCACACATTACCTACGGTGTCAGTCACTCCACACGTTGTTTCTACCTCAGTTACCCTATCAAATGTTGCACCTGCAGTACCACCACCAGAAAATTCAGTACCTTTTCCTTTTCCAAATGGATTCTGTTATTACCTTCAACGTAGAATCTGTATGACACAATCAGAGTTGACAACACGTAATACCACTATGATGCGTCAGTCGATGGCTCATCAAAGAACTAGCAGACTGTTGGACCTTTGGAGGGTATCATTTCAGGATGTGTCCTTAGTTCTCACTGAAACTCTGACAGAAGTTGTGATCTCGGTTAGTCATTATTTTAGGCTGCGCCAGCCCACTATAGCAGATCGAGATCGGTTGATGTATAACCTTATAGAGAAGGTCGAAGGAGCATGTCGTTTTGCACACAGAACAATGAGTGAACTTGATTCCCAACCCTTGTATTAGGCTTTAGTAGTAGTCGATGTTGTTATGTTTTTGTTTAATGTTGTAATGAGGAAGCTTTATTGTACAAATTTGCTATAGTGTAACTTTTGTTACTTAATATATATATTTTGATGGTTTAATTTGAAATTCTTGTATGTGTTTATGTTATTCTTTAAAAGAGAAAGAAGGAACTCTTGATAGTAAGTTTATATTTTACTTAATTTATAGGAAAATGGCCCCAAGAGGAAGACCTTGAACTCGTCAAGCTACCAATCAAGCTGACCAAGAAAACCCCAACCTGAACAACAATCTAGGAAATAATAATCAGGAGAATCCTATTGCCTTATTGGTAAACCTGATTAAGGGAGCCTCCCAAAATAACAATAACCAAGTATCTTCACCCCAACCTAGAAGGGTGACATTTAAGGATTTTATCAATAGTTGTCCACCTACTTTTAGTTGTGATGGAGGTGTTAGTGCAGAAAATTATAGATAACGAAGCGGAAGCATAAAAATAACAATTTAAATTTTTTCTGCAATCCCAGGAATCACCTTATACAATATTATTAATTGAGGAAGGATTAAAATCATACCGTTTTAAATTCGACAACGTTGATGTAGAATTTTTACGCACGAATTAACACCGCAATTTTTATCCTTCACGCTCCAATCGATCACCTTGATCCGTCTTGCAATTTATTCCACGTTCTTGATTGTTCCACTGGATCCAACGTTTACTACTCAAGTGTGTAGTACTCTAAAGGTGATCCACCAGAGAATTTTGATTATGAAGATTATTGGATTTTTCTCACAATATTTTGGTGACAAATATTATGGAGGCTACCAATTATTATTTCAGTTGGGGTTTAATCTATTATAAGTCTCCTTATATAGACAACCCCTAAACTAATTCCTAAACCATTTAGGAATTGGTTATTTATTAAATAATAATAAAACTCCATTATCTAATTCCTAAACCATTTAGAAATTGGATTCTTTATTATTAAATAATAACACCACTTTCTAGTCTAATTCCTAGACTACTTAGGAATTGGATTATTTATTAAATAATAATAATATAAGAATAATTCTTATTTATTTATAATTAGTATTTCTAAAATACTAAATTATAAATATTAAGCCATTTAATTTATTCCACCATGGTATAAATTAAATTACTTAATTATTATTATTTCTCAATATCTTCATAATTTATTATTTCCCTTTTATGGTGTGACCCTTTAGGTTCAATATTAAGCCGGTTGTAGAAATAAATTAAATTAGAACTATTCTAATTTTATTTATACGAATTAAACACTTTAATTCATTAAATATAATTAATTATATTAATTATACTTATTCTACATCATGAGGGATACCTCTTAGCATATCATGACTATTCGGATAATATGAAATCAACGTTTACTCACAAAGAACCTATTCAGTGAATAATTACCGTAAAATTCAATCCTTCTACCACACAATATCCCGATTAAATATAAGACATGGAATTACTGTCAAGTCTTATTTTATTTAATCATATGCATTCCGATTCATAGATTCACAACTCAATATAATGTCAATTAGAAACACATTCTAATTATCATTTCACTCTGGCCAGAGATTCCCGAGTTGTCGCTAATGGAATCGCATAGGACATTCTCTCCCTTTACTGGAAGCGGTAGATCCTTTGTTGATCATTCACTTATCTCCATGTACACTTTATTATACCCGAACATACACTTATATACACTGCTTGAGTTAAGATATATGACAAAGTATAATTTAGTGTACACAAGATAACCGCAACGATCTCAAGTCTAAGGATCACTTGTACAACTATCACTAGATGAACTCCTATTGACAAGCAGGTAAAACTCCATTAGGTGTTCATTTAAGCGAGTCACGTTCAGTGAACTTATTCTCTAATAAGCACCTACATACTTGCTTTAATGTCGTCACACAAATGATTATGAGATCAATCATCCTCTTGTTAAGAGCAAGCACAGTATGTACTAATCTTTCCGGATTCACTAACACCCTTATTAGTGATCCTACGATTAGGAATATTTTTAGTTTCGAGTTAACATATTTTAGATCTCATTAGCATGCTCTCATCATGATTCTAAAATATAACTCTAAACTATGGGTTAATATATTTAACAACTTAAACATATAAATAAACGCTTTTGAATAAATAATTCTTTTATTAATAAATGAATAAGATTACAAAATAAATGTTCCATCACATCTAACGTGATTGGCTTGAGGGCATATTACTTTCAGGAGGTCCCACTGCAGCTCAGATTTGGATTAAGGAGATAGAAAAAGCTTTTCGTATTGCCGGAATAACTGATGATTTCAAGACGGAATATGCTACGTATTTATTGAAAGAAGAAGCTAGTTATTGGTGGGAGAATACTGAAAGATTAGAAATGACTAGGAGATTGGCAGTTAGGAATGAACAAGCAGATCCTGAAATTGAACAAATTGTCACCTGGTCCCAGTTTAAAGAATTTTTCTATAGCCAATATTTTCCAACCAGTGCTGCGGATGAGCTAGAAAAACAATTTTTAGAGTTAAGACAAGGGAGCATGACTGTGGAAGAATACGAGAAGAAGTTTAATGAACTTCAAAGATATGCTCCACATTTGGTAGATACGGAGAAAAGAAAATCTAGAAGGTTTGAGCATGTATTAAATCCATGGTTGCATGATAAGATTGCTATTCTATGTCTAAACAATTATGCTGAAGTGGTTCAAAGGTCAAAGGTAGCAGAGAAAAATGGCAAGTTACTGCGGGAATTCAATTGGGAGAAACGCAGGGAAGGACAGAAGAAAGGAAGTTATTTTAGTTACAATCTTAATCAAAGGATGGGAGGACTAGGAAAACCGCAAACTAGTTCGGTCGTGATGAAACAAGGGGAAGGAAGTAGGTATAATGATAATAATAGGAAAAGAAATTTCAGTACGAATTTAAGTGAGAATAAAAGGAGGATTGTTATTTGTGGCAAATGTGGAAGGAACCATGAAACATCCCAGTGTTTAATAGGAACCAATTTGTATTTCAAATGCCATCGATCTAGGCATACTGCCAGTAATTGCCCAAACCAAGCACCGATTGCTTCCCAACCGAGATTTTCTCCGCAGCAATATCAACCACAAAATGCTAGTCGTATAGAGGGAATTACAAGGAGATGTTTTAGTTGTGGTCAGGAAGGCCATATCTCCACTTCTTGTCCTCAGAAAAAGAGTCAGGGTAAACCCCCATTAGTAGGACCTAGCATGACAGTCAATCGACCTCAAGCTAGGACTTACAATATGACTGCACAGGACGCTCTAATGTCTGACAACGTGGTTTCAGGTACGATATTGGTTAATTCAACTGAAGTACATGCTTTATTTGATTCTGGTGCAACTAGATCTTTCATATCTGAACATCTTCTCAAGAATATAAATTTTATTCCTGAATGTTTAGAAACACCACTAGAAGTCATAGTGGCTAATCAAGAGGTATACATTGCCAGGAATGTATTACCTAATTGTATTATAAGAATAGGAAAGTATGACTTCCCTGCAAATCTAATACCTTTTTCCATTGGGAGAGTTTGATCTAATACTAGGCATGGATTGGCTACATAAATACCAAGCTAGTATAGATTGAAGGAAAAAGAAGGTTTTCCTAATAACACCCTCAAATAACAAAGTGATATTTTATGGGAGTAAGTCTACTAAACCCTTTCCTCTTCTTACAATATTACAAGCTAATAAAATGTTATGCAAGGGATGCGAAGCATTTTTAGTTCATGTTTATGACAAGAAGGTAGAAGGATTAAATATTTCAGATATCCCGGTAGTAAAGGAATTTGAAGATGTATTTCCTGAAGAATTACCAGGTATACCCCTAGATAGACAAGTTGAATTTGGAATTGAGCTAGTGCCAGGAACTACTCCAATTTCCAAAGCCCCTTATAGGATGGCCCCTTCAGAATTAAAAGAGCTTATGACACAGCTACAAGAGTTGCTAGACCAAGGGTTTATTAGACCAAGTGTTTCACCCTGGGGAGCACCTGTTTTATTTGTAAAAAAGAAAGATGGATCACTGAGGTTATGTATTGATTACCGAGAATTGAACAAGGTGACGGTGAAGAACCAGTATCCTTTACCTAGGATTGATGATCTGTTCGACCAACTCAAGGGAGAAAAGTACTTCTCGAAAATTGACTTGAGATCAGGATATCATCAATTAAAGATTAAGACTGAAGATATCCCTAAGTCAGCTTTCAGAACCCGTTATGGTCATTATGAATTTGTGGTAATGCCTTTTGGACTCACCAATGCCCCAGCTGTTTTCATGGATTTGATGAACCGAGTTTTCAAACCATATTTGGATAAGTTCATCATTGTCTTCATAGATGACATTCTCATATATTCTAAGACGAGAAAAGAACATTATGAACATTTAAGAATAACACTGGAGACATTGAGACAAGAAAAACTATATGCCAAATTTTCAAAGTGTGAATTTTGGTTAAATGAGGTAAAATTTTTGGGACATGTGATCAATGAATCTGGAATTTCGGCTGATCCCATCAAAGTTGAAGCCATTATAAATTGGCCACAACCAAAGACACCTACTGAAGTGCGAAGTTTTCTAGGATTTGCAGGATATTATCGTCGATTCGTTCAAGATTTTTCTAAGGTAGCGGTTCCATTAACGAATCTGACAAGGAAAGCAGAAAAGTACGATTGGACCCCAACTTGTGAGAAGAGTTTTCAAGAATTAAAGAAGAGGTTAACCACCGCCCCTATACTAAGTTTACCTGATAATAAAGGAGATTTTGTGATCTATAGTGATGCCTCGATGAATGGATTAGGAGCTATACTAATGCAGCATGGAAAAGTTATTGCCTATGCATCTCGGCAACTTAAGGATTGCGAAAAACGATACCCAACACATGACTTGGAATTGGCCGCAATCATTTTCGCATTAAAGATCTAAAGACATTATTTGTATGGAGAGAAGTGTGAAATTTACACAGACCATAAGAGTTTAAAGTACATATTCACCCAAAAGGAACTGAACATGAGGCAAAGACAGTGGTTGGAGCGAATTAAAGACTATGATTGCTCGATCAACTATCATCCTCGCAAAGCAAATGTTGTGGCTAATGCCCTAAGTAGATGAGAAAGGTTGAATGTGATAACAATCTAAGAAGAAGTTAGGATGGATTTGGAGAGGTTACAATTAAATGTTATCACAACTTAACAAAAGAAAGAGTTAGAGCAAGAGGTTGGTGTAAAACCAAACTTACTAACTATTATCAAGGAAACTCAAGAAGAGTATGTGGAAGATAGGGAAAAGTTGTTAAGGAGAGAAAATGGGAAATGTCGGATCCACGATGATGGATTGATGAGATTTGAGAATAGAATTTGGATTCCGACAAAATTGGAATTAAAGAGAAATTTACTACAGGAAGCCCATAACTCTAAATTTTTGATACATCCAAGAGGAACCAAGATGTATCAGGACTTGAAACAAAATTTTTGGTGGCCTAGCATGAAGAAGGAAATAGCTGAATGGGTAAATACATGTCTCACCTGTCAACAAGTTAAAGCAGAAAACCAAAAGCCTAGTGGTTTGTTGCAATCCTTGGATATTCCAGAATGGAAGTGGGGGTATATCACAATGGATTTTGTGATTGGGTTGCTAGTAACTCAAAAGGATTAAATACAATTTGGGTAGTAGTGGATAGATTGACTAAATCTGCGCACTTCCTACCTATTAAGGGCACCTATAAGATGGACCAATTGGTCAGATTGTATGTGAAAGAAATCCTTAGCCGTCATGGAGTGCCAATTTCAATTGTATCTGATCGTGATCCTTGTTTCACGTCTAGGTTCTGGCAAAGTTTTCAAGAATATTTAGGAACAAAATTGGACATGAGTAACGCTTTCCACCCGCAAACTGATGGGCAATCTGAAAGAACAATCCAAACCTTAGAAGATATGCTGAAAGCATGTTCTTTGGATTTTGGAGGACGATGGGATGAACATCTACCACTTGTCGAGTTTGCTTATAATAATAGTTATCAGGCCAGCATAGGAATGGCTCTATTTGAAGCTTTGTATGGAAGAAAGTGTAGAACACCATTATATTGGAATGAAGTTGGAGAAAGAAAGTTAGAAGGACCTGAAATAGTTCAACAAATTGAGAATGTTATCCGGACAATCCGAGCTAAAATAAGAGCAGCTCAAGATCGACAAAAGCAATACGCAAACCAACACCGAAAAGATCAAGCACTAGAAGTAGGAGGTTATGCGTTACTTAAGATCTCACCTTGGAAAGGTATATTGCGCTTCGGACGAAAAGGGAAATTAAGTCCTCGCTTTATTGGACCTTTTGAGGTACTTCGTCGTATTGGTGAAGTGGCTTATCTACTAGCATTACCCCCAGCTCTAGGTCATGTTCATGACATATTTCATGTTTCAATGCTACGACCCTATAGAGGGAATCATTCTGGCATTATTGACTACCAACCCATTGAGCTATAGCCAAATTTGCATTATGAAGAGATGCCCATGCAAATTTTGGATCGTCAAGTAAAGGTTTTAAGAAATAAAGAGATTGCATCTGTAAAAGTTTTATGGAGAAACCATAATGTTGAAGAAGCAACATGGGAACTAGAAGAAATGATGATGCAAAAGTACCCTCAACTATTTCACCAGTAAAGTTTCGAGGATGAAACGTATTATAAGGAGGGGAGAATGTAACGACACGGAAAATTTGCTTATCAATAAATAATTTATTCACTCATTTTATTTTATTTTATGTTATTTTATTTTCTTATTAATATGAATATGGTTATTATATGACGCTTTTGGTTGTGTGAATATTTTTGGACCCATTAAAGGGGTTATTGTTGTTTGATTATTGGTGGCAAGGATAAGCAATGATGTTTATTTTTGATGACGTCATTGTGTACGTATGCTAATTAGAGTAGTAAGCTGCTTGTGTGTCATCAGTGAATTAAACGTATGTGCATGTAGGACAACAGGCTTATTACGATGCTTAGCTGCTAAGAATCATGATGAGCAGCCGTTTTTATCGTCCAGTTTAACCAATCATTTTATTTCAAAGCTTAATCTCAGCCTACTATAAATACCTCATTCGGAGGAACATTTCAATTTCTTTTTTAAAAGATTTCCTTTTCAAAACCTACCATCTTCGTTTAATATCAAGTTCTCTCTTTTGGACAATCACTTTCAAACAAGCTTTGATCTCTTTCGTCAACCCAGGAGGTAAGAATCTTAAGTTCTCTTTTGCCTTTCTTTTTGTTTGGTATCCGAGAAGGTTAGCTGTAGGAGCAA
>CM025787.1:13221298-13232078 GCA_014636745.2 Centella asiatica | reverse complement strand
GTTGTTTAAAGTTCCTAGCACACCAAATGATGATAAAGATGATGTTTAGGCATTGCAAGTCATGGACTTGTATGCACACCCAAGTAACTTCTGTATGGATATATATAGTTTCGCTTGTGATGATCACTGTCTTTTAACTGTTGAGCACGCCAATATGTGTTGTTGGCAGTCGCTGCATTTAATTGATTAGCACGTCAAGGCTATTCAAAATTGAGAAAATGTTTACAAGAAGATATATCCATATGGAAAGTTAAGGGGCTGTTGAATACTTTCGCCTGGTATTCTGGCCAATGATGATAAAGAATGATAGACCAAGGCAAGGCATCGGTAATGTGATTATTTCCGCAGACCATATGCTTTCTGCGAAGGACTACGTATGTCAAATGATGAATCAAACAACCAGGCTGACCAGCTGGGATGAAATTTGATTATGTATGGAAGTTAGATAATGATCAGTCTGGTCAGGTGATGCATTATCTGATGAAGAGAGGGCGAATCAAGGTTTATTTGTTAAAGAGGGATAACCCATTGATATCACTCGGGAGCCCTAAATGATACATGTTGATTGATTTTTTTTCAGGAGGTGTTGGCATTGCGTCGCCCAACCTCAATGAATACTAAAGCTTTTGAATTATCTTTTCTTCTAGCTTATGAATATATATTTGTTGAGCGTAAACGCTCACGTGGAATGCTATGAATGTTTTTCAGGTTATGTCGTGAAGGCTGAGTCCCCTAAGAGAGGGAAGGAGATAATTGCTTAAGTATGTTTAAGTTGTAAGGCCATATGAGCCATCTAAAGTTTTGTTTCCACTGCAGCTTGTTTATTTTCAAGCTTTGAGGTTTTGTAAGATGATGTGGACCTTAAGATTTTTTTTTTAATGTTGTATTTGGGAATATATTTCCCACAGGTATGTTGTTAAGGCTTGGCTGTGTTTTTTTTTGTTTTGCTGTTGTGATGTTGTGTTGTAGTTTTCTAGTGCAGCCCGGGGTTCTAGCCTGGGGATCTCGGGGACTGTCACCCAAATCGCTGACAGTGTCTGGGGCCTGGCTTGGGGGATTTTCGGGGGCGCCACAATTAGGGGGTCAAGAAGCATTGATCAAGCTTCTATCAGGGCTTGTCAAGAAGCACTACCTAAGTTTCTAGATTCTGGTGTAGCTTTCAAGATTATATGGGAACAAGACTGGACATGAGTACGGTATTTCACTTGCAAATCGACGGACAATCCGAAAGAACAATCCAAACTATGGAAGATATGTTGAGAACATGTTCTTTGGATTTTGGTGGACATTGGGATGAACACGTACCACTCATCGAGTTCACTTATAACAACAAGTTACATACAAGCATAGGAATGGCCCCATTTGAACCTTTATATAGTAGGAAGTGTAGAACACCACTATATTGGAATGAAGTTGGTGAAAGGAAATTAGAAGGACCAAAAATGGTTCAACAAACCGAGAATGCAATCCAAATCATCTGAGTTAGAGCTAGAATGAGAGCAGCTCAGGATCAACAAAAACAATATGCAAATCAACATCGAAAGGATCAAACATTAGAAATATGAGATTATGCATTGCTTAAGATCTCACCATGGAAAGACATTATGCGCTTTGGGCAAAAGGGAAAACTAAGCCCCCTATTTATCGGACCATTCGAAGTACTCCGTCGTGTTAGCGAAGTAGCTTACCAACTAGCATTGCCCCTAGCTTTAGGACATGTTCATGACATTTTCCATGTATCAATGTTACGACCCTATAAAGGGGACCATTTTGACATCATCAATTACCAACCCATTGAACTTCAACCAAACTTGCATTATGAAGAGATACCAATGCAAATTTTAGACCGTTAAGTGAAGATCCTATGAAATAAAGAGATTGTCTCCGTTAAAGTTTTATAGAGAAATCACAACATTTAAAAAGCAACCTGGGAACTAGAGGAAATGATGATGCAGAAGTACCCCCATCTTTTTCATTAGTTAAGTTTCTAGGACGAAACTTATTCTAAGGAGGGGAGGATGTAAGAACCTGAAAATAAAAATATGATTACAATAAATGGATGATTTATTCATTCACATTTTGTAAAGGATTAATTCCCAATCTATGTAATTAATTTATATCTTGAAATAAAATATTTTTTTTATGTGATGTCTAAAATTTAGTGATGACAATTCTTTTGGGGGATCATGAAAGGGATATGATTATAGGAATCTCTTATGAGATCAGGAAATCAGTTTGAATGGGGTTAAACTAATGAAAGGATTATGTGTTTATCAGATGGTTACGTGTGTTATAATTGGGTTAGTAAGCTACTTAGGTGTCATCAGCTGATTAAGATTAAGCTGCATGTATGACAGCAGCTGCTTGGTAATATACCAGCTATTAAGATGATATGATGAGCAGCCGTTATACCGGCCAAGCTGGCCAATCACTTTATCTCAAAACATAATTTTAGCCTACTGCTCTAATCGATTCACGAATACTATAAATACCTCATCTGAGATAAAATTCTAATATCTCTTTTAAGACTTCTCTTTAACCAGCTACCCACATAAATTTTAAGTTCACCTTTAAAGCATCAGACCTTCCCTAGTGCGGCCAAGTTTTAATTTCTTCCTTAAAGACAAAGAGGTAAGAGCTTTATACAAATCATATACTTTGTTCTGCTCTATTTTAGTCTCTCATGCATAAACATTTGAGAGTATTAGTCGTGCATGCTAAGTATCCAAGAAAGAATAAAGCTTCAAAAGATGCAGTAATATTCTTTTGCATGTCTGTGTGTGTGTGTGTATTATGTAAAGAAATAATACACATAGCAGATAGGATAATGATGCACCCTAAACTAGGTCTATTCCTGGTTAGGCTTCATCCATGATCATATGAAAGATTCTTCATTATAGCAGAGACAAGCTCTAACTTAGTCTCTAACAGCATATTGTTAGTCTCCGATGACTAATAATGTTAGTCTCTGATGAGTAATAATGTTAGTCTCTGATGACTAATAATGTTAGTCCCTAATGAGTAATAATATTAGTATCCGATGAGTTTGGCGCTAATTTAATGAGTTTGGCACTGAACAAATATCCACTGATGAGTTTGGCGCTGAGTTTAGCCTGGCTAAATAGTTAGCAATGAGTTTGGCGACGGCCAAAAGAGTTTGGCGATTGTCAAATGAATTACCGAAGAGTTTGGTGATGAACAAAATTATCCCTTGACGGGTAAAATTATTCCCTGATGATTACCCCCTGATGGGTAAGACATTCTCTGATGACTATCCCCTTACAAAGGATTATCCCCTGACCAGATGACCATCCCCTAATTATGCGTACTCTCATATTTATTTTTCAAGGCATACATTTCTCATGTTATATCAACAATTATGTTTTACAGAACCTTTAGCACACCAGTATTTTGAATTTAAAATTAGATAAGAACCAAGGTAAGTATATATGCACTCTATTCCTTTTTCATTAAATACGTAAGATCATTAATTCAATTTACATAAATAATCAATGTTTTCATGGCTAAGTAATGTACGATTCATTGATCCGATGTACGTGAAAAGATGTTGTATATTGAGCCAAGTATTTTTGGGCGGTTGGTAGCTGTTTTCATTTGCTAGCACGCCAAAGGAAAATCCTATATGGTTATAAAAGCTCTATTTCTTATCCTACACTTGCAAAGTATAACCATATGGGTAAGGCTAGTGGGTTGCGATCGCCTAGCACCTTGACCTATGATGATAGGGAATGAAAAATAGAGGCATCGGTAATCAGACCCTCGCAGACCTATGCTTTCTGCGTTGACTACGTATGCCATAATGATGAAGTCAAACGATCAGGCTGGCTAGCTGGTATGTCGTTTGATGAAGAGATGAAGTTAGATAGTGATCAAGCTGGCCAGATGATGCACTATCTGATGAAGAGAACGCGCAAATGAATGATTCAAATTTCTTTCAAAAAAAAGGTTAACCCCTCGTTATCACTCGGGAATCCTGAAAGTTACATGTTCATTAAATCATCAGGAGGTGACAGCATTGTTTCGTCCAACCTCATTAAACACTTAAGCCCTATAAAATGTCTATTTTTCAGGACTTACCCAGCTTATGATTATATACTTGCTGAATGTAAATCGCTCATGTAGATTATTATGAAATGTTTTACAGGTCATGATGAGAAGACCAAGCCGCCTAATAAAGGAAAGGAGAAAATGGCATAGCGAGAGTTTCTTGATCTCTCTCCTATGGATGGCATTTAAAGGGAAAGTGAAGCAAGAGGTCATCATAGAAATGTTTAGATTGTAAGGCCAGATGGGCCATTTTTAGACTTCTGCTACTAAATATTTATTTTGAGGTTTTGTAATAAGAGATTTTACATCTTTTATTTTGTATTATATTATGAATGCTTCGTTAATGATGTCTTTCTGTTGTTAATTTCTGGTGGTCCTCGAAGTCCAGGATGGGATTACTAGGTGGGGGGGGTGGGGGGCTACCACACTACCACTAACAAATGACGCAGACATACCAACATCACATAGCAAGATTATAGAGATTACTACTTTAACATCTTTTAAAATTAAAAACTTACTTGACAAAAGTGTTAAGTTCGTTATCCCAATTTGATTGACTTCTGTTGTTTTCCCATCCTCCACAATGACCGTCTCTTTCACTTTCCTAATATCAGTTAAAAAAAATTTCATTTGTGCTAACATGACATGTAGCCCCCGAGTCTAACCACCATTCAAAATTAGAGGTAGCCTTAGCATCACGAACTGGAGCAGTAAAGTTGGTGGGCTTAGTCTCATTAACAATCATGTTATCACATTTAGATGTAGCCTTAACATTACCAATCCTAGCAATAAAGTTGGTAGACTCAGTCTTATTAACAATCATGTTAACCTTTTGTTCATTAGGTGTGTCTCATTTAGCTTTAGAAGACTTAATACAATCAGAAGCATAGTTTTGACAGCCTCGATTTCTCAACCATAAACTAGAGTTGTCATTTTATTATTAACTGTTGTAACTTCTGCTTTCGGTGGAACATCGGGCCTCCAATGGGACAAAAGTAACAAAAACTTTTATTCATATCATAAGCTGGAAAAGAACTTACCCAGTGGTTATTACAATTGTTGTATCAAAAGGTTTTAAAAGTGGATAACGTCATAGGTTCTTTATTACAATACTAAAAACAAATCTCGGATTCATATTTAAGAGCCCTTAACAGCCAGTCCTACTGGTACATCCTTTCCTTACCCTTGAAACTTTCACCTTTCTCACTTTTAATTGAAAGAGAAATAAAGCAAGTATGAGCGATAATTTCTCAGCAAGCAATACACTATAAGGCTTATGAGAAGATTAAAGATTTTGTAGCTAGTTCAGGAACACTACTTCAAGGTAAAGTTAGTGAATATGAATATCATAAAGAGTTCAAATAAATGGATTTTCGTCGCAGATGGGGTGAATCCAAATTCTTAGATAGGGGGAAATGGCAATTTAACGTCTCTGAATAAAGGATATAATCCACATAAGCACTTGACATCTTTAAGTTCTTGACCTACTAGATCGCCTTAACTTCATTCAACACTAGACTTACTAAAAGTACTTCTTACCATATAACAATAGCAAGCCAAGGCTACCTCAATATGGTCTACAGTGTGCATATGTATGACACTTAAAGTAGATATAATTACATCTACAGGGCCCGATAAGATAGAATAAACTATTCTCAATTCCGGGGTGTTCCCCCATCAGCTTATACAATAGATTAACCCTGACACCTCAGCGAGGGTCACTAGGTAAAAATATAAATGATTTCATAAGAATGCAAAAGCATTAGAAGAGTTAAACTGAATTATACAATATGTCATGTCTTGACATGAAACAGATAGGATGCTTGTAAACTAGATATAAGTAGTCAAATATTTAACAATATGGTCTTAGCTCAAGTTGGATAAATAACTTTTATTCTCTATCAGTACATATACAAAACAATTATGTATATCTAGGAAGAAAAGTTTAAGCATTTGCATAACATAACTTAACACAGATCGAATCAATTGATCATGTGTTTGATTGCAATAGGCATTACACTTCATATATGTTTGCTCAAACATTTGTGCAATATATTGAAAGAATAATAAATAGATCACTTGCAAAAATCACGTATAACGGAAAAACTGAGTTATACATTAGAAGAATAACAAATACATTACTTGCCTTGATCAGAGTGATATCTTATATTTGGTTCAAGTGTTCTTGCGACATCTGCTTTTGATCATAAATGATCAAAGGTTAAAATTATAATTATGCTTAAACAATAAGATTCTTTATGTAATGTTTATCAAATTGGGTTTTATTAAGAGTGTCTCATTTGAGTTAAAAGAACTTTTTAGTTTATAACTATTACTCTCAAATGCATTTGATGGAGTTACATAAACTTGAAATTGTTGCACTGGTTATAGGGCATCAAGGAATAAATTATACTCGTCGGGGAATAAGGTTTCGGTCGTCAAGGGATAGCTCTCAGCCAACAGCGGATAAATTTCTTAATTGTCAGGGGGATAAAATTACTCATTAGTGGATAAATTTACCCGTCAGGGGATAATTTACCCGGTCATCAGGGGATAACCCTTGGGTATCAAGGAATAAATTACCCGTTAGGGAATAATTTGGCCATCAGTGGATAAATTTGTTCATCACCAAACTCGTTGGTAATCTATTTGACTATCGCCAAAGTCACTTGGTTGTTGTCAAACTCATCGCCAAACTCGTCGCCAAACTATATAAGTCAGTGCCAAACTCGTCGCCAAACTATATAAGCTAGCACCAAACTCGTCGCCAAACTCGTCGCCAAACTATACCCCGTCCAAGGATAATTTTTTCATCGCCAAACTCTTCGGTAATGTAAAATTTTTCCATCGGAGACTAACAAAAATTGTCCATCGAAGACTAACAGAAATTGAAGAATAGTTGAGTTTAAATATGTAGAGAATTCTTTCTTGAGTATTTCAAAAGAATAGAGATTATCCATGTGATTTATCTCTATGAGAAAATTATAGGAAAAGGAATACGTTTTGATTAGCCAAAGTTTCATACAGATTCCTCTACAAGTTAAATGTTCAAGCAGTTAAAATAAATAACTTAGTTAAAACTTTTAAAATTACTGTGCAAGCTTTCAATTCTGCAACACATGTTGTAAGAATGTTATTTTGAATTTGAGAGTGTTTGGAAAGAAAGAGTAGTAAGACAAGAGTCTCCTTTATATAGGAGAGCCAATGAGCAAAAATGTGAGACGTAGGGTGTTTTACACTTTAGATAAACATATGACGTAGAACTAACTAGACCACTAGTGTATTTAAATATTATAAACCAATATTTAATCTTTACACTTACACGTAAGTGTATACTCCTTACAGGTGTCTCACAGAAGTCTATTGACTCATCAGTTTATTAGCTTACTCATCAGTGAAAACCTCTCAGGTTAAATTCATCATTATCGTTTCTCCCCTCCTTGTAACTGTAATAATAATTCATCATATTATTATTATTGACACTGTTATTACTTCGAACATTAATATTTTTTTAAACTGAAACTTACTCCTGTGAATATTCATAAAAGAATATTTGATTACAATCGCAAATAAATCAATCTCAAATTTATTTAATAAATGTTTTAATATTATAATAAAAATTACAAAAAGTCTGGGGATTCACAATAGTGGCCCCAAATCCCACAGTTGTAGCACTTAACTTTTTTCTTCTTTTCAATTTGTTTTAGTGCTACCAACTGTTTTGACTCACTATGTTGGTCTTAGACTTAGATTTCTTGAACTTAGGAGTAGACTTGGGATTGTTCACCATATTAGCAATTAATTGTTGCTGAATAACAATCTTCAAATTACTCCTATCTCGATTCTCGTCCTCGATTCGACTGAATTGTTTAAAGTCATTAAGGCCAACATACACCTTCTTTTGATACATTTCAGTTTTAAACGAAAGCCGTGAAGATGGTAATTTATTAATTATAGCACCAGATATAAACTTTTCACTGACATTAATATTTTCATTATTAAGCTGAAAAACAATATTTTCAAGATCATTTACTTGAGGGAGTACTGTCGTATCGTCGCACGGAGTTTGAAATTCTTGAACTTGTCAATTAGATGAGTTTTTGACATCTCATCCTCACGCTTAAACTGATTCTCGAGTTCATCCTAGATTTTTTTCGCAGTCTCAAACTTCCCATAGGTCTCAGCCAATATGTCTGACAAGTAATTTAACAAATATTCCCTGCAGAAATCCTCATCAGAATCTCACGTGGCCTGATTGACATCCTACTTACACTTAGCATAGTTTGACAAAACAATATAATGCACTCGGTAGAATTTTAAATATAATTGAGTCTTCCGCTTTCATGCATTAAACTCGAGTCCTCGAAAAATCTCCAATTTAGTCAATTCTAATTTTGCATCACCACCCCTTTGATTATCTATATTCATTGACATACTCTTTGCACTCAGCAAAGTAACAAAATAAATATATATGATTAATTTTTAAATAAGACTAAATAAGCTAATTTTCTCCGTTCTCTTACGGACATACCTGAGTCTCTATCTATACCATGAAATAAGTTGAAAAATGTAAACATAATAATGTAATCTTCCGCAATTGAGAATGAGTTCTAATTACTTCGTTAAAAAAACCTTATAATAAAAAAGAAAAAAGAGTCCTAATTCCAATGATCCCAATTTCCCACTAAGGTTTGAATCTTACAAAAGGCCAAAAGGAAAAGATCTTAGTGGCTTCCACTGATATTAGTATAAATCTTAACTCCAGAAATTGCATATACTTTTATTTTAATCTGTATCCTCGTTTGACAGTACCTTATAATTTTCTTTTTTGTATATTTTTAAATTACACTGTGTCATTCTATTGTTGATGGAAGCATTAAATAATATTTCAAAACATAATCTAGTACTATTGTGAAAACTCTATGTTTAAAATTTGATTGGAACTTTATTGATTTCAATTGTAAAATGATTAACATTACATAATATATTAAAATTCTAACAAAATAAACTATTTATTATACGAAAACATTATTAAATTCTTACCATAATTTGAATTTTAGGATTTAAAAATTATAGTATAAATAAAATAAAATGTTACTCTTTTTGTGAAATAGAAAAAAATAATGCATGTGACAGTAGCGTAGTTTAGTGCCTTTTTTCAGGAAGATGGAATGCATCTCTTTATGTATTCAGTAGGATGGAGAGAAAAAACAGGTTCGTAGCAAAGGAAACAACTTCCCATGCCCGTTCAATAAAATATCTGTTTCTGAGAATACTTACCGAGACTGAATATTTTTCTACTTCATGTTTCTCAAAGCTTTCATGTACTGAAGTAAGGACCACCGTGTCTTAAAAAGTTGTAATTGTGCGGGTGGAAACCCATTGTTGAAAAAATTTCCTCATAATCCGGTTAGTTGCTTCGCTTAGGCGTCGTTACCTGATTCAAATTCATCCCAATTAACTCTAGTTAAAACCTGTCGAGGCACTAGACATCCCAAAACTGCCCGAGTCCATGTAGCCTGATTCAAATTCATCCCTACTAACTCTAGTTAAACCTGTCGAGGCGCTAGACATCCCAACACTGCCCGAGTCCATGTAGCATCTTTTTCGACATTATGAAAACCAAGTCTCCCAAAAACGTAGAACTTCGGAGGAGAAAAGGGTACATAAAGATGTATGAAAGCAAGCAGAAACACGGCATGACAAAGTAAATAACAAATGTAAAAACTACTCTAGGGGAAATGGGAAAAGAATGTGTAAGTTCACATTCTAAAACCTGTAATGTAATGACAGTGGGACTGGAAGGCATATGTTTCTTGATAGTTTGATTTGATATTTTACAATCTGCATTTGAAGCTCAAACTTGAAGCAGAAATAGAATATTTCTATATCAAAATAGACTATAAAGTTTATTAGTTAAACATCTCATTGCTAATAATTATCATTTAACAATGATGGAACATGAGCGAACAAATACAAGAAGATATAACGATCTGTCCTTGCTTTTTACAATAGAGATTATTTTCTGTTCCCGGCTTTTCGTGGTATCTATCAAGTGATTCAAAAAATTATCACGTGCTTTTTATGGTAGTAGGCATTGTCCCAATTCTACTGTCGTTGTCAAATTGACTGGAGAAATTTCATAGCCTCAAAGCATAGTGTATAAATTTCGTTATGGCAGGACGGAGCTTGGGGACCTTACTGTCTTTAAATTTACACTTGGAACTTTGAGCAAAATTTCCACGAAAATAAAAACAGCCCTCCTGCATGTCCACAAGAAGTGATAGTATACACTTCTGATGAAGTCCTAAACTTTGCTGACAAAAACTTTCTTCACCTGTCATGGAAATGCATATGCACTGACGTGATTCTGCTACAAGCTTAAAAAAGGATGAAACTAATTTTCTGAGTATTTGAATGCATAGCCAAGTAAATGTAGGATGATATATTATCAAATGCTATTGTGACGACTAGCTAATGTACACAATCCACTACATATGCATCACTGAGAGGGCAAAAGAGGTAAACCTAATTATTACAATAGAGTACAGGATTCAATACTTGGCTTCTGAATCTCAAGATTCAGCATGAATGAAGTATCACCTGCTTGTAGTAGCAGTTAGTGAAAATGAAAAAGAGAAGACTAAAAAAGAATGACAGACAGGCGGACCCCCCCCCCCCCCCCCCCCCCCCCCCCCCCCCCCCCCCCCCC